>JBBBDQ010000493.1:3730000-3815000 GCA_037127315.1 Ascarosepion bandense
TAATATAAACTTCTGACCCCGATAGACAAAATAAAAATCCCAATCAGAAAATGTTTTCCTTTTTACGCACCTGGGTGACATATTTCAGCAAAATAATTGTCATTTAAATTTCAAAATATCTGTCACAAGCGCAAATACACTTCATTGGCAAAAAATTCATGATTCACAAACATATCGTACAATGCATATTTAACATCAGGTCGGTAGAAATAAATATATAAATAAACTGGTTGATCAAAAAACAGAATATCTACTCAAATAGGAATTTTGATTAAAAATAATGTTCAAACAAGTAAATAAAATATGTCGCTTGTTAAAACAATTTCCTTAAACTTCAGGACTTTCCGCAACATTGTAGGTTTACATTTGTTAACATTTCGATATATTTTCAGAGCAAGGATGTTTATTTACGTAGATTCACTATTTGTGTTCTATAAAGTTTGATTTAACTTCAGTTAGACTGTGGAATCAATATCTGTTTTGGTCAGTTCAGAATCGTATTTCCATCTGGATGTGTTGCAGACACTGTTTATCAAATCTAAGCGGCCCTCTCTTTGTAAAGAAAGAGAGTGTTTGCTTGAGCATTGTTTGTTAGGTCTCTAGCATCTTCAGCTGAAATAAATGTTTTCCGCTTTGCCAGGTCTATTGCCGATATACTAACAGCCATCACCGATTATATATACCTGGTCCTCGATAAGTCCTGCGTTAAATCGAGCTTTTGATAGGGTTTGGTACGCTGGCATTCTGCAAAAGATACAGCATTATTGCATCACTGGACACTTGCTTGATTTATTCCAATCTTTTCTATCAAACCTAAAAATGAAGATCTACTACACGAACGCTGGTGTTCCCCAGGGCTCTATCCTAGGCCCGACACTTTTTCTGATCTTCATAAACGACCTCTTTCACGTGATCAAATCCCAAGTAGGCATCTACGCTGATGACACTAACATTTACTTCTGCCTCAGTACGAAATCTGGCGAGGCAGTCAAAAATAACCCCGCTGCTTTTCTTGAGAAGGACCACCACTCTGTGCTAGACTGAGGTAAGAAATAGCTTGTAAATGTTAATACTTCTAAAAACGAAGCTGATATCTGTCAAGCAGAATCGGCAGTCCCTCTTATCCACCATCAGCATGATCCAAGCGAGTATACCTGAAAGAAATACACTGTGCCTTCCTCGGTCTCACTCCTTCTTCCGACCTCAAGTGGAACCATTACATTGAATCAATGGCTAAATTGACTGCTACGAAGGTTGGGTCCCTATGTCGAACCAGAAAGTTTTGCCCGCTTGAGTCAGTCTTTCTCATATATAAATCAACCATCCGAACGTGCATTGAATACTGTTGGCATATCTGGTCGGGCTCCCCTGTCATTCATGCTAGGCTTATCGACAGGTTCCAAAGAAGAATCTGTATCTTGATCGGTTCCGACATAGCAGCTCAACTCCAGCCACTTTCTCACCGGCGGGATATGGCTTCCGTCTGTCTATTCTACAAATATTTTCATGGTGTTTGCTCCGACGAGCTTAGCCTGTCCATATAAATTTACTCGAGTAAGCACACTGACAACAAGTTCCCGTCCTTCTACAGTTAAATCAATTAAATGCAGCCGCTACTTCTACGCCCTCAGTTTCCTTTCTCGCACTTCCCACCTGTGGAAATTCCTTTCTGTATAGTGACTTTGCTGACGGTTATAATCTCCAATAGTTTAGATGCAACGTCAATTCCTATCTCTTGTCCACCTGACTCCAGTCTTCATCTTGTCTTTTCCCATCACTTCGTGTATCATGTTCTTTTCTTTTTTTACTCTACTCTCGTAACTGTCTTCACACTGTTATTCCCATCATTTTCTTACCTTTCCCCGACACCCCCTGTAACTCGTTTCTCTGTCTTCGCTATACTTCGACTTAAACTTCCGCTCATCTCTTAAGTAGCCCTCTGCGCAGTAGGGGCAATACCGCCTTGCTTGGAGTGTTACGATGTAAAAAAAAAAACATCTTTAGAAAAAGTAACATTTTCTATTTAAAATATAATTATTTTTCTCTCACTTTTTTAAATGTCACACATTACTTTTGTATATTCCTCATAATATTTCCTCGTTTACAGTTCTATTGAGAGGGAAAGAAACCGTTTACTGGTGTTTTTGTTTTAATATTTGGCATGACCGATCTTAATAAAGTTGTTTTTCTTTAGCTCTATAATCAAATTTTGTACAAAAACACACACACACACACACACACACACACACACACACACACACACACACACATATATATATATATATATATATATATATATATATATATATATATATACGAATGAATAGGGAACGAAGAAAAAATTTTTTACAAAGTCCAAAACATATAAAGAGATGTGAATATTTATGAAGTCCAATCCCACAACTTGCACCTCCCTACTCTGCTTCTCTAAGAAGCCCAATGTATAAAGTCTAGTCGCAAGATCATAAAACTTACAATGCTATCTGCTCATGTTAAATCTGTCTACAGGATTCCAAGACACTCATTAATCAGGTGTGTTCACTGCCCACACTACATTTTCAAACTTCAAACGTAAAATTCACAAGACTTGTTCCCTTATCACTAGCCCCCATCAACATCCCACACACAACACACCAAATACAAGAGGCTTTCCATTCCTGTCCACAACAACTGATGAGACATTGTAGTGTCAATGTCGAAACAAATGTACGATTTGTAGTGTATATATAAAAAAATTCGTACATGTTCTAAAATATAATTTAGAATATATATATATATATATATATATTACTGATTCACAGAGAATTTAAAGGCTTAAACCTAAAAGTAATATTTAACACAGATTTAAAGTAGTGAAGTTCCTCGATAAAACACTAGATTTAGTTAACAATAATTACCAACCATACATTAAACCCAACGAATACCCACTATACATCCACTCAAAGTCAAACCACCCACCTAGTATAATCAAACATATACCCTCCTCCATAGAATAATGAATTAGTCAAAACTCGTCCAGCGAAGAATTTTTTTAACAAACACAAAAGTCTCTACAACAAGTCCCTAAAAAGCGGCTACAACAACAAATACATCCAATATATTACAAACTATAACCATAACAAGAAAAATAAAAATAGAAAAATCATTTGCTACACATCTCCTGTTAACCAAATGATAAACACCAAGCTAGGACAGAAGTTCCTGAACTTAATCAAAAAACATTTCCCCACGAATAACCCTCTTAGTAAAATCTTCAATAAAAATACACTTAAACTAAGTTACAGTTGCACTAACAACCTTTTTTGTATATATATATATATATATATATATATATATATATATATGTATATTTACAAAAAGAATAAATTAAATACCTTATCCTAATATATATATATATATGTACAAAAAGGAATTATTAAGCACATAATTTTACGTGGTTAGAAAATATAATTTATTTCGTCGCTTAAGATTTTTGGTAGCCATCTCTTCAAGCCACAAATTTCTAATAGATTATTTTCAGCACGACGTTAAGAAAACAAGAATATAATTGGTAACACTTAGAAATAAAGATTTATTATTCCAGCGTGTTATAAAATTACTTTTATGAGTTGCAGTGAAAGAATGTTAAGGATTACATATGTCAAATGAAATGATAATAGAAATATGTTCGCGATAGCATCCACAAACATACACACAAAATCATATATATATATATACAAATGAATGAGAATGAAGGAAATAATTGGAACGTTCAAAACATTAATTTTAAACAGTGCTCAATATAATAATCGAGAAACGATTTTTTTTTTATTATTTATTACGTTACAACAGGTAAAACACTACAAACTATTCCTAGAACTATCTTTTCTTTTCCTCTTTCTTTTCATTCTCTATTTTTCCTCTTATATTCTGATCTATTCTTCCCTCTTTCTTTCCCCTTTTTTAAAATCTGCTTCCCTCATACGAAAAAAACACAAATAAAGGGAACAGTTGATATTAATTTTTTTAAATAAAAACATTTAATACCACTATTATTAACTACTTAATAAGATATTCTCTTTAAATGGAAAAATAAATGTACAATTTTGTACTATTTATAGTTTTGTTCTAACATAATAATTATTAATATATATATATATATATATATATATATATATATATTCTTTTCTTCTTCTTCTTCTTCTTCTTCTTCTTCTTCTTTGTGAAGTCCTGTTCCTTGAGGACTTAGTCGATATATATATATATATATATATATATATATATATATATATATATTCTTTTCTTCTTCTTCTTCTTCTTCTTCTTTGTGAAGTCCTGTTCCTTGAGGACTTAGTCGATTATATATATATATATATATATATATATTCTTTTCTTCTTCTTCTTCTTCTTCTTCTTTGTGAAGTCCTGTTCCTTGAGGACTTAGTCGATTATGGGCCTCCCTTTCCTTCATTTCTTTTTGCAGTAAATATTCCTTCTATTGTTCTACGTAATTCCCACTTCCCCATTCATCTGCTCATGTCCATTATGTATGTCATGCGCTGCTATTCTTTGTCTCTCTTTCTCTCTATCCGTGCCGTGAGCATTAGGTACTCCAAACCATCTTTCCTCATTCTTCTTATTCATGCGCCGTGTCCCGTGTTAAGCTCAGTCACTTCGTCTCACTTTCTTTTGATACCTTCTGTAGAAAGTCCTGCATTTTCTCTTCCGTGACTGCTATCAGCATAGTGTAATCTTCGTATCTGATATTGTTAAGATTGTGACCGCCAATGACGAATTCCAGCAAGGCTTTTATTTCTCTCATAATTGTTTCGCTGTACAGGTTTTAAAGATCCTGTGAGAAAGCACATTCTTGTCTCATGCCTCTTTCTAATTTTGCATATCTGCTGAGTTCACTTCCTATCCGTTCACAAGCAGTTTGCTGCCAATATAGATTCTTGATTATCTTAATATATTTTCACAAAATATCGAGGTTGTCGCGCATTACTATTCAGTCTTTGTGATGTACTTTGTCGAACGCCTTTGCGTTCCTTATAATGTACAGATTAAGGTCTTTCTACATATGTATTGCTTGTTTAAATAGCATTCTAAGAATGAATATCGCATTCCTCGTTCCGGTATCTTTAACAAAACCATATTTTTCTGGTCTTATCTCTGTGTCGATTCTGCTGCACGCTCTGTGCATCAGAATCCGGATGTTGAGTTTGGTATGTGACTCATCAGTCAGTTAAGTGCCATACGTGATACACGCTTGGGCGATCATGTCTCGAAAGAGACATGACTGACTGGGCAGAAGATTATCCCGCAGTAGGTTGCCATTGCTTTCTTCGGTAGACTGGTTGCCGACCAAGGCTATCGAACGCATTCTGTCATATTATTTAACCCATAAGTGGAGGGAGGAGACGGATTAATACCTTTCCCAAGGGTATTTGCGCGTAAGTGAATGCAAGGAATTCAACTGGAATTCGAACTCGGTTCCCCGATTTCTCGTTCCGTGCCGATATCCATGAGCCACAATGTGGCTCATACATGTTCCAAAAACTTCAGCTTTCTTTTCCTGATGTTAACTATTCTTTCCAAAACCTCATAATTGCTCGTGTGCTGTATCCATGCTATTCTCAGCATCCTTCTGTAGAACCACATTTCGGTTGTTTCAAGTCTTTCCTTCATCTTTGATTAAATTTTCTAGCATTCGATGACATACTAAAGGAGAAACAATAAATAACAATCAATACTCTCATCTTCGTTTCCAGCGAAATTTTCCTGCCTCTTAACACTCTACACTGCTTCTAAAATGCAGCCTTGGCAATCCCAATGCGCCTTCGGTTACACAAGCTATATGCATACAGTATAGATAGACATACACATACACGCTTACCTCCTCAATGTACTTGATGTAGACTTCTGTGTTGAACCTGAGAACATGTGAGAGAACGAATAGAGACATAGTAGATTTTCCGGTATGAATGCCAAGCAGTACACATACATTTTCTAAATACTGAACGGGGTGAATTGATTTTTTGGTTCTCTTTTATAACTAACGGTCTCTACTATAATGAGAAATCGACAAAATCTAAAAGAAAATTAAAAATATAGATTGGAGAGAATTAACCAATCGCAATCATAATCATTTTATCTATCTATCTATCTATCTATCTATCTATCTATCTATCTATCTATTTGTGGCAGTCGTTTTGATCATTAGGTAGAATTAGTCTTCGTCTGTTTTTGCAACTACTTGAATTTGTTTGACCTGTTTTTGCAATTGGTCACCTCTTGCAGTTAAATTAACTCGTCTGTCTAGTACACGAGGCTTAAGGAGCAACCCTTCAATTAAGAAGACTAACAAAACAAACTCTAGTCTACTTATGTTTTCATTCATCCTTTTGTTTCCATCTTCAAGCATGTCTTTTGTTCACCTCTCGTAGTTTCATAAACCAATTACCTATGATAGTTTTCGAATCAAAGCAAACAAAGGAAGTTTAATAGGTAGCGGCCAGAAGCTCTAGCCATGATAGAAAAATATGCAAAACGATGAATTTATCAATATAATAGCCACGGATCTGACCAGTCCACGGCGATTGCTTCAATAACTGGTACTCGATTAAGCTGGACTATTTATGTCTCTGGCATCTCCAAGGGACGTCCATTTACCGATCTTGAGAAAACATGTCTCTACGACACGGACACATGTGGAACTTGTCAAATTAACGAACTTGAAATACAGAAGAGAAAAGACGACGAATATCGAGAAAAGTGTAAATGTACTACTTACATCCCCACACACAGATGTTCTCGTACAAACAATTGCATGCACACAAATACACCCATATATACTTGTGTGTGTATATTTTAATATGTAAATCTAGATAGATAGATAGATAGATAGATAGATAGATAGATAGATAGATAGATAGATAGATAGATAGATATGAATAGACGGAGATTTGTGTACCTATAAAGAGAAATATATTGAAAATAATGAGATAAATATAAGTAGATCGAAATAGATAAATAGATAAGTATTTACATAGAAAAACACAGATAAAGATAGATATGAAGTGAAACAGCTACATAGATAGATAGATAGATAGATAGATAGATAGATAGATAGATAGATAGATAGATGTAAATAAACAGATAAAAATAGATAAATACGTACTGATATGGAGAGCATATGGCAAGACTGAAACAGAATAGTCGATAGAGATGTAATGTATGTGAATGATAGATGAATAAACGGAGTGACTACTTTATTGCTACTGATATTTTTGTTTCGTAGAGAAAACTGAAGATCATATATGGAATAAGAGAGAAAGAATATATATATATATGAGAGGAGTGAGAGACATAGCAAGACAGAGAAGGATAGAAACATGGAGTTATAAGATTAACATTACACCTGGATATTAATCCGAAGAAAAGCAGTAAAACTTAATTGGGAAAATGATTTAGTCCTGAGGCTTTGCCTACTCACTGTATGCGGTAAATTAATTAAGGAACAGTGAATAAAGCAAACGGAATGCTTCCGGTCAGAGACGTCTCTATTTACTGAATCTATGCAGGCGTTTAAATTCAAATTATTCCATTGACTATGCAAAGCAAAGTGATTTTCCAATTCAAGTTTGCTTGATCGGATCAAGCGATGTTAAAGGGAGGGCGACGATAAGTAGGGCGACGATAAGTATGTTGCAAACTGAAAACGTGGGTTTAATTACTCCAGCGAGGGCGATAAGAGATTTTTTCTTCATTTTTATATTCTCTTAAAATTCTTAGTGCAGATTCATTATGAATTAATCGTAAATACTTATTTTATTTTTATACTTAAATATTGGGATATTAATTGTACAGGTATATATATATATATATATATATATATATATATATATATATATATATATACATATACATATATATATATATATATATATATATATATATATATACAGATGACTATATATATATATAGTCATCCGAAGACATATCTGTTTCGCTGTATCACAGCCCATCAGTACACTTACACTCCGATTGCTTTTAATCCAGGATTGATACCCGACAGAATTCACGTCAGTCGTCAATCGGGAATACTAACTCTGGGCTATGGGCGTTCGGTAGAAAAAGGCAGACTTTTTAGCGTGTATATTGTCATTATACCTGCCCAATAGTCAGAATGCTCTAATCTATTACTGAATGAGCGATGCGTACATGCCAGAGTAGCTACTGTTTTTCAAAGTCTACCATTCTTCCAGAGTGCTCAATCAGGGTGTGAGAGCGTAAATAGAAATTTAATATATATATATATATATATATATATATATATATATATATAAAATTTTAACTTCTTATAAAAGAAAACTTATTTGCATTTTTATATCACTCATACTCATAAACTGATTTACTTTTACTCACATATATAAATGTCTGTCATGTTATGTTTATTAGTTTCTAATTGCTATGTGTTTAAGATTAATATTGTGGGACACATATATTATAAATAAATAAACATGTATATATTCTTCCGGTACCATATCAGTGTTTAGTGACAAGAGCTGCATATAATGGCTTTATCAGTCCATTGTATATCTTCTAAGAGGACATAAATAGTTCTTGTATGTCAATAAACTCTATCCGGAAGCATGGTCGCTGAATGGGAGATTGAGAATAACATAAAACCATTTCTTAATAGTAGTTGTTTCCAGAGCTACTCTGACCAGACTTGGTTTACCTATTAGGCTCTAATCTATGGTTAAGCTCCGATTATTTGTGAATATCTATGTGGATTATACAACGGTATAAGGATGAACTTCCAAATCTCCAGATGACTAGAAGTTGACAACTGATCTCTCTTCTGATCAAGCTTTAACAGATCAGTAGAGAATAACTTGCTGGTAACATTTAATGCCTCGAAAATATAACTACTTACATTCTATCATCATCATGAACTATTACTAGTCACGATGAATATTGTTCACTCACGGTGGTCACCTGCGACACCTGGGCCTTTCATTCAACCAAGACATAGAAAAACTCGTACGTATGACCCAGCGATAAGTTTACTGCAAAAATGGTAGGATCTAGTAAGTACTTGATTCCTCTTGCTCACCTGCTACATTTACAATAGCCAGATCAAGCAGAAGATGGATTATTGTTGCTTTTCAAAAACGCCCCGGGCCCTTCTGATTAACATATTCTTTCTACACCACAAGCCTTTTCACACTGACAAAACGTCGCGAGCCTCTCACTGCACTATCGCTATTTACACGAAAAATAATCAGACGAACTACATTCGTTAATTACACAAGTTGTAACCTTCACGATTAAAAAGACGTATTCAGTACAATGGAACGAACAACATTTCTTTTGTTTTCCATTAGTGAGCCGTATGTTTCACTCGAGCCGCTTGTTTCCGCGAAACCCTTTTTTGTGAAACTTACTCCCAAGAGAATATTTACCCCTTCACTACAAGTTTAACCTGTTCAAGTATAAGATTAACAATTATCTTCCTCACATATATTTTCGCATACACTGTGTCTTTTACTCTGTAAACAACTACATCGAATGACTCTCAAGCATTTTAATTTGAGATCTTCTCTGTAAGCACACCCTCAAAAAATGATAATTAGCCTCATTAGTTTGAACCAGGAAAAGATGTTACAATATTTATACTGAGAAGCTACGGTAGATTAAGAAGAAGAATTAATCATTTATGACGTAAAGATGTTTAAAAAAATAAGATAAAAGCGATATGTTCTTTCTTTAAGTATGACGCCTATTCAAATAATAGTGAAACATATGTATAGAGTTATCTCTGGTTTAAAAATTATTATGATTCCAGATGAAATTAGATATTTAAGTGCACGTATTCAGACATTATTAAAAAAAAATGAATCTGCATTATGATATCTCCTGACCTGTAACTCCGATTTCAGCAAATTTCTCACCGGCATAATGTAGATTCTCCCTTCTTTTTCTATAATTTTTTCACTGATGAACTTTACTTGATTGTACCCAGATGTTATTAATTTAAACATTACTAGATTGGCAGTATGGTTTCATAACTTTGAAGTTGACATGGCTAGATGTAACCGTAAGTTCTATACCAAAAGCTCAATTTAGAGCTCCCTTTACTCTTCTTGCTTCCTAGTATCTTTAATATTCAAAAATATAAATTCAGTGTCAATCGTTATCTACTATCTTTTTAATTCTTGTTTTTTAATGATCTCTCTCTTTAATTGTGTATTTTTCTCTATTCTTTTACTTTCACTGACCCAAGCCCTTGCGTCTTAGTAGCTTTATTGCCTTATTTTGGTGAAATGTTTATAAAAAATAAATGTGGTTTGTTGGTTGAGATCGTGTATGTTTTTGCCTACTTCGCCGTTGGGGTCTTCGGGGTTGGTCTCATTCGGTCTGGTCTATCCTCATCCACCTTACTACTATAGGTGGCTATGCTACAAGATTTGATGTTAGAATCACCGGGACACGCAATCTCTCTTAAAAGAAAAGTTATCATGAAGGAAATGTCAAAATCAAATTCTTCCATTCTTAGACTTGAAACGCTGGGACACCCCGAGGTGTTGTAATGGTTAGCAAGCTTGTCTCGCTATAATCATTACAACTGAGTGGTGATTTCGATCTTCACTGGGTGTCTCTTACTTCCGGCCTTGTGCCACATCTAAGCTACGCTTGGAAAATCACCTTAGACTTGAAACGCTACCAAAGAATTAACGTCCTGATGCTAAGAACATGTGTATCAGAATTAAAAAAAAAACAATATTCAAGCATAAACATTACAAATTTAGTAATAAACACATTCGAAACACTAGATTAGTCACATCTCGATAATGATTTTAAAATACAAAATAGTCTATATTATCATTAGTGAATTATTGTGAATAATAATTTAAGTAAGAATATCCAATAATGAATTAATTAAATATGTTTTCGGGCTACATTTCCGCATGTATTTATAAATATTGCAGTTCTTCTTTCGTGATATCTCCATTCCTGACTTTGGCTCTCCACATTGTTTATGAGCTCTTACTAAGTTTTTTCATTTTTTATCTCTCTTAAATCTTGATCTGCCATCCATTTACATTTCGGTCAGTCCGGCATTGCTTTCATCTGAAAGCATTGCATTCAATGTTCTTTGAATATCAAATTTTCTCAGCCCTCTTTTCACATTATGTGCTGTAAAACATTTCTATCTTTTGCTGATAGTAAATACAAGCCCCTTTTTTGTTTTCAATTTTTCTAAAACGTCATTGCTAACATATAGTCTATTGTAATCTGTATTATGCTTCTGTAGAAGCATAATTCTGTTATTTCAAACTTTTTTATCCCTCTGCGAGGGGATTATATATTATACCCTATCATATACGAAGGTCGATATTACGAAATAATTCAGTACTTGTTCTAACGAATTTTTATTAATACTTTACATGACTTTTCAAAGGTTTCTTCTACCTCTCAATTTTAATCGTGCACTTTCCGTCTGCTGCAAAAAAAAAAAAATCCAGATATTTAAATTGTTGTATTTGCCTGTTCTTGGTATCTCTAATTTGTAAATTGCATTTTGTGGTGTACACTTTCCTGGCAACCATACATTTTCTTTTCTCGCTTTAATTCACTAGTTATGTTCTACATCTCCCAAAATTGTTTCACTGCATAGCTTGGATAGGTCTAGTAAGAAGATGAGTCGTTGACTTACAATATACCACCTGATTAGGTGCTGAATATAGCAAAGAAACACGACAACTCTTAAATAGCGAAAAATGTTTTCATTATAAATTATAAGAATATTACTACAAATATTGAACTACCACCTAATACTCTTAAAAAGTAAATGCTACAAACTGTAGAATGTCTTCCATTAGTTCTTACCGCTATTATACATATATGCATACATACATTCATACGCACAGACAGTAACACACACACGCACGCACGCACACACACACACACACACACACATATATATATATATATATATATATATATATATATGCCGCATTCACCCTAGTCGGGTTGAGCGGGCTTCGTCCCTGACGGAGCAAGTCTCATTGGAATTTTGTTTAAGGGCAGGGTCCCAAGTCCTACCCCGTTATTTAACCCATAACTGGAGGGAACGGACGGATTAATACCTTTCCCAAGGGTACTAGTGCGCAAGTGAGTGCAGTGTGCTCGACTGAAATTGGAACTCGGCTCACCGATTTCCCCCTCCAAGCCGACATCCACCGCACCACAACGCACATCCGTGAACGCTAACAGCACCTGGTATTCCCAAGTGGTCACCCACGTAAGTACTGACCAGGCTCAACGTTGCTTAACTTCGGTGATCGAGCGGGAACCGGTGTAATCAACGTGACATGACCGTTATATATATATATATATATATATATATATATATATAGAGAGAGAGAGAGAGAGAGAGAGAGAGAGAGAGAGAGAGAGAGAGAGAGAGAGTGTGTTGAGTTGCGATGAGGATTAGTGCCAAGATTGTTGTTTTTTCAGTGGGTTAATGACAAAACATTTTTGTCGTTAAGTGCTCGATATAGAGAAACAGCGTTAATAGGATTAATGTGGAGATGTTTGCCTCTTAAGTGAGTAGAGTCGTCATGTTAACTTCAAAATTTCGTGAAGGCACTATTATCCTGTTCTCACTTCTGAGGACTTTTTTCAATTTGCTGTTGGGTCTTATTTTTTCATCAAGTTATAAGAGTTAGAGTGTGTGGAAGATAACGATTGACATTGCACTTAATTTTTTGCAGATTAAAATTAGCTAGAAAGCATGCACCCTGACCGGAGTTCCACAAGCGAGAAGTGCGAAAAAAATTGTTAGAATAGAACTTACGGTTACATTTAGTAAGTTTTACTGTAAATGGATGAAATCTTGATGTGAGTTAAGTACTGCTTTTAAATTGAAAAAGTCTAGATACCATCGCAAATATTGCATCCGAGCAACTAGCATGAAAGTTGTTTTTTTTTAATAATAATTCCACAAACAGACAACATTACCTTGGTAGGAAAGTGACTGAGTCTGAGATGGCAGATTGGGACCAATAATTTTGCTGATTCTTCTTTGCTAGGAAACCAAGATAAATAGCAGAAACACTGGGTTATATGTGGCAGCACTATTCTAAGTATGCAGGAATGGTAGATATATAGAGACGTAAGTTAAATACTTAAGAAAATAATTATCTTGCTCTACACAGTGAATCAAATTTCTTCAGCCGCTATAGCAAGGCATTCAATGTAGTTTTTCCACTTCATGTCAGCTAAGAACGTTAGCTCGAGCTGACGAAACGAATCACTTATTTGGAGATTAGAATCAGTTTGCATTATTATATTTTTTAATTAATCTTTTTAAAAAATATTTTAAGAACAAAGTAAAGAATACTTGTCCATAGTAGAAAACAAAACTAAATAAAATTCAGAATTATATATCGTCTGTAAAATGCACGTTTCGCTAGTTTTTTCTTGAAAATACTTAGAGAAATCAGACAGAGATTGCCCGAAACATTAATCGCTGAAAGTATTTCTATTATTTTTTTACTTTATTCGCTGATTAATACGCTGGCCAATATGTTAACCGGTTTTCTGTTCAACGATTTCTGTTAATTAAATAATCTAATTAACGAAATTCAATCTTAGAGACAGAGGTTGGAATCAATTAGTGAATGTTTCCCTCCTCTACGCCCTCCTTAGTTACAAAATAGAAATGATCATTAAACAGAAAATAAATGACCAAGCAGGAAGAAACGTGGTGTCTTAAGAGAAAACGTAGATCTTTACGTAGAATGGAACAATTGTCATTAAATGACGTCAAAAATAAATACGGGGCAATGATTGGACAATCGCAGGAGGAGAAAAAAGATGAAAAAGCAAAAGGTGACAAATGTTAGAGAGCTGGAAATGGTGTAAAGAGTAAAGTGAAAAAAAGAATTATCACAAAAGGAAGAGTGACCTGAAGACGACCAATGAAAAGAACATAAACTCGATTGCGGACAATGACAAGATAACAGGAAATAAACAAAAGAAGAAAAGAAATGAAAATGCCTCATCAAAGAAGTGGCCGAAAATAAAACAGAATTGAATGAAGAGGAAAAAAAAATTATGAGTAGTAAAAAATATGTAATTCTAATTTAAAAGATGCTGAGAATAAGTTAAGATCAAAAAAATAAAAATAAAAACGTGTCAAATTATAAAGAGGTAGTAATGACTACACTAGGATAAGAATAGAGCAATTATTTCAAATAATAAAGGAAAAAATAAAGGAAGGACGGAAGGAAGGAAACGAATGAAAGAACAAAATGTAAAAAGAAGAATACACATAAGAATAGAATAGAGGAGAAATTTGATTTAAGGAAGAAGAATGAAAATGTAGAATATATAAATGCACAAAGATAAGAACTGAGAAAAAATGAATTAATGAATGAAGGCACCAAAATGAAATTAAAATTAACAAAGCAAAAGAATAAAAGATGAGGACGACAATGAATAAGAAGATGTGTGAATCAATGAAGAAATAGGGAACAATGAAGAAAGAAAATAAAAAAAAATATTTTTCATCAACAAAGTGACAATTTATGGAAGAAAGAAAATGAATGAATGAAAGAAGAATGAAATAAAGATCTAAATAACAACAAAAACAACAACAACAACACCAATAATAATAATAATAATAATAATAATAATAATAATAATAATAATGAAATTTAGCTTTAACAACATACCACGACTTGTTTTAGGTCTTTCCACAGACTTGGTAGGTAGTGTGATCATAGCAGAAATCGAATAATAATAATAATAATAATAATAATAATAATAATAAAAATAAGGACTCTAAACGACATCAGGCGAATGGATGCTAAAACAAGAAAGCTTCTTTCTAAGCATAAGATGCATCATCCAAAGGCTGATGTAGATCGTCTATACATACCCCGTAAAGAAGGTGGAAGGGGTCTTATTCAGCTGGAATTGTCATACAAGACAACAACTATTGGCTTACTAACATACATAGAAACAACAAAGGATTGGATGATACAATTAGTAAGGCAACATGAAGAAAGAAAGAAAAATATTCAATAATAAAAGAAGGCATAAATACAAACAAGATTTACAGTTAGTAGATTCTGTAGAAAAGCAAAACAGAAGCCAAGAACCAACTATTGCGGCAAAAAATATGAAAATGAAAGCCAAAGATAAAGCTCTTGAAAAGATGAAACAGCGCTGGCAAGAAAAACCTCTGCATGGCCAATATCCAGTACGTGCCAATAAATCCAATGTTGACAAAGTTAATACTCATCGATGGTTACGTGCATCTGGATTAAAGTCTGAAACTGAAGGCTTTATTCTTGCAGCACAAGACCAAAGTCTTTTCACGAGAAACTTTCAGGCAAATATTATGCATAATAATATGGATCCAAAATGCAGGTTTTGTGATAAACACCAAGAAACAATAGACCACCTAATCTCAGGCTGTTCAGTGCTTGCCCCAAATGAATATAAAAATCGCCACGATAGAGTTGGGCAATATTTACATTGGGCAATATGCAAACATTATGGAAAAGCTGTAGGCAAACAGGGGTATGAACATCACCCAGCACCGCTTACAGAAATAGAAGATGTAACCATTCTATGGGATTACACCATCTACACAGACAGAAAAATTGAAGCAAACAGGCCAGACATTATTGTTAAAAACCAGAAGGAGAAAACTTGTCTATTAATTGATATGGCTTGTCCAGCGGATTGTAACATAGCAACCAAGGAATTTGAAAAACTGTCAAAATATAAAGACCTGGAAATTGAAATAGAAAAAATGTGGAAATTGAAAACAAGAGTTGTGCCAGTGATAGTAGGTGCACTTGGAATGATAAAAAATGGAACAAAACAACACATTGAAAGAATCCCTGGAAACCCCAGCTTAAGAGATATACAAAAAATTGTCTTATTAAGTACAGCCCACACACTAAGGAAAACTTTATCTATGTAATGCTGGATATGATAGGGAAGATAGAAAAACATGAAATGGAGCCATAACAACACGCCACTACCTGCCTTAGGTCTCCCCGCAGACTTGGTTGGTAGTGAGACCAAAGCAGAAATTGAAATATGATGAAAAATGACATAATAATAATAATAATAATAATAATAATAATAATAATAATAAAGAACAAGAAGAAGAACAGGCGAAAGTGGAGGAAGAAAAATAAAACCAACAATGACAACGGATGAGGAGGATTAGAAAATGAATAACTACAATAACAGGGATGTGCGTCGTGGTGCAGTGGATATCGGCTCGGAACGAGAAATCGGGAAGCCGAGTTCGAATTTCCGTCGTATTCCTTGCATTCACTTACGCGCAAATACCCTTGGGAAAGGTATTAATCCGTCTCTTCCTAACAGTTATGGGTTAAATAACAAGACAGATTGGGTTCTATAGCCTTGGCTGGCAAACAGTCTGCCGCAGAAAGCAATGGCAACCTACTGCGGGATAATCTTCTGCCCAGTCAGTCATGTCTCTTTCGAGCATGATCGCCCAAGCGTGTATCACGTATGGCACTTGACTGACCATAACAGCGACGCAGGATAGCTGAGGAGGAAGAGAAGAAAAAGAAAAGAAGAAGAAGAAGTGGAGCACAAAAAAAGAAGAGGTGGTGGAGAGGAGTAGTAGTAGTAGTAGTAGTAGAAGAAGAAGAAGAAGAAGAAAGGTAAGAGGATGACTTAAAAAGAAGTAGAGGGGGAATGAGGAGAAAGAAAAAGAGGCAGGAGAAAAGAAGAAGAAGAGGAAGAAATACTAAAATGTTAAGTCGAAAGATGAATGTAAAAAAATGAAAGATGACTGAGTAGAATCGTTGAAAGAAACTCCACAAGTTGGCGAGATATGCAGTATTTACAGATGAAAATAAAGCAGCACAAATGTATTTGAATTCAACAATAAGAGAGAAATGGAAAAATAAAGCAGAAACTTATTTTATACCCTTATGCAAATTAATTGAAACAAAACTAATACTGTCTTCCTGAGATGTTTTACACCTTTCCTGATCACGTATACCTCAAGTCTTGACGTGTTTCTCTTCCGACCTGATTGTCCTTTATTTTTTGGACTGATGTATTCAGTTTGATTCTTCGTCTTAATGACACGACAGAAAGTTGAAAGGCTTACACCAACATTATCTGCGATCTCTGTGTAAAGCTTGCTAGTGCGTTCGTGCAGTGTTGGAATTTCTGTGTGCTTCCTTGGATAACGTCCATCACAGAAAATGGCTGTAGAAAAATAAATCGACATTTAAGACAATAGTGTCTGAGCTTGATAAGAATCTGATGCAATCACGGTTGATGCAATATTTTAAAGGCTAAAATAGATCATCATACTTTCCGAAAATATATTCATATTACTGCACGCCACTGCAAATAACCTAATTTGAAGGAAAAATAGAAAGCGATTACACCAAGTTACTCCAGCGCATCTAAAACTGATCATATGAAGAAAGAAAGGAAACGAAAGTAGTTTTTTTTCAATTCATTTGCATAATAGTGTAAGTATTTCTGTCGCATGGAAATGTCTATTTTATTTGTCACCTTAAAATCCCAATCCTCGGTTGTATCTAAGCGTATTTTAATTTAGTTGTACCTTATTTTCAGCTATATTTTTTACTGCTTTCTCAGATTTCTCAGTATAAATAGGTAACCAGTCAAAATTGATTTAAATTTCAATCATGTACAGCGAACATGTGCTTTGTGGTGCAGCGGATAGCGACTCGGAACAACAAATCGGGGTGCCGAGTTCGAATTTCAGTTGAATTCCTTGCATTGACTTACGCACAAATACCCTTGGGAGAGGGGTATTATTCCGTCTATTCTCTTCAGTTATTGGTTAAATAACAGGACAGACTGGGTTCTATAGCCTTGGCTGGCAACCATCTACCGCAGAAAGCAATGGCAACCTACTGCAGATAATATTCTACCCAATCAGTCATGTCTCTTTCGAAACATTATCGCCCAAGCGTGCATCACCTATGGCACTTAACTAACTGACAGGGAAAATTCACAACCAAATCTGTCAAAAGTACTAAAATACATATGACTACCGAAACAAAACTAATACCGAATAGAGAAAAAAACACGTTTATACATTGAATAAATTAATTCGTTCGGATCAGTTTCCTTCCCTTTGTTTTCCCAGCTGCAATGGATAAATGAGGCAAAAACAAAAATAACAAGGAAATATCATTTTATCAGATATATTTACCAACAATACAAAAAATATCTAGAAATATTAAATAGTAAAAATATGTAATAAAATTGCAAGTGAGTTCAGCCATGACGATAAGACAACTTTAGGATCTCCAGTAACTCTTCTGGGTGGTTTTCTGTTTAATTTAGTGAATGCTACCATAATACTTGCCTTGGGTTAACCTTTGGTGATACAAAAAGTTGTGTTCGTCTCTCGCTTACATGCACCCTACACAAAATAATCAAGATGCATGCAGCCTGGGGAGATGTGATGGATGATGTGGTGGCAGAAATTGTCTCGCAACCGTGACTGCGTTCTCCTGTTTGTGTGGCTTGTTGAAGAGTCCAGTTGCAAGACATAGGTTCTTCCATTAGCCACTATCTTTACTCAGGGCAACTCTACCTCCTTAAGGCACTTTATGAAGACGCCCGTGTTGAGTTTGAGCCGCTGTGTAAAAAATGAAAGAAGGCAAAAATTAGCAAGCTTTAGTGATCCCTCCAAACACCTTTATAATTATCATTAGACGCATCCAAGTTAATCTGAATCCTCTTCACTCTCTACCGATTTTCATCTAATACTCAGGAATGTTCGTATTTGAGCTCCGTATTCCAGCAGTACATCATGGTGTTTCAAAATTTATGCAAAAGTGAATTGAGTCATGGGGCTCTTTTTCGCAAGACGATACCCAACTGACCCTACTATACTGTGAAGTCAAGAAAAAAAAAACAATGCGTATACGCGAAATTAAATTTAAAAATGGTGACAATTTACCTATCCCACCTCGTACTTGCATACGAATTGGAAGAATCATACAATACAGCTCGAGTAGATAGACTAAACAATTGAAGTAGATAGACTAAACTATCGCCCGGTTTGACACTCCACCCACGTCTATTGAACAGGTGTAGAGGCTCATCCCTTGTTCCCTGTTTAGGATGTGGTTTCCGGCATTCTCTTTTCCAATCTTTTCACTTTTACGTAGCCCTCTGCATATCAGAGGCGTTACCGCCTTGCTCGGGGTAATAAGATTAAAAAAAAAACAAATATCAAGAAGGTTACCAATTACACTTGTAATTGAAGTTCGGAGAGTGAAGTGGCTGTAGCGCTTTTAAAAAGAAAAAATTACTAGAAAGTGACTTGAACGAATTAAAAAAATGATCTTCGAAGCGTTGCTAAAAGAGGTACAAAGTTAAAAATAAGCTGCTCCTACTGAGGATCCTATTAGCTCTTTAACCTCAATTGATCTAGCACCAGATTCATAATTATTACACCAAATTAAAGTACCTCATTTTTAATACAGAATTTTTGAGATTTAGAAAAATAAATATAATGATTTCGTTCAAGGTTTTATCACACTTTTGTAAACTGTATCACATATTTTTTTATTATTACTACAAAATCTCACAAAAGAAATTGAAACCACTAATACGTGTATTATCTTTTAACAAATGATATTAATTAATCATAAAAGTCAACCCAGACACATACCAATAAGAGGTTACTACTATCAAATGTACAGAAAAATCCTTCCTGTAAACGTAATATAAGCAGTTCTAGCTGGAAGTAGAAGGGTCAAGGAAGAATATCAGGTATTCCAGTCTGCCTGTTTTTCATCAAAAGTATATCGGAAAAGAACCAGATGATTTTCAGCCAGGACAAAATCCTACCAATATTCAGAATCAGCTTTAGTCTACGGAGAAATCACTTCCGAGTAAAAGAAGACGAATGAAGAAGGGTCGTATTCTATTATTTGCACTAGTAGAAAAATGTAAAGGTTAAGAAAAAATAAGATTTGGGGAACATAAAATTGCTGAATGAGTGGTAAAACAATGAAAACCAGCCAAGCTAATAATGTATAGATTGAAAAGGTTAAACAAAAGCAGCTGTCGAATCAAGTGAAAATACTGAACAATGACTAACTTTGCAGAGTTAGACGTCTGAATGCTTCAGTTCATATGCTAGCTATAAGCACTTCACTAGGCCTAGCATAGAAATAAATAAAGTTTGGGAGCCTATAATAAAGAAATAAAAACAAATTACAGGATTTTTTTGAACAGTAGAAGTAGAAGCAGTAACAAAAAGAGAAAAGTGTCATTGAGTGAAGACGAATATGACAAGCTCAATAGTAAGCATCAGCAGGCTGGTTGTCTCTTATGTGTTAAATTGCAGGACTGATTGCGTTCTATTGCTTTGGTTGGCAACCCATCTAGCCAAGAAAAAAAATAGCAACCTATTGAGAGATAATCTTCTGCCTAGTCAGTTATGTACGAAAAGAGGCATAATTATCGAAACGTATATAACGTATGACAACTAATTTACTGATGTTGATATGCATTCTTAAGGCTGAAAACTAAATAGCGTGAAGGAAATTCATACTTTTCATTACATATATTTTTTCAATAATTTTATATTCTCAGGGTAATATATATATATATATATACACGTCATTTTCCTCATCCACATACAAGCCTGTTTTGCTCTATCACATCTCATCAGTGCGATTAGACATACATTTGGCTCCGGCCGGGATCAAAACTCGACCGATTTGGTGTCAGTCGTAGTCTAACTCTTAAGCCATACGCACATGAAATCAGAGAAGGGAAATTTTAGTGCGTTATATATAAGTGGCGTATACACACGCCAGTAACCGAAAGAACTCAATTCATTGGTGAAGGCTTATGCATATATCGCCGAAGTAATAACTGCTTTGTACATTTTCCTCTCTAGAGTGTTTAATATATATATATATATATATATATATATATATATATTGTAGATAATAAAATGTATTTTTGGTTAAAAATATACCGCTATTTATTTTTGGGGGATCACTATTTGCTCAAAGCTAGGGACGTAAAAAGTGCTATCATGGCTTTTAAGAAGTGGTTTAACGCTTCTCAAAATCTCCAATACATAGTTTATAGTCATACCACGAACGATGGAGTTTAGAGGGTGTTTTCCCTATTCTAATATGTCTCCTGTTGAAAAACAATTCTACATAAGGATGCTGCGGACATCATGGACCGAGCATAAAACAATGATGTGGTTTTCAAAAGGATGGAAGCAAAAAGGAAATTATCATTGAGCATCAGGAAGAGATAACTAAAGTTCCTGGAACAGGCAATGAGGAAGGAGGGCATGGCGAACCTGTTACTAACAGGCCAAATAGAAATAAAATAGATAGAAGAAAGCAGCAGATAGCATATTTGAAGGTCCTGTGCAGGTGGATGACAGAACGGTGGTTGTGTGTGGTTTAACAAAAGAAAGCGTGCTAAGAGGCACGACGAATAGGAAGACGTGGAAGGCCATGATCGCCCACGTCCTGAAAAAACAAGGCACATAGAATAATAATAATAAGAAGAAGAAGAAGAAGATGCTATTTTCTAATTTATTTGTTAACACCGAGGTAAGTGTAAGAATTGATAGCCAATTATTATTGACGTGTATTGTATTCACGAAAAGACAGTTAAATTATTTTCGTTGGCAAACATGCGCGCTAACACACGCCCCCACATTTATGTGTTCAAACCTAAAAAAATATTAACTAAAGAGCACCTTTGAATTCTTATACATACAAGGAGGTTATCTTCAGTTATTTCACTTAAACATTAAATTATTTGGATTGTTACCTTGGAAACAATGACGTCACCAGACAGAAAACAATAATCTGCAGATGCATTTATTAATATATATATATATATATATATATATATATATATACTGTTAAATATAACACACAATGAATGTATATTATGTTTAATCATTAGCCGTTCTACACATCGTATTTTGTCTTTAATTTCAGGTGAAAGTAAAGACAAAATTTCTCCAACATTTGGATATTTTTTTATTACGCTTTCGGCGCACATGAGTCATCTTCAGAGAGGTTACAGGGACGTTAACATAAAACCATCTACCATCAAAGATGATTTTTTTATCTTGTGTTGACATAAAACTTTGCTAAGAAACGATAACTGTTACCAAATACCAGACGCAGTTCGTAAATTTGTAATGCGGTTCTATGATGTCACATTGTTTAAGAGATCGAAATGTTAAAAGAATAATATATTTACATGCAATGTAATTTGTTATTACCAGATTTAAATGTCATTTCATTTAGTGTGGGTTGTTTTGATTTAATGTTGATGGCCTCCAATATCTGTAGTTTTTTTTTAATTGTGTGTATGAGTGACTATTATTCTGTTGTTGAGTAAAACCCGTCTAATTTTAGCTACATGGATATGTTTTTGTAAGAAATGTTGTTTAATTGAACTCTGATCAGAAAGATGACAGGTAAGTCTACGGGAGAATGCGGTTGTAGTAAAACCAATATATGTAGTGGGTTTGTTATTAGGACCAGAAATACAATCTCTGAACGGGCATGTAAATTGATACACGACATTAGTTTTCCGTAGAGGATTTTGTTGTGTGGTTGTAAGGTTATTATGGATTGTTTTACGAACTGCGTTTGCAAAGTTTGCAAAGTTTTGTGTCAACACAAGATAAAAAAATAATCTTTGATGGTGGATGTTTTTATGTTAATGTCCCTGTAACCTCTCATATAGCAAAATTTTATGTCAACAAAAGATAAAAAAATCATCTTTGATGGTGGATATTTTCATGTTAACTTCCCTGTAACCTCTCTGAAGATGGCTCATGTGAGCCGAAAACTTAGAAACTACATAATAAAAATATATCTTTGTCTATTTTAATCTGAAATTAAAGCCAAAATACGATGTTTAGAACAGCTCATGATTAAACAATAAACATTCATCGTTTGTAATATTTAACACTATATGTTTAGATAATTATCTGCTGCCTCGATACACTATATATATATATATATATATATATATATATATATATATATATATATATATATATATATGGGGTTAGAATTAATGATTTTTTATATTAATGAGACAAATTTAAGCTTTTTATAGAATATTCTTAGGGGATATATATAATTTAGAAAACTCTCTCTTTTTACTTTTGTTAAACAGTTTTTATCAAAGGGCCCGAAATTTCGTGAAATTTTATTTAACAGGGAACTGCTCTCTCTGGAGTGTGTGATATGAACAGGGGGCTCTTTTTATATCCTTCTCGTCTTAGACTTACAAAATTTTATATCTGCACAGTTTCGTATAGAAAGGTAAACAAGCCAATTTCAAAAGAATTAATGGATTTTATTTATTGAACTAAAAGATTGTATCACATTAATCGTTATTTTTACTGAACATTCATATTTGAGTAGATGCTCTGTTTATTTCAGTCAGTCAGTTAAGTGCTATACGTGATACACGATTAGACGATCATGTCATAAAAGAGACATGACTTACTGGGCAGAAGATAATCTAACAGTAGTTTGCCATTATTATCTGTGGTAGACTGGTTTCCAGTCAATGCTATAGAAGCCAATTTGTCCTGTATTTAATCCATAACTAGAGAAAAGATACGGATTTTTCAAGGTTATTTGCACGTAAGTGAATAAAAGAAATGCAACTGGAATTCGAACTCGGCTCCCTGATTTGTCGTTCCGAGCCGATATCCACTGCACCACAAATTTACCATATATACCTATATTTAATATGAATTTTCAAATATTCAGCAAGGTAGATAAAAATAAATATACGATTTAATCCATAAACTGAGCATCTACTCAAATTCCAGTAACCGGTAAAAAAGTGATAAGTTTAAAGTGATAATCACTATGGAAGAATGGTAGACTTTGATAAACACTAGATATTATAGAATCTACACATCGCTCATTCAGTAATAGATAATTAATAATAAACTGTAACTACTGCCTCTTTCTACCATAGCTCAGGGGTAGGATTACCGACTGACGCCAATTCGGTCGGGTCTAACCGTGCTGATGAGCTGTAATACAGCGAAACAGATCTGTCTGCGGATGAATATATATATATAATGTGTGTTTGTTTGTGATTTTTCAATGTATAACAATATCTGAAAACGTGAACATGATTTATGAGACAAAGTTGAAAATGTATTAGCAATTGCGTCTTCATCATGTTTGAATAAAACAAAAACAAAACTGAATGTGAGGACAATATTTTGGTTACACTAGTCGTAATTGGAAATCCTATATCCAATTGAATCACATTACCCCGCAGTCCAGACACAAGGGAGTATCATTGCGTTTGTTTGTCTTTTTATCAATATGTTTGTATTTGAGCCGTTTAGTATTGTTGGGTGTGATATTATTTATTTTTATATATATATATATATATATATATATATATATATATATATATATACTTGCATATACGTATACATATATGTATAAACATGCACGTATACATATATATACATATATATATATATATATATATATATATATTAAAGCTTTTATCGTATACTTATATATACTTATGCACATATACCTAGACACTGATATTTGCCTGTGCATATATATATGCACACACACATATAAAATTTGTGCTTTTTATATATTATAGCTAACATGTATACATACATAGAACTATTTCTTATATATTGTTATGTTGAGGAATAAAGACGAATTTTCCATAAAAGTTTTTGTTTTATTGTTTAGGCTCGGGATTTATTGAGTAATGTGTTAAATGACCGGTCTGAACGAGGTAATTGTAAAAAAAATTCTTTACATTGGTAAAATAAATTCTGGATATATATCCGTTTGATTATTTTTTCAGCACAATATATATATATTTATATATGTGCGTGTGTATCTCTCTCTCTCTCTCTCTATCTATCTATCTATCTATCTATCTATCTATCTATATATATATATATATATATATATATATATAAGTCTATTTAAATGGACAGGAGATTATTTAATTTCTTCCTTTACTATGCTTTGCGCATATACGTTCAGAAACAGATGTGGAAACTGCATTATTGATCATTAAATTATTCCATACTGCATCGCAAACGAATCTACTAAAAGGCAACAGACTTCCTGCTTCCTCTTGCAGGATCACGTAGTGATGATAATAGAGGAGCTATGGTGACCTGATTATATAATTATTCATAATTTAGATAAGAACAGTCTTCTAAAAAATATCCTGTTCAAGTTATTTTAAGTAATAGAACTAAAATTAAGCATTTCCAAATGCTTTCATGTCGCCGACCCTGAATCCATTATACCTATTTTCTCATGTGTAATTATAGGCATCTCTGCAGATGACATCAACAACAAATTTACCAAGGCCGACAAAGTAAAACTGACTTCTGCTCTTCAAAAGGACATCCGATTTCTGATATAATGGGGTAAATATTAATGCCTGCAAGGTTAAACTGCTCTACTTTAAGCAACATAAGAAAGCTTTTTACCTGCCATTAGAAGAGATGACTCAAATCCCATAGAGAGCAACAGACTGCACCTCCTTGGCATTAGACTCTCAACCGACTTGAAGTGGAATGACTATATTGTATTTATAGCTGCATTTACTGCTAGTACTTATGACATAATGTGTTAGGATAGAAAGTTTTTTTCTGCTCAGAATAGTGAACGTTTATGCATCTACTATTCGTCAGTGTATTGAATACTGTTACCATATCTGGCCGGTTACTCCTTGTATTCACTTCGTGGTACTCGACAAAATCGAAAGAGGATCTGCATTGTAAACGATTCTAACTTGGCAGCCCGACTTCAGTCACTTTCTTACGGACGTGATATGGGTTCCCTCTGTTTTTTTTCCTACTATTTTCATTGCAACTGCTCTGACAGGGTTCTTTCCCTGGTTACCCGATAACATGAAAGTAATCGTGCTACAAGATTGGCATCAATGTTTGATCTTTTTATGGTCAAAATAGTTAAACGTAACCATCACTTCTGCTCTAATAGTTTCTTTTCTCACACTACTCGTTTGTTGAATTCCCTACCGTCTCCTTTCTTCCCTGATAGCTACAATCTCTAAAAGTTTAAATCTTCTAATTTCTTGAATCCTGTCCATCTCTTATCCTCTCTTTGATCCGTTTCTGCCTTATAATCTTTTCTCTCACAGTAACCCCATGTGCACCAGAGGAAGTCCAGCCTTCTTTGAATTGAAATTATAAAGAAATCTAAACACATCTAACTCTCGGGTTCATGGATCGGTTATATAGGTATATTTCAGGAGTAGTCTCATCCCAAAACGTAAATTGCTACACAACCAAATGATTAGCAAAAATATTTAAAAAGCGCTTTAAAAGTTAGCACAAATTGAAACTTTTATATTGATATCAATCATGATGCTAAACAATTTCAGAATTTTTATAATGTCAGCAATATACAGTCGCTTTAGCAGATCCATTATTAAAATGTCTTTTAGTTTCGAACTTCATGGACAAGCGCTAAACAATCCCGAAAAAACATTTACCAAATAACAGAAAACATATTACGTAAGGACATTGAATAATAGCAGAAAATGATATATCAAAAATAAAATAATAATGATATGATCAAGATATTGGTCGAAACCTTGTGTCTATTATAACACTTATATCAACCAAAGTGATAACAAAAGTTTGAAATAATGTTAAATTTTCGTCGTAAGTCCCGACGCTTTTCCCCTTCAAATTCATCCAAAATAGCATTATCTCTGTGCAAATGTATATGCTGAACTCAAATCAACTGTTAGTTATTGAAGAAACTTACCTTTTTTATCTAAATGTCCATAAAAAAACGAACTATATCTTGCACATTTTATCTCCCGTAACTCTCACGAATCATGAAATTAACTGCAGAATGACGTACTGCGTAATGCAACAAATTTTGGCAAATTTTTGCTCGATTTTTCTTCATTTACTGATACTTCCGGTGATGTACTTCCGGTAATAAAAGTAATGCGTTATTGTATTTCTACGCTTGTTAATTTCATAACAGGAAGTACATCGCCGGAAGTTTCAGTAAAGGAAGAAAAACGGCAAAAGTTCAACAGAAAATTCTGCCTACGTAGAACGTCATTCTGCAGTTAATTACATGTCTTCGTGATAGTTACGTGAGAGAAAAAGTGCGAGATATAGTTCGTTATTTTTTATGGACTTTCAAAGCAAAAAAGGTAAGTTTCTTCAATAACTAATTGTAGACTTAAGTTCAGCATATACATTTGCACAGAAATAATGCTATTTTGGATAAATCAGAAGGGGGAAAAGCCGTCGGCACCTGAAACGAACATTTACCGAAATGATTCCAAGATGATTAAAAATGCCTCATCTCAGAAATAAAGACAAATTATGGCAGGTGGCACGAACCCACTAACATAATCCAGTTGTCCAAATCCATCTGATACTGAATATAAAAAGGCTCAAAAATACAGCACTAAAGTCTTTCGTATAGCGTAGTGGATATAGTAGATGGCTATACATGTGCTAATATCATCTAGTGGTCATGAGTTCGTTCCTTGGACCTGATAGCGACGAACCAAATCCAACATGAAAGAACAATATTTGATTTCACAGGTTATTTCTCAATAATCAACGAGATAATCCACATCACCCAATCTGTGGACATCTGATGATTACCAGAGCTATATCAACCAAGATTATTAATTACTCATCTCGGAAATAAATACAAATCAAGATATTCACATTCTAGACGAACAATGGTTTATAAAGGAAGCCCTCATCAATAATTGAAAGAGTTAGAACAGTTCATTGACAAGCGAAACTTAATTGTCTTAAGTTGTTTTAAGAGTATAATTTCATAAATTTCTATCCCAAAAAGCACTCGCGGCACGGTCAATAAATACTGAATGTTTACTTATGAGTAAATGCCCGATATTACCATTATAAATTTCATAGGAAAATAACTGATGCTATAAAAAAAAGTATAATCGCTTCAGCTTGATAATAGTTTCAAAATATATTTAGTCACTGAGCCACTGTATTGTTCAATACGCGGTTTTATGAAGTCTATTATATAAGTAATAATCTTACTGAGATGCCGAGTAAAAACTGTCCACAGATGAACAAAACATATTTGTTTTTTCATCAAGTGTAAGAAAAAAATGCCGCAGCTGTTGTAAGACAGTAAATAATTTTGAGGTGAGGCAAAGGAAATGTAAAATCCAGTGTTTTCGTTTTTATTGTCGTCTCTTAATATTATACATCCCTCAGGTGTATTAAAATCAATCCGTTGCATATATGAAGGTACACACACACACCTGTGTGTGTGTGTGTGTGTGTGTGTGTGTGTGTGTGTGTGTGTGTGTGTGTAAGCTTTTAGTTTCCTGTATTAGGATTATTATGTAAGCATTAAATTTATCAATGTTAGTATGACGAACATATTTTTCATATGGTGCACTGGATATCAGCTCGGAACGAGAAATCGGAGAGCCAAGTTTGAATTCCAGTTGAATTTGTTGTATTCACTTAATCGCAAATGAACTTGAGGAAGATATTAATGCATCGCTTGGCTTTTAATCTTCTGCCTGCTCAGTTATATATCGAAGAGACATGATCGCTTAAGGGTGTATCACGTATAACACTTAACTGACTAGAGTACACACAATACATTAATTATTATATAGGTATTAACACTTTTAATGTTCAAGGTGTTATGTAATAGATATATAGATATATTTTTTTTAATCGCTTCACCCCTAGCAAGGTAGTACTGTCACTGGTGCGCATGGGGGCTACATAAGAGGAGAGTGAAGGCATACAAAAAAGAAAAGCGAAGAGAAAGAGGAACAGAAGAAGAACCGTTTTAAAGTGGATGATCAAAGAATGGGCAAGAGAAAGATGGGAATATTGGTGTTAAGAGAGTTGCGAGAGTCGAGTGAAACAGGAGAAGAACAAGATACATGTGCTGTTGGGGAAAAGATAAGGGGAAAATGAGAGTCAAGGGGATAAGAGATGGCAATTGACATTGCATTTAAACTCTTGGAGATTGTAGCTACAAGCGAAGCAATTAAACGGAAAGAATTTCCACAGTTGTGTCGGCTGTATATGGTTGTTTTGACTGTACATAGTAGAGTACACTAAATACAAGGTTTCGAGGCAACTCAATGCTGAGTGTTAATATATCATATCACTTAGGTTTATTCGTCAATCATTATGCCGGTGATAAAGTGACTGTATCTGAGCTGCCAAGTCGGAATCGATTACATTACAAATTTTCCGTTGGATTGTGTCAAGGACCCCGAGGTGAATAGCAGGTGTACTCAACCAGATATGACAGCAGTATTCAATTCACTGGCGGATGGTATATTTACATATGTGCAGGATGTTTGCAGACGAGAAAAACTTCCTGGTCCTACTCAGAGAACCGACCTTCTTAGCAGCTAATTTAATTCCACTTGAGGTCTGTTGTGAGAGTTAACGCGAGGAGGCGCAGTGTTTTGCTTTCCTGGAGACTAGCCTGATCCATGCTAATGGGGTAGAAGTGATTGTCTGTGATGGTTAATGGAGAGCAGCTTTGTTTTGGAAGCATTCAAATTCACGAGCCATTTCTTACCCCAGTCCACCACGGATTGGAGGTCTTTTTTAGCTTTGTCGGCCTCGGCAGATTTTTGAGTAAAGTGAGAATAAATATTTTTGTCAATTTATGAATATTTGATTTATTGAATGAAATATGGTTAATTTTTTATGCTTTCAAAATTTCATAGTTGCTATAAACATAGTCGTTTGAAATTTAAATTTAAAAGGTCTCTTAGCGCTTTATTAAAATAATGTCCCTGATTGGTTAATATATGTGAATGTGGAAAGTCAAACTGGAAGATACATTTTTCACAAATAAAATTAAATTTGTTTGTGATCCGGTCGTAGTACAGAATTAGATGTTTTAGTAATATCACTTAAATCTCTAGGATTTTCTATAATTCTGTATCTGTGTTCCACATACGTATATATTACATAGATATGAATCCAATCTAAATAAACTATTCACAATAAATTATTAGAACATTAAATAATATTAATATAATAATTAAAATAATTATTAAATAACTAAATAATTACATGTAATTTACGTTAGTGTCTTTTTCTCTTTCTCTCTCTCTCTCTCTCTCTCTCTCTCTCTCTCTATATATATATATATATATATATATATATATATATATATATATATACTTTTTTCTTGTGTTTGGTTCCGTTTGGGTTTTTTTTTCTTTACTGCGGAATATTGAATGTTCGTTCTTGTTCCGCTGGTTTCTTTTTGTTTTCCCCCATTTATCCGACGACTTAGTACGCCGGATTGTAACGGATTTAGGTTCTGTTTGTTAATGGTTTTTTCGAAGGTTTATATTGGCATAAATTTACGGAGTGCATTCTTACAGAGTCTAAGTAGTTATTATTATCATTATATATATATATATATATATATATATATATATATGATGCAAGAACTATAACGACATAGCCAAACATCTCTCCATCTCAGTGTAATTTTCATAGACATGAAAACTTTCATAACTTTATTGCAAAAATATTCTTAAAGAAACCAGTTAAATTCTCAATTTCATTTTCTTATTATTGACTCCTATATTTATTTAGTTTCGCATACCCGCCTGATTAGTCGAGAGATTTGGGGGAAAAAATCACATAAGTTTATCTACTAAACATAAATTTTAAGTAATAATATTTGTCAGATTAATAAATAAAAAAGCACCGTTCTTTTCAGGAATTGCTTTGTTTAAGTTAGGATTCACAATTGAGTAGATACGAATGTTTCGTGAGTCTGAGAAAGATTTGCGTTTGTAAAAAACTATTTAACTTTGTTTACCAACACCCTTCATGCTAATCAGTTATTAACGTGTGTAGTTCAGGTTATTAGTAAATGAAACTAACTCGATGAAACAATACATACCACACTGCCAGACATTTTAGCATAGTCAGCTCGTGACTAACACGCCGAAATAGTAACATGAATGAAAGAATGGGCGAGTAAGGACTTGGCTTCTTCACTAACTTGATCATCTTTTTAGCATTTGCTGTAAAAAGCTATTTCATCCATAATAGTGTTAGAATCCTTCCTTCAGCTTTGCCGGTGTACTTATCAGTTTTGCTTGGAGTTCATTGAATTTCAGCGATGTTTTAGTTTCTCTTCTAATTCTAAAGCGAAACCATACTAAAAACATAAAATAAAATCCATAATATGAGCGTCTTTTATCCGATTTTTCTGAGCTGAATTCAAGCGCATCTTCTTCAAGCGGCTCCAGTTTGCATTAGTTAATTCAACCAGAAGCTTTGATAAGGCTTAGATAAAATCCCTGTTTTAACCGAGATCTCTGATCTTCAGTGTATTCAATTAGAAAAAGGGTATATGACCACATTTCTCACAGCATTTGATCCTGATCTTCGGTAAATGACGAGGCAGATTAAGAATATTTGGGTCTTTGGCGGCAACAGTGTTGAGACTTGAAAATTTACTGGATTCCTTTTCTAAGCATTTGAAGCATGAAAAGGAAAGTAATCAAAATATTGTGTACAATTATTAAATCAGCAGATACTAGCTTGTGGCCACATCACGTTGAAACAAAAAGAAGTTAAGCAACCTCGAGCTTTATCAGTAGGTAGATTGGTGACTGTTTTGGATTACCAGGTGCTGTAAGCTTGGATGCATCGATGATATTTTGATAATAGTTCGTAATAGTTAAGCGGGTAATCGACTCCTACTTCCTCTTAGATTCGTTCAATTAAGTTTAGCGCAAATACCCATGTCAAAGTCATGAATGCACGATTTCTCCCTCCCGCAGCCATGTAATAATGAGTATAACTTTTATCGCTAAACTATTATTATTTCCATATAAAATGAATATATTTTATGGTCTGAACAAACCTTGAAAACATTGATGAGCCGAAAAAAATTAATCAATCAATACACAATATGCAAGTTCACACCAGCTGAAAATGTGATCACTGTAATAATCATAAGAACTAATCTTGCTTGGACATTTTTTTCCAAAGGTATTTTACAAAATCTGTTTCCGACATTGTAGCTGTGATCTGCTTCGTTTTTTAATTTTTTTATTTTTTCACTAGATGGAGAGATATCTGCCATATCTCTCTTTTTTCTTTTTAAATATCTACATATATACATAAACTCTTGTGCAAATTAATGTTTTCCTAGGATCTTTCACACTTTCTCTGGCCACGTATACGTAGTCTCTTGGCTTTTGTTTTCTCTTCTGACCGCATTTCTATTTACTTTTTGGACTGATGGATCCAATTTGTTTCTCCGTCTTGATAACACGACTGACAGTTGAAAGGCTGAAGCCAACAATATCTACTATCTCTCTGTAAGACATGCCAGTGGGTTCATCTAGCTTTACAATTATCGTACTCTTACTTGGAGTAACATCTATTGCAGAAAATGGGTTAGGACAACTAATAGACAGTCGGCACAATTGTGTCTGAGCACAATAAAAATCTGATGCAATCACGGTCGATGCAATATTTTTCAAGGACAAAGTAATTTTCTCATAGACCCTAAAAACAGATTCAAATTAATGAACACCACTGCAAATGAATTAATCTGTGGAAAAAATAGAAATCAGTTATGCCCTTACACTTCAGTGGATCCAGAACGAACTGTATTTTAAAAGAAAGGAAACTAATGCAGTTGTTTCAATTAATTTGCATGAGGGTGTACATTATGCAAATCAACTCGCTGATAGATTTTCTCTCGTCATGTTTTCGGATTCTTATTTTCTGTCTCTTAGGCTGATTGCCACCGATGGCTGAATATAGTAGATTCGTCACTATTGAACTCATAGCTAGAGGGGAAGAGCTACCTTAATACCCTTCCCAACAGTATTTGCGCGAAAATGATTGTAACAAACGACTTTCTACATCCGAGTCGCTATTTACCACTTGTTCAATCAATACATACACTCGCTTCCAAAATGAAGCTGCTTGCTTCCAAAACGAAGCTGCTATCTAATACCCATCAAAGACAATCGCTCCAACCCCCCCCCCCCATTAGCATGGATCAGGCTAGTCTCCCTGAAAGCAAAACACTGTACCTTCTTGAGTTAAATCTCTCAGCAGACCTCAAGTGGAATGAATATATCGAGTTCATACCTAAATCTGCTGCTACGAAAATCGTTTCACTGTGTAGTGCCAGGAGGTTTTTTTCCCTTCTGAATGCACCCTGCTTAAATATAAATGTACAATCCACCCGTGAATTGAATATTGCTGTCCTACCTGATCTAGTGCCCCTGTTATCCACCTCGGGGTCCTTGACAGAATCTAAGGGAGAAGCTGTAATTTGATCGATTCCGATTTGGCACCTCAGATGCAGTCACATTCTCACTAGCATAATGTGGCTTCCGTGTCTCTTTTCTACAAATACCTCGGCTTCTGCTTTGATGAACTCAGCTCACTGACACCCCTTATGTATGAATTTACTCGAACTACTAGATTAGCAATTAGGTCCCACCTTTTTACAGTGAAGCCAAAAAAATATAACCGCAACTTCTACTTTATCAGCTTCTTATAATAGTTTTCTCTTAATTCTATGCCGTAACCAAATATTATTTGTTTCAAAGCAGATTAATTTTAATTTAAGTTTGCTATTATTCCAGGATTAACATGTCACAGAAGTATATTTTTTCGCAAGCTTTTTAAAACAGAGAATTAACTTCTGTTTACAAATATGTCGATCACTCAAAAATGGCAGCAAAATTTAAAAAATAAAAGGAAATCTCAAACTTTTATATATTCCAATCAATATAATTTATGTTTGAAATACACCAGACTATTCTGCTTACTGGAAATAGTAAATTTAATCATTTAACTTTCAATTAAAACGAAAATAAAAGTTTTAAAAAAAACTTTATTTTTAAAAATCAGTTTAAATGTTAGATATTGAAAATACTGGTGACGTACCTAATCAAAACTCTTATAAACACCCCTCGTGAGTTTTTCATTCTGAACACCTCAAAGTTTCACTTTGATTATTTACCCCAAGAATCCAACCATTCATTCTTTATACACAATGCCATCAACTACATTGTCGACTATGACCATTTGAATATATGGTTAATAGATTCACTTGTTACTTACGACATTGAATAATGCCCATCCATGAAATTTTCATATTGGATAAAGTCAAACTGGATGGGTTACATAAGTGTTTTCTTTCCCTTAGTCTGATATTTTCATGAAATAAATCTGTTTGATGCTTTGGCGCATATCATCGGTGATGTCTTTAGCCGAGATTCGTTAGGGGATTTCGGGGATTTCAACTGAACGGTGACGCAGTCAATACTGATTGGATATCGACAACTTTCTTCATGTTTAACCACACACTGCGAATCCTCTTGACGATCTATTGTCCAATAACGGATAACTTTCGGTTCACTAGCAAATTACGCTTTTACATATAAAAGCAAGCAAACGCAGTAACAGTTTGTTATTAATATGGTGACAGGTTCGCTTTGAAGTTTTAAATTACGATTTTGTTTTTTTCTCACTGAGATATATACATGTACACACACGAACGCAAATACACACATGAAAACGATCCCACTCAGTCTTATGTTTTTTACATTCATGTAAATCATCCAAACAACAAAATAAAATTAACAATCCCCTTCCTCATATATAAGTCATCCACATACGAGCCTGTTTTGGTGTATCACAACTCATCAGTGTGGTTAGACACATCCACTTGCTTCTGGTCGGGATCGAAACTCGACTGATTTTATGTCAGTCGGAGTCGCTACCCACTAAGCCATAGAGAATGAAAATTTTAATATGGTGTATACAAGTAATGTATACACACACGCCAGTCTCCGAAATAATTCATTTCTAAAAGAGTAATGCATATATCGCAGGAGTAGAAACTTTTTTTAAAATTTTCTTCTTTAGAGAGCTCAATCATAATATATATAATTATGAATTACTTAGTTTTTGAGCATAATTAAATTTGACAAATACACAGTTATATTAAAATGTGTTCAATACAGTTATATTGTAAAACTTCTGAATATTTTTAATTTTTAAACTAGTTATATTAATATCTGGTGTTTTCAAGCGATTAACAATGACTGATTTTACCGTTTCCTTAAAACGCTCACATAACGGGAATTTTTTATGAACGTTATGTTTCGTTCTTAAAAAAAACGGTAAAATCAGTTATTGTAAATCGCCTGAAGATACCAGATTTAAAGTTTACATTACACCTGAACATATAATCCATTCTACATGTCTAATATCTTCTTTTACCTAACCTTAACAGCTTAAGTGGAAAAAGACTGGCTGGTCACAATCCCACGAAATATCAGCTAATAACGTTCTATCTTCACTAAACAGAATCTGAATTTATGTCTGTCCAGATGATCGGGTGTCCTCTCAGCGTGTCTTCAGCGCGTATCAGGACTTAAGCTTACTTGAGATGCATACGAGCCACCGCTAAAGATGCTAAAAATATGATCGATTGCATGTAATAAGAAGCTGGTTCCACGTGGTATCATAAACCTCTAGAGTATTTCCGCCATATATACAGAGTTCGATAGGTATTTCCTTTATTTCGCGCATGTGCATTGTTTGCTTTTTCTTTTGTCGAGTGCACAATAAAGTAGGGTAAGTGGTGCACTCTCTGTGAGAAAAAGGAACACCACGACTCAATTCCCTCCGCCAGAAAGTTGCAAACGAGTTCTGCACTGCGTCGCGTTCGTGCCGAGAAGAATAATATTTTAAAGTGTTTGGATTTCAATCAGAGAATAGTGAATATGATATGTATAGATTTGGAGGATTCTAATAGAATTACAAAGGCGTTTGGAATCATTACTCCTGATGGCAACATTATGCCACCAAATATTTTCCAACAAGGCCTCAGTCTGAAGTTCTTTGAGGAGACTGTGCGACACTAGGCCAGGAGCATGGATGCTTGAATATCCTATGTCTGGTAAAAAGACACTGCAACATGCCACAAAAGTATGGCTGTCAGACAATTACTAGTGTCACATAACCCATTCCATCGAGAAACCTACATTTAATGCAAGCCTTTGATTATTATGCGTAGGGCACAAAAACTTATATAATATAGAGTAAACTTACCAATATATATATATATATATATATATATATATATATATTTCATTTTTAAACGAGTTATTGCGCGACCTAGGTTTCTACCATGAGTGATGTCTTTAGGCTATTTTTAATAACTGATTTTACCGTTTACCGTTTTTCTTTAAGAAAGCTCGTGTAACGGGTTTTCATTTAAACGCCCACGCAGCATGGAATTTTTGAATGCGCAATTTTTAATTATTGATTAATCATAGCACCAGGCAACAAAAGTGAAAATGATAAAATAAGGAAAGAGCTTTTCAAATTATTCAAATAACTAGATTTTGATATAATAGTAGATACAAATAATAAAGTGGTATAATATTTACATGTGAAACTTAATTTACAAAAAAAATCTGAACTAAGAGCGTAATAGGTTTTATATTTCTACATTTTTAAATATTCTTTGAAAATTGAAATGTCTCGACATACATGAAAAAAAAAACACTAGGTTATCATACATAAATACGAAATCCAATCATGCGAAAAGTATAATTAAACACTTTTGCAAAGAAATAGAACACAGACGATCAAATAATTCGTCAAACAAATCAATATTTAATGAAAAGAAAAAGATCTATGTGGATGCACTAAGAAAATCTATAAAAAGAAAATAAAAGCATATTACAATACAATTCTCACCAAAACAGACAAAAAAAAAACGATCATAGAAAACGAAACCTTATTTGGTTCAACCCACCATTTCATCTACAGGTAAAGACCAAAATAGGACAAATATCTTTTAAACTAATACATAGACACTTTCCAAAAGAATCAAAACTAAACAAAATTTTCAACAAAAACACAATCAAACTTAGCTATATTTGCACTAGAAATTTTGATACTTTCATAAAAAAACAAAACGGCAGAAACTTAAATAGCATCGTACAACACAAAACCCAAAACAAAGAATGCAACTGCAGGGACGAAAATAAATGTTCACTTCAAGGACTCTGCAACACAAAAGAATTCATTTTCAAGATGAAGGTACATGACCCAAATGGCTAAAATAAAATATTTTTGGGCTCAACCAAAGACACCTTTAAGACCAGGTGGTTTAATCACAGGTCTAAATTCAAAATAGAAAAATTAAAAACTGTACAGAATTGGCTATCCACGTGTGGAAATTAAAATAAAATATGGAAAAGACCCAGATATAACGTGGAGCTTTATAAAAACAGCCAAACCTTACAGTCAGTCAGTTAAGTGCCATACGTGATACACGCTTCGGCGATCATGTCTCGAAAGAGACATGACTGACTGGGCAGAAGATTAGCCGCAGTAGGTTGCCATTGTTTTCTGCGGTAGACTGGTTGCCGACCAAGGTTATAGAACCCAATCTGTCCTATTATTTAACCCATAATTGGAAGGAATAGACGGATTAATACCTTTCCTAAGGGAATTTGCGCGTAAGTGAATGCAATGAAGTCAGCTGGAATTCGAACTAGGCTCCCCGATTTCTCCTTCCGAGCCGATATCCAATGCACCACAATGCACATCCTTACAACGGTGGCAAAGGTGGGGGTAACATATGAAAATTTAAAAAAATTACCAATAGTTTATACAAAATAATTATTTCAAAATTGATTTCCGTCAATTAGTAATAAGTCCTGAAATGTTTATCAAAATCCGACCATTATTTGATTTTTGCAAGACTTTCCAAATTAATGTTTCTTTCATGGTCAAAAAAGTGCATTGTGCAATATACATGTTTTTTTTTTACTTAATAAACGTTGCAGCACTTTAGGTCTCGCACTTACGTAAGAAAAAAGATTATCTACTAAAATTTTCGAACGTGTTAGAAATAATTAAAAAAATTAAATAATAATTAAAAAATCTTTTAATCTATCCTCTTAATGTTAATATAAATATTTTGCCGATTAAAATTTGTTTTTATTTAGTTTGGGGCCCTTTTCCTTCATACTATGCTGTTTTTTCAGCGATTTTATGGAGGTACCTATATAAAAACTATTACGCTCTTAGTTCAATTTTTTAAAAAATATTTCTTTTGTTTCAAAATTACGGGAACAATATTTTTTGTAGACCAAATGAATTTTTAAATGTCAGAATAAAAATTAAATATTAAGGCTCATTTGTTTTAGTCGCGTTTGACACGTGGAATTTGATTTCTGTGACGTAATCTAGTAAATATTTTAGACATTAGATGTTTTACGAAGCAAATGTACACAATCTGCACCATTGGCCAAAAAGTGTGAAAGGGAAAATTGCTGAACTTAAAATCAAAAAGTATGTATCGACCTGGCTTCCCTGTAGATATGTGTCCCTAGAAAATTTGAATGGCCTAGCTTAAAAAATATAGGCGTGCTTAAGAAACAGTCTCCACACAGACTCACGGATTTCCTTTTATATATATCAGCATTATAATTCCCGAGAACCCTCGATGGACACACTAAACAATCAATACATTCAATTAAGTAAAAAATCATCTTTTATAATGGCTAAAATTATATCCTAAAACGCTCGAAAGTATAGAACATTTTGAAAATATCTACATAAATTATGTCCATAATAAAAAAAAAATAATTCGAACAAATCAAGATAAATTAATCAAAAATTTAACCGCAGTGTCTTGTCAGTCGTATTTGCTGAAACTTGTATAAATGACGAATTGTTGCTGTAAATAGACGTTATATATATATATATATATATATATATATATATATATATATATATATATAGTTCACGTGTGTAAGCATCAGTGCAAATAAAAAGAAGATACAAGATATATGAAAATGGAGAATATGGGTGTGGAGAGGAATTCACTAAATTAGCATGATAACAATTTGAAAGAAAAAAATAAGAACAAAAATAGAAGAGAAACTTGACTTAGCGTGAGTTTAAATGTCACAAGAGTTGAGCTCAAAGAAAATTTTATTTTAGGTGCTTCTCCTCATCTCGCCAAAACATCAGATATAAACTTAGCACGCCAGTCAATAAAGGAAAACAGTCTGAAGAAATTTATTCTTTTGAACAACCACTGACCACTACGAAATCGGCAGTATCCCCACGCACAACCCAACAGGAAAGGGATAGGTAGATGATTTTTTTTTTTTTATTCAGGGCGGTAATTTGCAACGATTGTATTTGAATGTATCGATAGCCAGCAGGTGGGTTAATTTAGTTCACTGTAACGTATACGAAAACAGGGAAGTATAGGTTATAAAGTTGAACTAAAATGAGCTGTGTTTAGGTTGTTCAAACGAAACACATACAGAAACACTAAATAAATAAATAAAAATCTATATACCAATCAAAATAGATACACAATTAAACAGATCAATGGGCATCATTCGTGTTGATTGGGATTATCTGAAGAAGCCTTACCTGAACATTTGTGTAAGTTGTTTTAATTAAATTTCATGTTATATATGAGAAAAAAATTGGAAGTTTTAGAAAAAGTCCATTACTCGTTTTTTCATCGACGCTTTGAAATAAATATGAGAAAATTGCTTCTTCAGTAAAACAAAAAGAATTTTACGATTATATTTTTTATTTGTCTGTATGTCAAATCCGGTCAGCACTTCCACATTTTTAAAAATAAATATTTTCCGCGCTTTTGACTGTTAATGTGTTTTGAGACCCCCGCAAAACGTCAAAAAAATAGAAAAAAATATAAATAGACGTGAAATATGAACGGAATATTTATTTTATTTTTTAGACATATTTTAAACCTACTTAAATAAACCCCATACAATTATTAATACACCCTCAATCTGTATAATCCCTCACCGCACTTTTATATAGTATTTCCTGTATAAAGACTCTGTACTCATGAAAATATATAGTAAAATATCTGTTTACAGTAAAGTAGTAACTGTTGCACATGACCGAACACACTTGTAAAGTACTCTATGCACATATTGCACAAGTGTTAAAAACATAAGTTACGTAACCTTACGTATTTTGCTTCATAAAAATTTAATAAGATTCATAAACAGTTAAATATTACAGCACTGTAGAGTAAATATCTGCTTGTGTACACACACAACGCACACGTAATCTTATAAAAATAGCTTTACGCCGAGTAGATACAGCATGTACAGTAGTGTACAGTATTTAACAAACTGTACGTCTACCAAGTACAGTCCCTTATACCTAGAAACCATGCATAAGACGAGAGCCATTGTACTCTCTATCCGCATAACTACTTTCGGTGCGTATGAATTTTTTGTAAAATGGGGCAAAATGCATTATAATTTGTTTGTTTTTCATTGTTTTTAAATTTTCTGACGAGAAATTAATTATTTTACTATTGAATGCATTAAAATAACGATTTTTTATTACTTCCGATATTCGTGGATTTTTTGCTATTTTTTTCAATCTTCCTGATATTAAATTATATATATATGAATATTTTAAAACCTTCGATGCAGCGAGAGCGTGAAAGTTGAACCACAAAATGTCTAGAAAACACTGTATTCTTCAGTTTATAATTATTGAAGAAAATATATAAACAAATAAGGTTAGAGTGCAATATGCAAAAAGTATCTCTGCGTGTTCCTGGAGAGGGCGAGAAAAGCATTGTTCTGAGAAAAACAGTTTTATTGTCGTTGAAAAGAGATGTCATGAAAGGCGCAGCTTTGTAGTCGCCGTAGAACTTTGGACAATTTTGAAGATTGTTGTCCTAAAAAGGACAATTTTATTTAACACTGAAGGACGGTACAATATTTATATGACTCGGACTATTGTCATCATCGTTCGGCCGTTGTACGCTCCGGCCTTCTTCGGCTGCTAGGAATTTCGACTCGAACCCTTTATTACAATGACTCGGGTATATCATCTACATTCCTTGAGTTGTTATACCTCGGCTAGAAGTCATGAGTTATCTCCTTCTAATTCTGCAAGTTACTTGTTCACCTCTGCTGGTATTGAATTACAACTCTTTGGGTCACAGGAACTAACAAACGTCTATATCCACTGGGTCATTTATACCCCAGTGATTGTAATAAAGGGTTCGGTTCGAAATTTCTATCACCTGAAGAAGGCCGGAGCGTACAACAGCCGAAATGTCGTACAAATGGCAACAACGATGAGGACAATAATCCGAATAATGTAAATACTCTAAACACTATCTCATCTCATAAATATAAACAAATGCTGAGAGACAGTGTCCTGAAAATAGTTTTGAAATCGTTCATAATTGTCATAAAAAGATCACTTTCGTATGCGCCGAAGAGTGTTAGCTTGAAAAGAACACTTTTGGAGCCGTTCAGGAAAGTTGTACTGAAAAGGCGACAGTTTTGTCGTCGCTATATAGCGTTGTCTTGTAAAGAACAGTTTTGTATTCGCTAGAGTTTGTTTTCCTGAAAACGAAGGTTTTTATTCGCTCAAGAGCGTTGTCCTGAAAAGAAGAATTTTATAGTCTCTTAACATTATTATCATGAAAAATGACAGTTTATTGCATATCTTTACTTTTGCCGAGTATGGCCGTCTAGAACTGGAACTAGTATAAGCTGGACGTGCTGCTTCTGATTGTTGGAGCCATTGCGGGTTGTCAGATGTTGAAGCAGATTGAACCTACCACTTCAAAGTCTTTTTATATAACAGATGAGGTTTACGACAATCGTCGTTTCTGCTTTTTCTTCCGTTTCTTTTATGATAGATAGATGGATAATGGACTGCTGAGATAGATAGATAGATAGATAGATAGATAGATAGATAGATAGATAGATAGATAGATAGATAGATGTAGTATTTAGTTTACTCCAGATAATTCTACAACAGACAGTGCATTTCAGAGAATCTAGGTACAAATATGACCTGAAATGATAACATAGCGCCCGATATCAGGAGCTACCCGACACGTAATTGACCCATCTGCGCCTTTTATGTGCGCGCGTAGGAAGGACCGATGATAGGCAGTGGGAAGAGACTTTCTTTATCATGCATCCGCAAGAAAAGATTCCACGGTAACAAACACACAAAGATTTCTAAGAAGATGCCGATGCCGTGGTAACACACAGGAACGCACACACACACACATTTTTTAATATGACATTTATACCAGATTACGACACGTGCGACCATTTCACGTAGAAAATATCTGACATGGAAACTGTTGTTCAGCTGAGGTCAATGAAATTTCAGAAATATTCAAACTTCGTGGTGGGTCAAAAAGATCCTGTTATTCCCATGACATCCCTATCATTGTACACACTTTTAACTCTCTGGACAATATTAAACAAACATATCAAAATATGTAAAAATCTACAATGCAACATTTATGATTGTCCATGGAAATAATTATTTACTTATTTATTTTTTATATTTTATTTTTTAACCTCAAGCAAGGCAGTACTTCCACTGGTGTGAAGTGGGGCATACGTAACAGGAGAGTGAAATATTACATAAGATGATAACGAAGAGAAGGAGGAACCGATTTCAGGAGGTACCAGAGAATGGGTAATAGAAGGATGGGAAGACTGGTGTAGAGTTGCGTGAGAGTAGAGTGAAAAGAGAGAATAACAAGATACTGGGAGTGTTGGGTAAAGAATAAGAGAAATATGTGAGTCAAGGGGATAAGAGATGGCAAATGACTTTGCATTTAAACTCTTGGAGATTTTAACTGTCAGTGAATCAAGTATACAGTGAAGAGATCCACAGACAAGAGGTTCCAGAAAAAAGAAATGTAAAAGGGTTAGATCTCGTTGCTAGTCTAGTTGCTCGAGTAAACTCGTGTAGAGAGGGCATCAGAGAGTTAAGCTCGTCAGAGGAGAGGCAGTGAAAATATTTGTAAAAGAGACAGAGAGAAGCCACATTTCGTTAGTGAAAAAGTGATTGGTGTAGAGCTGCTAAGTCGGGATCTATTACATTGCAGATTCTCTTCTATATGCAGTTGAGAACCCCGAAATAAATAGCTGGCGCTCCTGACCATATATGAAAACAGTATTCAGTGCATGGGTGGATGGTTAATTTGTATATTTGTAAGATGAATTCTGGCGAGAAAAAGATCCTGCCCTAACAGAGTAACCAAAACTTTCTAGCAATAGATTTCGCTATTGATTCAATGTAGCCGTTCTATTTGAGGTCGGCTAATAGAGAGGCCAAAGAGGCGCAGTGTATTGCTTTCCGGTAGATTTGCTTGAACATTGCTGAAAGGAGTGATTGTCTATGGCGGTTCACGGATAGTAGGTTCGTTTTCGAAGCATTTAAATATACGAGCAATAACTTACAACAGATTAAGGTCATTTTCAAGATCAGCAGCGAGGTTATCTTTGTCAGCCTTGGCAGATTTCTTACTGAGGCCGTAGTAAATGCTGATGTCGTCAGAGTAAATGTCTGCTTGGGATTTGATCATATAACTTTATCGAAATACGAATTAACTCCTGGTGCTAATTTGGAGAAATTAAGCATACATACCAGTCCATTTTCATATGTTTGGGATTCATAATCAATTTTAATCATTCCTTTTTTAAAAAAAATAATATTGCCGAAGAATATTCGTTTATAATTCTGAGATGAAGAAGTATTTACATTAATTACTTAGTTCTGAATGTGGTCCTCATCTTTATTGCAATATTCACGACGTTTAAAAATAGACAGAGAACATCACTCAAAATTACGAAAACTCAAGAACTGTTTTGTCCTTAAGAGCGTTGTGCGTTGTGGTGCAGTGGATATTGACTCGCAACGAAAAATCGGGGTCCGAGTTCGAATTCCGGTTGAATTCTTTATATTTACTTACGCACAAATACCCTTGGGAAAGAAAATTAATCTGTCTCTTCCCTCCAGTTATGGGTTAAATAATAGGACCGATTGGGTTCTATATCCTTGGCTGGCAAACAGTCTACAGCAGAAAGCAATGCCAACCTACTGTGGAATCGCCCAAAGCGTATATCACTTACGGCACGTAACTGACTGAAGAACAGTTTTGCTAGGCCACAAAAATCTCCTAAGTCGGCAAAGCATAGAAATTAATGCAATCGGTGAACCATTAATACGGAGTGCTAGAGAAAATTATTAGCTTGGAAGACAGCAATATGAGCTCTAGTAAAAATGTATACTGAAAATGAGATATGTAAGTTCCAAAAATGCACAGGCTGGATACATGGTTCAATGGATAAAAGCGGTGGTAATATCCAGTGACTTGAGAGTTGTGAGTTAAAAACCTGGTTTCTTCAGGTAAAACCAAAAAATTAGAGAGTTGAGTTAAAGGGAGATAACTACAAGAAATACGAAAGTACATGGCACATGAAACGAGAATCATGTTCAGTTCAAAATTCTAAGCGTACAACAGACGAAACGTCGTGAATACTCTCTATTATAATAAAGACCGTTTCACACACACACACACACACACACACACATATATATATATATATATATATATATATATATATGACAGGAGGGAAATTATATATATATATATATATATATATATATATATATATATATATATATAGTAAAAAAATGACAGAACACGTAGATTTTAACCCCACTGTTAAAGCATTTACTTTTATAGAGTGCTCGATACAGAGTACAGTTTTATATTGTAATAGTTGTTACAATGCTTTATAAAAGCATAGTATCACTACACAAAATTTTATGTTTCGGAGCCAAACTGCTACTCTTCGAGTGATATAAACGATTGTAACAACTATTATAATATATATATATATATATATATATATATATATATATATATATATATATATATATAATGATAATAACTAATTAGACTCCGTAAGTTTACACTCCGTAAGTTTACACTAATCTAAACCTTCGAATACTGTTAACAAACAGAACTTAATCCGTTACAATCCGGCGTACTAATTCGTCGGATATAGGGGGGAAAAAAATAAACCAGCGGAACAAGAACAAAAAAAAGGCAAGTATCCGCAGTAAAGAAAAAAACCCAAACGGACCTAAACACAAGAAAAAGTGCTCAATACGAAAGTACGAAAATACAATTGTAGATCAAACACACGAAAAAATCTAAAGTGAGCCACAACCTACCGCGGTTTCACACTACGGATCCTCAGGGTAAAAGGCCTCTTTCCCTGACGATCCGTAGTGTGAAACCGCGGTAGGTTGTGCCTCACTTTAGATTTTTTCGTATATATATATATATATATATATATATATATATATATATATATATATATATATAATTTACCTCCTGTCAAGCTCATAGAGAGAAAGAGAGAAGCACAGCAGCGCGAGCTATTATCATTGGAGAGACAATAACAAGGTAGCGTCGACTCAGTTTATTCTCTCTACCACCAGTTTTTAAATAATAATTCCTATATATATAGTAATATTGTTCTTACAAGTTTAAAATAAGAACATAGATTACTGCAACCCAAGAACCGTTGTGTTTCGTTACTACCTCATTAGCAACTCATCAGGCAAAGAATTAATTTGTTTACTTCTAGAAATTATTATATATAGAAGTTTAAATAATAACACATTTTTTTTACCGATTTCAGTAAAAAAAAATAAAACTTTGATAAAAATGTGTTGTTTTCTAAATTTCTATAATAATAATTCGTAGCAGTAAAAAATATATTACAGTGCGTGACGAGATGCTAATATAATTGTACCAAAACACGAAGGCTTTTGTGTTGCACCAAACTGTTTTTCTTATAAAAGTATAATAAAAATATAACCATATCTAAGTATCGAGAACTTTTCATAAATTAAATCAATACAAACTGCTGACTGCCTACCCATTAGTTTGTACTACTTCTACGCGTTACTCTTTAAACTGGATTGAAGAAAGTGGATGTGTGTAGCCACCATGGTGAGCGGTGATACAGCGAAACAGGCTTGTATTTGGATGAATAATAAACATATAAATTTTAATTCATAAGTATATGATTATATTATGCTTTGTAATATATATTAATAAAGCCCACTGTGAACTTATATATATATATATATATATATATATATATATATATATATATATATATATTAGGGTAATAACCTGTGAGGAAATAGCTAATAATTCTATCAAATATTTTATCGTCATTAATGCCTGGGTTACACCACTATGGCAATAAAGATGAGGACACTAGCACGAACAATGTAAATATTGACGTTAAAGTTACTGTGTCAAGGAAAGCAACATTATTTTGACACACCGTTTCTTTTGTTTTACGAGAACAAACGTAAAAAATTATCGTCTGAGAATTTCATCGATCTTAATTTAATATCATGACGGTATGCGCCTATGAAACAGATCATATTTAACTTCTGTTTATATAATAAAATTAGCAAATAAATATTAACATGATAAAATGAGACATTATTTAAACTCTTATTAACATGAGAAATGGTATGACGCAAATTATTCTAATGAGATATTTGAATAGATTTAACGTCTCCGATATAATGTGATCTAAAATTATAGATAATTAAATATGCAGGTTCCCGATATGTAAACATTAACATTAGTGAATTGCTAGATTCTGATTTTATCAGAAAGATTGAAAGTGTTTAACGCGGGTTTTCTGTATGTCATTTTGTCACATTAGCTTACTTTCATATTTTCTATCTTTTTATTCTTTTTCCGTTGTTTCTTTCTTTGTTTCTTTGAACCTATTAACTGTATTTTCTTTCTTGTCATGTTTCCTTTCTTGAGCTGTACGTAAGCCATTTCATGATAGTACATTTTTCATTTCCGTCTGCTTGATATTTAATTGGCGTCTAAGTCCCACGCTTTTACCGTTGAAATATTTAAATGCAACCTCAATTTCTACTTTATTGGGTTTTTTTTTTTGCCATCTTTTTCCTCCTGTGGAACTCCCTTCTATTTACTGTCTTCCCTGATAGCTCAGTTAGTTAATTAAGTGCCATAGACTTGGGCGATCATTTGTCTTTAGATCAATGACTGACAAGACAGAGAATTTTCCCACAGTTGGTTCTCATTTCTTTTTACGGTAGACTGGTTGTTAACCAAGGCTATAAATCCCAATTTGTCTTAATATTTAACCCGTATTTGGTGGAAGGAGAGATAGATTCATATCTTTTCGGAGGGTATTCGCGCGAAAGTAAATGCAACGAACTCAGCTGGTATTTGAACTCAGCTCTCCAATTTCTCATTCCAAGTCGATATCGATTACACCACAATGCGCATACAATCTGAAAAAAATTAAATGCAGCTTCAGTTCTATCTTCTTGAATCCTGTTCAGCTTTTATCCTTTATTAAATACCATTCTTCCCTTTTTTCTCTCGCTGTAACATCTTGCGCACTAGTGAAGTTCTCGCTTTGCTTGGGTCCAAATGATTAAAAAAAAGAAAACAAGTCGGTTTGATATCTCTTTAGTATCTGTCCTGCTCGTTTACACTCACAGGTTTTAAGATATACGCTTTGATCATTTTAAATACCTAGTCATAGTAAACAGTGCTATTATTTTACTTCCAAAAGCCAACGTACAAGTCTGAGTATGTGGGTGCCATGCTGACGACATATTTATTCATAGTTTGGAATAGAATGCTCGTTAATAAAAAAAATCAACAGTTTTTATCAAATGTTCTAAGACGTACAGAAATTGAATATATAACCTAGAATTGGAACGAGAGCAGTGATGGCATGACTTGAATCCAAATAATCATGTGTTATTAATAAATTCTAAACACTATCCTTAAGTATCTCTTTAGTTGGTTAGCTGATTCGGTTTAGCGGAATATTAAGAAACGAAAGTTGAAAGTAGGATAGACGAAGATCAGGCTTTTCTTGTCCAAATCAACTACCATTCACCATTCCCTTTCAAAAACTCGCAGGGGTCCAGGCAAATTCAACACGACCGACTTAGCACCGGAACAACTCAACACCTGAACAACTCAGCACCAGGAACGCGTATCTTTTTTCCAACCGAATAAAAGTAATTTATTATGAATTAAATATTTAATTAATAAACATTTTTCTATAAATAAGACTGTTGAAGTGACATTTTTTAAAAATTGAACCAGTTTTTGTTTTAAATTTTTTTTAATAAAGTAAATCATAAAAAAATATTTTCATTGCAGTAAGTTGACATATAAAAATAATTCAATAAAAACATTTCTTAATTATTAACAAAGTCAATCGAAAAATGAGAAACAACATGATGCAATCTTTCGTCATTACCCAACATATTTTCAAGGCAATCGTTGTGATTAGTTGTATTTTATACCTAGACTTCCTGAACTTTAAATTAATGCTAGATTGGATGTCAGGTCTCATTATTATATTCTTTATATTGCTAAATATATTCTGATAACTTCTTTTCTTACCCTGCTGAATTTTGAAAATCTCCTCTGCCTTCTGTCAACTCCGATCTTCAAAGGTTTACATATAAGGTAAATACACATCTTCTGTACCCTTTTTTTTATTGTCCTTTTGATTCTATGAATGTTTTTGCAGTGTCCTTAACTATTAGTAACACACTGATGTTTTAGTGATTTATAATTTAGTTTGGGGCGAAATATTTAGAAACGCATCATAATTTTAACGCCCAAATACTTTCTAAAAGGTAGGTCTCTATAGGTAGTAAGTAATGGTCAATCACCAGGGTGCTGGAGGTCAACAGAAGCATCGCGCAGGGTTTAAATCTCGGACCAACCCTCTATTGGATTTGCATAAATGACCTGTCGAAGAATATACACAGTTCATCTATACACGATGGTACGATGCTATATGGGTGCAATTCGAGAACACTTTATGGTCAGAGAGATGGAAGATGGTCATCTAATCTATTACTTACTTCTCAGTTAGGGTCAAGAACTGGATGGTTAGATTCAACGACTTTAAATCCAAACTAGTAACCTTCCATCATAGCCGATCCAACTAAAAGAAACGTGATGAAAAATTATCTATGAACAAACAAAAAGCAGAATCACCAGTACTATTGTTCAGATATTAAACAGAAGCTTCCGATAAAAGCGGTAGCCAAAGTTTTTATGAAGCTTAATGGTGTTGCGTCTATGAGTAATACGTGGGTAGTATTGATAGAACCTGCTGTAGGTACAGACATTTTTCAAACAAAAACAAGACAAATTAAAAACTAGTTGTACAAGTAGAAAGAAAATAATGAAAGGTTTTATATTATACAAGGGAAACGTGTTAACAGTGTTTACATAATTTAACTCACATACCGAAAAGGAAAGCAAACGAATATTATGATAATATGTCCTTACGGACAAATCAAGCGTATAACTTACATGACGATGGGTTTCATCCACTTGTCAAAGAAGTATCACCTCTTCACAGTAAACTTTACTGATTGTCCCTTAATTATGTGCAGTGCATAATAATAATGGAAAACGATGGAAACTTAAACAATGAAAAAAGTAGCTCAACACCGACTCATTTCACTGGCAACTCGACACCAGAACAACTCTGCATCAGCCTACTTAGCGCAAGGACAACTCAACAAGATGCAAACTATGACATTATATCATGTCATAGTTTGCATCTTGTTGAGTTGTCCTTGTAGAAGATTTAAAATCAAATAAAAGTAATTGATTAAGGAAGTTTTTAATACATGATTTTATTTTTAATTTGAAAAGTTATTGAATTTTTTTCCAATTTAGCTCAAATATTCATTTGAATATCGTTGTAAAAATAGGAAACAATTTAGAGGAAGATCCATTTAATTACTCGACAAATGCATCTCGGTTTCTTTGCATCTTTTTGCAGCCCAGTAATGAATCTCTATATTGTGCAGAGCACCTTCCCAAGCTCTGTGTGCATTCTTCTATTCTCTTCAGCTTGGTTTTTAATCCGACCTTAAAAGTTAAATACCAGTCAGGCAAATAGGTTGTTGCACTTAAAAAAACACTCAAACAGCGAAATTTTGAAAATCTCTACGACTCAAAGTCGATCTAAGAGAAGTGCACACTATGACAGCCAGCACCGGTCTGATGCTATGAATTTGACTCCAGCGTTCATTTTTACCCCCGCCGAGTAGACTGGTCCTCGAGCAGAGTTTTTACTGGGCTGGTGCTGAGTTGGCGGTGTTGACACGGCGGTGCTAAGTCGGCGGTAATCACATGTCCCATCCCGCATAAACAGACAACCAATTTAGTGATAAATGGAAATATGAGTGGTACAAGAACGAGTTTTCTCACCTGATTTTATTTAACATGTACAGCGAGATGAGTCTAAAGAAATTAGAGAATAGAACATGTTTCATACACTACGCCGATGGAAATGTGTTTTAAAAAAAATCAAGAAATATTATAGGAGAATGTCAAGCAAATTTAGAAAAAGTTCTGATTAATGATTGTAAAATAATATAAATTTTAAAAAAGATATGCTCTTTGCTCCTCTCACTTTCAATATGTCGTTCTGAAAATCAAATTATCCTAGCATTTGTATTCATTATATATCCACAAAATGTCACCGATGTGTTTCTGGTCCTAAGTACAAGTGTTCTTTTCTTTATAAAACTATCTACTTGCCCTGCCATTCATACTATTCTCAAGCAAGACCACATCTGTGTTGTATCAAATATCCTCTTCATGTGTGAAGAAATTGTCCATTATCACTGTTATATAGCAAGGCTGATATTTTAGAGCAATTCAGCACGCTTTTTATTGTTTTTTTTTTCTTTTTTAAAGAAATATTCAGATTCTATAATGCACAGCTATGCTTTTGGAAAGCTTCCTCACTGGTTTGCTAACATACCAATTTTCATGTCATTCTTCTGTCATCCTTTATTATAATTCCCTGATCCATAAACTTTACTTGCTAGGTTTTGAGATCTCCAGTTAGCATCTAATGGGAACAGGATCGGTGCGTACTACTTATGAACACCCCGACTAAAGAGCGCCTAAGCATGATGGGGAGTCCGAACAGTGCTTTCTAACCCTTGCTAACTTATCAATATTTGATGTATTTTAATTACATTTATATACGTTACAAATTAAACTAAGCAAAATTAAATAATTGCGCTTGGTGACTTATGTTTCATCAGATACATGACCGACTGGCAGAATATTTTCCCTCAGTAGGTTGCCCTTACTTTCAGCGGTAGACCGGTTGCTAACCCAGTCTGTCTTGCTGTTTAACACATAGTTTGAAGGAGAAGTGAAGGATTAATACATTTCTCAATATTATATGAGCGTAAGTGAATGCAATGAATCTAACTGGAATACGAACCCGGCTCTCTAATTTCTCCTTCCCTGTCGATATCTACTGCACCACACCGCACATTTTTGACTAAATAAATAATTAACATTTTCGTGGAATTTGACGTCATTCTGGTGTCTTTACTTTTTCTCGTTTAAGTCCATAAATTTGTTATTCAAGTACTAAGTCTCGAAAAACACTTTATGGAGTCCACTATTATTTTATCTATAATTCTGAATGCGCTAAATTTATTTCACATTTAAACAAGAAAAATCTCAAGTTGATGTTATAGATTACCGTATAAGAGTGTTGATTTACTTAAGAAGGAAGATTTTTATAACGTGTCTTTAATTTGTATTTAGATAAATTTTACTTATTTTCAAATTTTAGTTTATTTCTTCACCTACACTGCATAAGATGTATTATTGCTCATAATTTGGATACAATGATATGTGTATTTTATATGAATACGAATTTATGAAAGCTGAAATGGGAGGAATGTATATCATAGATTCGGTGTCAGTATAGCCGAAATTATGCATTTGATAGGGGTTACGAGACTCTTCTATATGAATGAGAATATCTTTTAAATTCAAGGTGAAAAAAGACGGTCACGTATGCCTACGCGTGTGTTATACGAAGCATATTATTCGTAGCATAGAGACAAGCGGATTTTTATAAAATAACATGAGGTTTCTTTACCCACAGCTTTCTATAGACTCCAGAAACAATTATTCTTGGAGACTGGTTTCCTTATTTATAGGTTGAAAAATATTTCGTTCCTTCTGCTGGGTGGATTCAAGATTTTATTTTTTTATAGTTCCCGTCCGATGCTTTTATATTTTTTATTTAAAAAATAAATATATTTTGTTTATCAGTTACAGTCTGGAATCGATTGCTTTTTTACGGAAGCTGTAGAACTGAAACGATTTTGTAAAGTTGCATATTTGTCCTGATTATATTCATATTCATTCCTTGTGTATCTTGCGTTCTGTTTATTATTAACATATTATACATGCATTCAAATATCACCCTGCGTCTGAATAATTGAAGGTTAAATTTTAAAGGAGAGTCTACCACCACCTACGAACCGAAGTCACGAGGTACATTCAATCACGTAAATCAGAAATATAATACAAGCCTATAATAATCCTTCATACAGAAAAATACAGTATATTTCGTTCGTATCATTAAACGCAACGCTGAAACATCGGCTGGAATTTGAATGTAAATACGCCTTGTGTTATATATACAGCCTTAAGGACTCAAAGTTAGTAGGCCGAGCGGGCATTCTGTAAAATTCTAAACCAAGTGTCTTCATACTTGGAGGCACAATCATGGCTCTCAAACAAATACTGTCCAACTGCCGAATCGTGGACTGCTTTAGTAATTGGACAGCATTTGCTTGACAGCCATGATTGTGCCTTCCAGTATAAAAACACTTGGCTTACAATTTTACACAGTGCCATCTCAGTGTACCATCTTCGAGTCCTTGAGGCTGTTTTTAGAAATATCTACCAGGCTAGCATCTATAGAGAGAAGGAACATTTATTCGCTCTTTACGCTTGTTGGTGGTACTGTGAGTGACTTTTTTCGATTTTATACTCTTGTGGAACTTGTTATTTTCAAAACCCCTTTGAATTTTAATTGTTTGTAATTAAAAATTTATTTTTCCTTCAACTTCAATCTTTATATTGATTATGTCTCAGATTATTTTCTAATTTGCTAACGTATACCTTTGAAAAAGTGTTGGTTGAAAAGTACCCAAGTTATAATATGACGTCCATTTTGTTGAAGTATATACATATATATATATATATATATATATATATATATAAAAGCAGAAATTTTCTATGAAATATAAAATAATGTAAAAATATCTGTATTTGAAAGCATAAATTACTTATAAAATATATAGCTTTCGGCATTAAATATCCTGTAAGTTCGATATGCCGCAAAACAAAATTAACCAATGAAAACTTATTTTGTATTATGTTCCCTAGAAATGACAAATGTTTCCTCCTGATGCTATGTGTAAGTGTTTTTTTGTTTCCATCTTCTCTTAAACTTCGTCATTGTTTTCGTGTACGGTTCATTGTATTTTTTAGCGTCCTTCTGTGGAATCAAATTGATGTTGCTTCAAGTAACTTGTTCATCAGCGATGTGTCCAGTATTTACTGCCATATAGGTAGATAGATATTAAGTAACGTTCAGTCCGTTTTTCTTACGAATTTTCGCGTTGAAATGCCAACATCTCGATGCTACTATTTGTAAATATACAGACAATACCGTTGCATAATGATGCTAATCGATTTAACGACCAATGCATCCTAAAATAACAATAACTGATAAATATTTACTAAAGGTAACGTGCTAGCTCACCACGCAAGATAAGTTAAAAAGTACAACCTCACTCGTAGAAAATAGTAATATTAGTAAATTTGTTCATTCAGTTAGCACACATCTGATACATGACAAAAGGACGACTAACATACAAATCTTCAGAAGTATCAATTGTACGGCTGATGACAATGAAGTTGTAATAAATATTGATGTCTTAATCTATTCCCCTGTTTGTTCCGTTAGCCAGTTTGGTTTGGGATAAAACAATAGTTACTGAATCTAATGTTTTTATGTCAGATATATAATGGTGTTATTTCTAAAGACTTGTTAAAAACGGAGTCCTTCGAATCTTTCTTTGAATTACATTCTTTAAAACTCATGAATGTATAAAAGATTGTGACCGCTGATGACCCACCTTAAAAGAGACGTTGAATAAACAATAGAGTGAGGCAGGGAACTGTTTTAAAGTTTGTCCTACAACTTGGCTTTAAATTTTATTTGATAAGGATATATTTCTTGTTTATTCAATTGAAAATAAAAGCCTTATTACAATCATAAAAAATATCTTTAAGACTCTTCCACCCACTTTTTTTCAAACCATCTGCAATTTAGAAAAAAGCCTTAATGTTTGATCACAGCAGGATATGATCTGACCAGTTCTTCATATAGAAAATCTATGTTTTCTTACCATTTTAAATCACAAATTTATAAGTTTTCTCGATGTTGGATGGCACATATCTAAATATTTTTGCATTGACCCTGCTGTTTACCATGTCTGTAACATTTAACCACAATGATTCGTAATTTTTATCCATGACATTTTCGATGGTAAAATTTTTCAACTCTATTCTGATGAAACAATTGTTTACGTCTAGCTTAAGTAAGTCTGTTCAGTTTGATAAGATCATATTGATTTAGATTTTGTTGTTTACTCTAGAAAGGAATGACTCGTTAATTTTAACGCCTCTAAAACCACTTCCGTTTACTTGCTTCCCTAATAGCACAATTTCCAAAAACGTAAATGCAACGTCACTTGCAATCATCTATCTTCTTGAATCCAGTTCATCTTTTCTACTTTCCTCAATAAACCGTGTACCAATTGTTTACTCTCATTGTGATCCCACTTACGAAAGAAGAAGAAAACGATAGCAACATTGTTTATAGCTGGACGGGCTCACACGCAAAAGACGTGTTTTTTGATAGAGATTTCAGTCGAATGTAATTATAACAGAGATGCAATATTATATTGTTACTTATAATTATCAAGAAAACTGTTGTGGTTTGTTTTGCATAACCGAATTGGTTGTAAGTCATTACGCGGCGAGAATGCGTTTTTCACGTTTTATACTTGATTATACAAGCGCTGAACGTTTCTATTTAAGGTGGTCCTGTATTTATTCAGCTGGTTTAGTGTCCAAATCGATGAAGATGATGGTATTTGTTAGATAATAATCTTCCGTGAACGACAGGTGATCTGTCCAGATTAGTTTTGCCTTTTGCAGCAGGGCTGCAACTGTGATGCCACTCACTACATTCGGAATTTAGATTAAGACGCTTCGAAACTGTGGTGCTGTCAATCCATACCTCAGCTACCGAAACCAACTTACTCTATTGCAAGCGCTTCTTCGTACACTTCCGTATATATATAGATAATCGTGCGTTTGGCAAACATCTATCTTTTCTACAAGTTTTCCTGAAATGATTTTATGATTTTTATAATTTGCAAAGCTTTATATATATAATTTTTTCTATCTTTAAAATTATTGTCATTAATACTTCAGTTGATATTGAATTGTGCTTCATTATATTCATGTTAGGCCAAACCAAAGAGGAAAGTAATTTTGTTACATGCAGACAAAATATGTTTACGGTAAATAGCAACACGGAAAAAATAGATTTTAAATAATGAAATCTCAAAACATAATGCGATTTTAAAAGCACCTTTACCGAACCCGAACATAATAAAGCACAATATCATATCAATTTAAATATTAATGATGGCGAACTTACACACACCTATCAAAACCGTTTGCAAATTATCAAGGAGTTGTTATCAATAGCAACTATGTTTTTCCTATCTCTCTAGCAGCAATTGAATTCCACGTCGAAAAGTCGACACGTCTTTTAAGGTTTACCGCAAGTCGACCCATTTTTCGGCATCTTCCTAAGAATAAAAGTGCTGTTCAGCCAGGTCGTGTGCTCTCGATCGGAGTAAGTGATAATTGAACGGGGTAAAGTCTAGTGAATACAGTGGGTGGGGTTAGACTTTCCATTTAAGCATTTCCAAATAGGTTTTCATCTGTTTGCAATTTGTGGCCTAGCATCCTCATATTGCAAAATCACTGTCCTATCTCTGCTCATATGACGGCCGTTTTTTCTTCAATGGCCGAATTAAACGCATCAGTTTTAGTCGATAGCGATCCCTATGGTGGTTTTGGTCAGTTTGTGCAGCTCATAAGATACTACATCCTTCTGATCCCACCAAATGCAAAATAAAAACTTCGAACCATAGATATTTGTTTTGTCTCCGATGCATAAAGAGGCTTACTCCAAGATCTTCTACGCTTAAGGTTATCATAGTGTTCCCATTTTCATCGCCAGTAACGATACGTTGCAAAAAAAAAGAACTTTCGTTTTCTGCGTTGAAGAAGATGGTCACACGTGATATAACGTGTTCACCTTGCACCTGACATGAGTCTTCATGAGGTAATGCTTCTAATTCTTTGTTTTCAAATTTTTTCGGCGCATTAGTACGTTCTTCATCTTGAACATTAAAATCATAATTTTTGAAGCGTTTAAACCAATCTCTGGATATTGTTTTGACAGAGCATGGCTGCCGTAAGTCTCCATAATAATTTAATGTGCTTCAGCTGCAGATTTCTTTTGAATAAATAATTCAGTAAAATTCCCGTCATGTAAACTTTGTTTGGCACAAAATCCGACGTTTAACGTTATGAAAAACAATAGTGAAATCTCATAGATTTAATTTCAAGCTTGCTTATAGTACTTCCTTATAGATGAGTTACAATCTGAAACTACACGCACGCTGTTCTAGGAACGCCTCATGTTTGAAATAACGAGAACTAATTCAAGGTCTTGATATATATATATATATATATATATATAGTCATCCGCAGACAGATCTGTTTCGCTGGAGCACAGCTCATCAGTACGGTTAGACTCCGATTACTTTTTAACCCAGGATTGAAACCCGACTGAACTGGCGTCAGTCGGCGTTTCCACCTCTGGGCTATGGGCGTTTGGTAGAAGAAGGCAGACTTTTTAACGTCCATATTACCATTATACGCGCCCAATAGCCAGAGTGCTCTAATTCATTTTACTGAATGAGCGATATATATATATATATATATATATATATATATATATATATATATATATGTATATAAGGTTAGCAACTTTTTCCGAATCTTCTACAATATCCTCAGACAGATATCTAAACCCTCTAAAATGTTTGGATTGTATCTTTTTGTACGTATTCTAAGCAGTGCAGAATGCCATTTTAAAATTTCTGGCAATGTAAATTGTAACATGATACTCATTTTTTCAGAGACGTATCTCACCTGACTTTATTAATATGTACCATTGACAGAACGCACAGAATTGTGTCAGTTCTTATCGGGTTCTTTTGTATTAATTCACGGATAAATACCCTTGGGAAAGGTGTGAACATATCTCTTTTCTCCCTATTGTGGATTAATTAGTTTAGGTTTTATCAGTAAATCATTGTTATTTTCAAAAACTTCTCCAACTAGTTTTAAATAAGCTTTAAAAGTAGATAAGTAAAATAAAATACAAATCAAGAAATAAATCCATAAAATTTCACCACTGTAAAATGGCAGGTGTAATGTGATGGGTAATGTTGTAGTGTGGAGCATAACGACTCTGAATCAAGAGCCGAGATCAAATTCAAGTCAGGACCGTTACATTCACCTACGCGCATATAACTTTGAGAATGTTATAAATCCATCTCTTCTGCCCCCAGCTATGAGTTTAATAACAGGAAAAACTAGGTACTAAAACTGTATAGCATGAAACGTAGAATACAAGCATTTCATAATTCTGGAGGTGTTAATTTTACGACGGATTGATTGATTACTGTAAGTCTATTATGCAGAAAAAAACTTCATATGTTTGACCAGAATCGACATAACAATATTAAAAGAAATAGGAATTTAGAAATAAGACATTCTTTAAAATTTTGAAGAGATTATTTGCAAACTTATGACGTAAAACAATTAAACACAGCTAAGGAATACTATTTTTTTTTTAAATTGCACTAAGCATACAAAAAACTTTTTCTTCCAGAACGAGCGGATAATCTTTAATACATATTACTTTTAAATGATGATGTCAGTTATGGAATAATATACTTAGGAAAATAAAAGAATTTAACTATAAAAAAATAATACAAAACAATTTTAAAAATCTTGTTGCAAAATGATTTGCTTTAAACTTTTCAATTTTCGATCCGTAATATTTTTTTACTTTTAATTATATCAGATATGTTGATAATACTGATGCAGGATTTTGAACGATTAATATATTATAAATTATGATATTTAACAGTTTAAAAAACGAAAACTATCCTTGTAAAAATTAATTATTCATCGGAAAATATTGTATTATCTCAGTAGTGTCCTTAATAAATCTCTTTTGCAAAAGCAATCAAAAGTTTTTATAATGAAACAATGTTATAGTTTTAATTCAGATTTTCGGGAAATGAGTAGTTGTTTGAAAAGGCAATTGAGGATTCGCTAAGTATTACTGCTCTTAACGAACACAAATAATTTTTTAATTATGTAATTTCACTAAATTCATGAAATTATTTAAATGTTGGCGGGACAAAGAAGAGGGTTATTACACATAAAATAATTACCCAGATTTTCTAAAATAACTTTCAAAAGTAATTTAATTATTAATAATTTCTAAACTTTTCATTAAAATCCGACAATTATTTGATATTTGCTAAAATTCAAAAATTTAAAAATGACATCAAATCATTAATAATTCGTAACCGCCGACGTAAAAATGGCATTTTAATCAAAATTCTAAACGTGCTTCAAAAGTACTCAAAAATTTATAATATATTTAATAGAATATGTTGGTATTTCCTCTCAATAATAAGACAAAGATTTTGACTTATTTAATTAGTACATGGCATCTATAAAATGGGACAATTTAGAATTGAAACTCGAGCAAAAATACATTATACATTTCATAATACAGTTTATGTAGTTTTATATATGGCGGTATACGAAGCTGACGTATCAGCTTCATCAATACCCGATCGAGATAATCCTTTTCAGCTCAGTGTAGTATTTTTCCATTTTTCATTTATTCTTGTTCATCAATTTCAGCATAAAACTTTAAGAATTTCTTCTTCTGTTTCCTTAGTCCGTATATTATGGTTGTTCCAACGACAAACTGTTCAATCAGACGCTTCATATTTACACCCTAGTTTTATTAACAGATTGACTTTCCCTGATATTGTAATCATAAATGCTTTTATTCTCTACCAACAGTGGTATCTGAAGGACATTTTAAAATTTTGAATAATATCTTTACTGAGCATGCAAAACATCGCAAGTAATCTCCGAACGAAGGTCTTGCTGTGACGATCGATATGAAAAACTTTGTGCCATCGCAGGGTAAGTATTTGTGGAGAGGAAACCCCACCCAGGACAAACGAGGTCACACAAGCTGAACATCATGTTGGAACCCTCCCAGGGTATTCCGAAAATCTCCTTCTGTGGCAACTCATGTAAGCATCTGAAAATCTTGCGAGAATTCTCAAATTAATTTGTTTTTCACCTGAAAAAAAAAAGCACCAAAATACTAATCGTAAAAACAGAGTTAAAATCCGAATAACAGGATGAGTAATTTCCAGTAAATGCATATGCACAACTGTATTATTTGTTTTAGAAAATCGGAGAACAAAGTTTAATTAACAGTTTGGATTTGTTAGTGTAAGTCATGAAGATCTGCTTAACATATCCGACAATGTTGGTTTAAGGGAGAAAATTATTCGAATAACGTGTAACTTTCTCGGTGATGAAAAAGTTGAATTACTGAATTTCCAAGAAGAAATAGATAAATATAGATACATTTTTCTAATTTGATTTGCATACACTGTAGGTCAACGTATCCTTGAGATTAATAGAGGAGCTATCATAATTTTAAATTCATACGACACACAAATAACACTTTGTACATATGCAAATCAGAACATTAAAAGAATCCATAGAAAAAGTCTGGACTGAAAATATACAAATAAGAACAACTCATAGCTCATTATGAGCAGAACAGACATCCCATAATGCTAACTGCTTATCGGGGACATGAAAACTATTCTATTCCGAAAATTAAAGTGTCTGGATACAAACGACAAAATGTGAAACTCAGAAAATTGAAATCTAATAAGAATTATGGATAGGAATTTTTTTAAAGCAAAGAAAAAGTACTAGAGAATTATGTGATTTCATATATCTAAAACGGCAGGGTTAGGGTTAGGGTTAGATGGATGGTTAGGAGATGCTCGATACTTTCTTCACGGCTGAAGAATAATCTTGCATATTTATAAATCTTCCATTCATCTGTGCATTGAATACAGTTGTCACATCTGGTCAAGTGCTCCTTCTATTCATCTCGAGGTGCTTTTCAGAACCCAAAGAAGGATCTGCAATGTAATCCATTTTGACTTGGCATCTGGGCTTTAGTCAGTGTCTCAACTATGTGACATGACTTCCCTCTGTCTTTTCTAGAACTATTTTTATTTCAACTGCTCTGACTAGATTTTTCCATGGTACCTCAACCACATGAATTTAAGCACTGTTCTAGAGTGGCATCTATGTCATACCCTTGTACCGTTGAAATAGTTAAATGTAACCACTACTTCTACTCAAACCGTTTATTTTATGCACTTCCTGCTTGTGGAAATCTTTTCTGCTTAATTGCTTTCTACTTGCTTTCTACTGCTTTTCTACTTGCTTTCTTACTTGCTTTCTTACTTGCTTTCTTACTTGCTACAATGTCCAAAAATTCAAATGCTATATTTTATCTTCTTGAATCCTGTTCTTCTTTTATCATTCTTTAATAAACACAGTACTCAATCTTTTCTCTCATTGTAACCTCCTGAGCGGTCCCGCCTTGCTTAGGGGTGAAATTAAGACAAAAAAGACTATAAAGCAAAACATCCCAAGATACGGGCCACGAATTAAAGATATCAAGATCAAAGAAGTACAAGAGTTTAAATATCTAAGTAGTAATTTTATAGACGACAGAGTTTTTTGAAACTGAAATACGAAAAGGCATTGCGGTAGCAAATTATATTTTCCATAAACTAAACGGAAAATTGAAAAATATATTTCTTAGAAACAAATCAAATATTACTGACAAGTTATGTAATATCATTCCTTTTATGAGTGTGAATGAGAACAATTTTATCACAAGTGAAATCAACAGAAAAATAATACAGAAGCGTGCTGATAATAACACGGAAAGAACATTATGTCGAGAGTACATCTTAAGGTAGGAAGTCACTTTTATTTACAATCATAAAGAAATAGTTGAAATTCCTAATGAAGAAAGAAGGTTTTAAAAATCTGAAACACACATGGAATAATGAAGGCAATAGATCAAGATAGAAACAACAAGTAACATACGTAAAGATCTTACGTAAGTTGATAGCAGAGGATGGAATAGTAAGATATTCATTGCTATGAACTACAAGGGATAAGACGTTGTATATAGTCATGGCTGATTACGTTCCAAAAAGAAGACTGTATACTCGATTATTATTGTTTTTTATGAAAATGCAAACAAGAATCTGTAATGTAACTCTTCCGGATCTGGCATTTCCGCTTCTCTCACATTCCCACCGCCATAACATAGTTTTCCTGTATCATTTCTATAAATGTTTTGTAGTAATTGTTATGATGAATTGTCCTCTTTTTTTACTCAGACAATCTGAATCTAAAAAAGTACAAAATTGGCGAGTAGGTCTCATCGATTTTACTGTTGAAATGGATAGCTGTAACCGAAAGTTCTATACAAACAGTTTCTTTTCTCGCCTTTTTCACATGTGGAACTTTATTTCTTCCTAACTTCCGGTCAACTTTAAGCTTTAAACATTTAAATACAATACCATTGGTTAACTTTTGTTTTAATAGTATCTGAAATTTTATTGCTCTCTCTCTCTCTCTCTTTCTCTCTCTCTCTCTCTCTCTCTCTCTCTCTCTCTAATAAGGTTTCTTATTCATATCCTCTTAGCCGCAGTAACCTACTTGCGTCTTGGTGCATTTAATGCGTTGCCTAGTAACAAATGATTAAAAACAAAACACATCATTGGTGAACAAAAGACTTAAAGAGTTGAGATAAACAGAGGTAAATAAGACATCTGCATGTGACGTGACTTACTGAAAGGAAACAATCTAGCTCAGTGACAGAAACGGGTTCTCCAGTCTTACCACCAATCAACTGAATTTTGAAGAAAGAGGGAGCTTGCTTTATTTACCAAGACAAACTGATGCCGACTAATCATTTAAAATCTAATTTGGAAATAGAAATTTTGAATCTGAAAACCATTTTTGTTTGCGCCAAATAATAACAGACAAAACTGCGTTTAGTGTTTCCAAGTTTGTTGAGAGTCTCCTGTATAGGCATTTTTCGTTATCACTCTGTTTCACTCTCTCTCTCTCTCTCTCTCTCTCTCTCTCTCTCTCACACACACACACACACACACACACACACACACACACACACATATATATATATATATATATATATACATGTGTGTGTGTTTGAATTTGTGTACCTGATCGTAGATTAACGAAAATAATATTTTATATACTTTTACCCGATATCAGAAAATCCCTTATCAAAGAAAGATAAAACATTTTTTATGATAGCGTTTTTTCTTTTTAGCTGTCGATAAGCGCTTTGTTTGCTTGCTTGAAATAAATATAGACTTCTTCAAAATACGATAATTGTGAACATATACAAAATTATTTAAAGAAATATATATATATATATATATATATATATATATATATATATATATATATATATATATATAATTCAAGAAAAATATAGACATTTCTTTTATTTTCTGCTACAAGTAAAAAGCCAAATGCTATGAAATAATTATAGTTTTCTGATATTTTAATCTGTCCATAAATTGGATATTAACATTTTTTTATTACACGTGACAACTAGTATTTCTTACTTATCACAATCCAGGTCTACTAAAAGTTAACTCCATATTTTGTTTCCTTAACGTTTAGATTGTTTCCTGAATGTTACAAAAGGGGAGATCGCGTTCATTTCGATTTTCATATAATCCTTCTGGTTTTAATTAACATGAAATTTTTTTCTCATTAAACAGCTTTAAGATTTCTGTATTTGTCCATAATTCTGAGATGAGGTAGATTTACACTATTTACATGATTTTGACTATTGTTCATTTGTACGACATTTCGACCGTTGTACTCTCTGGCCTTCTTCAGGTGTATGTAATGTCAAACCAAACCCTTTATTGCGATCACTGGGATATATCTCATTCATTGTATAAAATTTATTTTGGTAGGCATGTGTTATCTCCCTCTCTCTCTTTTACAACTGCGGTAGCCTGACATTGAACTCACAACACATTGGGTCAAGTCACTGGAACTAACCAACGTCTATACCCACTGGAAAAATGGGTCCTTAAGGGCAACAATTTTTTCGGACGTATAAACCTAATTTTCAGTAAGCATTTTACAATGGTTTTATCTAGTATTATTTATGTTAATGTTTTTCTCAACATTTTTTATGCTAATCTTTTATTCTAGAAATTTTTACTAGAGCTCATATTGCAATTTTTGACACTAATAATTTTCTATGGAACTTCGTATTACTGGTTTCCATATTGTATTCATCTCTATACTTGGACAGTCTAGGGGATTTTTGAATCCTAGCATATGCGCTGATTCCTTAAGTTTGCATAATTTCCAGTGGCGTTCTCTATCAATTATTTCAACTTCATCCCATAGGCGGCAGTGATCTCTTTTCTCCCTCCATATGTGGTCAGCCTGATTTTTCTATCACTCCTCGTGTTACGGCCTTGCATTGTTCTTGTTAGACTTACCTTAAAAGTGTGGCCTGTTTATATTTCTTTCTACAGATACATGAAATGGTGTACACACAGTCCTTAGTCACGCCCTCCTCTTACTTCAAGATTTTTTTATAACAAGGAATTGATTGAGAAGAAATGGAGAAATATTGAAATTGAAAAAAATGCAAAAATACTACACAAGAGGAATGGAATAACACGACCGAAAAATCCCAGACACGGAAGAAAAACAAATTTGAACGGTTTGGTGTTCATAAATAAAGCAAAAACATTGTTTTTCACAAGTAGATACAAATTGAATTAGGAAAGCCTGAAGAGAAACGACCATTTTTTTATTTCCTGGATATAATGTGTGTGGTTACTTTAATTCTAAGTTTAGATATAATCAATTCTTTATTGAATTGATCCAAGGTAATTACATTTTTCGTGTTTTGGTAGTTAAAGAATAGAAAAACTGGCCATAGATATTATTGTTCCGAGCGCTTTCAGAAAGTTCTTCAGCCATTCTAAAGGACATTGTATTCAGTGTATTTATTCTCTGTTTGTTGTACTATATAATAGTTTTAATGTAAACATTCTTGTGTAAGAATTTTGAGCAGTCACGTTCCATGTGAAGCTGGGTCAGCGTGAGTGTCACTTTTATATTTATAAATATGACATTTCCGCTAATGAACAGTTCAGAATTATAGCGGAAGAAAGGAGTTTAATTAGTAGGGCTTTTCTAATCAATTATGTGATTTGAAAAGGATTTTTGTGTTATCGGCTAGAAGTTTCCTTAGGGTTTCTGTCAAGTTATGGGTTAATAAATGCTTTTTAGTAGCACTTTATTTCTACAGGTGTTAACTAAAGCATTTAATTCATGAGGTGATAGAATGTCCGATATAGTTAATTGAATTGTGACAAGAAACACAGTCTTATACTGGTCATTGAAATTGGTACTCTATACTGGCCATCAATATTTTTATTTGGTGTGATTAATTTGATTAGTAACGACACGTTTAGCGGTCTCCCATTTTCCTGTAATATATTATAACCGTTCTTCAGGGTTTATAGCAAAAGTATAATTTCTCTCATGGCAATTTCATCCCACTTATAATTCTTGTGCATCTGGTTGCAAAAAATATATTGAAGTTTTTGTGTTATTTATTTCACTGGTGTCGTGTATTTTAAGTAAGAATAATTTTATCTGTCTCAGTGATGTAGTTAGGAAAATTATTGTTGACTACTGTTTTAGGTTTATCAGTTCTTTTAGAAATATTTTTTGGAAAAAGCGGGGCAGTAAAACTATGGATAACTATTATACATTCTTTTACACCTAAAAACGAGAAAATGTCAGAATCCAAGAGAAACTCAATAAAACTTTGATTAAATCATACCTGTCAGCCCTATTGAATGAAAGATATTTAAAAGAAAAGTTTTTAATATATATATATATTTATATACAAAATGTAGAATTCGGATGATTCAAATAGACAAGATTGTTGTTTTTTCACGGATTAAACTAAATTTTAGCAGCAGGCTTTTTTGTCGTAAAATGCTACACATCAATATATGGATAGAGCTCTAATTGGATTCATGGTGAGAATTTTGTCAATTAACTGAGTAGAGATATGACGACTTCGAAGTTTCGAGAAGACACCACTATGGTATCCTTATTCCTTGTAGATTTTTTCCATCTGCTTAAATATCTCTCTACATCAATTCTCTTTCTTCTCTCTCTCTCTCTCTCTCTCTCTATATATATATATATATATATATATATATATATACATGCCCTGAAAAACCGTAGTGTTAAACCGCGGTAGGTTTTGGCTCACGTTTAGATTTTTTACATTTGTAGCTCTACGTTCGTACTTTCGTACTATGTATTGAGCACTTTATTTTTAAGGTTTCGTGGGGTTTTTCTCTTTCTAACGAGTACTCTCTTCTGGTGGTACAGGACAATTTAATTATAGTTAATTTAACGCCAGTTCTCGCGGTTTAGTTTCTAATAATTACTGTTGGTTTCACTGTGATTAGTAATATTATATATATATATATATATATATATAGTAGCGTCATGTGTCGACAATGGCTGAGATAAAAACGAATTCACTTTATAGTAGGTTGTCAGATTTTTGTCATCGATTTTGTGCTAGACTGTCAGGGTATTTTTGCATGTCAACCATAAGATGATGGTAATTACATGAGGAGGTTTAAATGTTTGTATATGTTACTTTGTTTGCAGAAATCATATTACATCATAAAAGTGGACATGTTCCCATTAAAAACATTTATTTAAAAGTAATTTGTGTTTTTAAAAATAAAACTAATGGAAAATCATATAGCCCTTTTCTTTTTTTTTTTTTGAAATCCCTATAACAAACAACTTACTCGTGACGACGACAGGGTTAGAATAAAACAAATAGGGAAAATATGTTTAAATTATTTAATCACACATGCTAAATACATATTTTTATCATGATCCTCCTCATTAAATATGCATGTGACACTGTCGGCCAGCTGCCGTCTATCTGGATGGGTCCAGAGATCAATTACGATGATGACCGGAACCTGACTGGGTTGATGCTGTCAAAACGGCACCAATTATGACAACGCTCTATATACTAAGATTACCTTGTAAAGACCTTAATAAATAAATATCAGTGACAATCCCATCAGATGCACAGTATACTTTTCTTAGGAGGAAAACCTGATTTTAGTGTGGGTAGATTGGGATAATGTCGTTTAACGTATGATCTTTTCTCAAAAAGTGCCTTTTCATTGCGTTTGTCTAAAGGATTATTCACTCAGATCATGTGGTACACAAATATGGTAGTACGTTTACCAAAGATTTGCTAAATTCTTATGGATGGAGAATTTTGATGAACTTAAAGTTTCTTATAATTATTGCTCTGTGTAATGTGGCTTATTTTAACCAATGTATTGATTTGGCCATCGTCTACAGTGGGGGTCTACCTTAGATTTTTTTTATCAATAAAACGACCATCACCAACTTAAAACTTAACGAAACATTTCCGTACAGTTATGTCAGTTAAAGCTCCTTCACTATACACAGCACATATCTTTTTCGTTGCTTGCGAGGGATTTTTACAGGAATAAAAAATTAAGTGTCTAAAATGCAACTGATAATTTTCCATACTTATAGGAATAAAAAATTGAAACATATTAAATAATTTGCCTATATTTCTGAGATTTTATAATACTTACAGTATGTACATTACCTTCGTCGATGAAAACTATTTTATTCAATAAGGCTTTCGTGAATGATATAATCGGCAATATAAAAGTGGCATTTTCACCTTAATGGCTGAAACAAAAACGGAAGAACCCTTTCACACTGCAATAATTTCTTAACAGTATCATCAACTGAAGATACTGACAGCATCCGGCATGAATCCAAGGAAAATTAGTCATTGGCGTTCAGTGATTTCGAAAATATGGGATAAACCATCAGAAAATATCTAGTCGTTTTTAAAATCTTGACAATTTATTCTTCGGCAATCTTAGCATCAGTTAGTTTTCTTACCATTTTGCTGCTTGCATATTTGTCCTTAAATCTATGATTTATCCGCAATTTAAATTCATGTTTGCTAAGGAAATTATTTAAGACAATTGGCTAAATTAAGAAACACACGAGGCTGCGAATAATAGCGATTAAATAGAACTTTGAAGAATTTCTGCAGTCAATAAAAAACGTCGGGATAAACTACCAAAGCCACAAGAAGATTAAATTTTGAGGATGAAGGCTCCCTTTTAGTAGTCTTTCTACTTGTCAATAATTCACTTATATTTTATAGCTATTCGTTTATAAATAAGTGTCAAGTTAATGTAAAATAACTTATAAGCATGTCATATCGGTGTATGAAAATAGCACTTTATGTAGAATTTGGAAATATTCACGGGCAAATATATATTTGCGCACACATATATGCTTTTTCATTAAGTTTCTCGAACGTGCAGACACATAGAGTGCAGAATTTTTATCTAGTGTTCCGTTGGCATGATTTTAAATGCATCTTCTGGAAAGCTGGATATAGTCATTTCTTGCTAATATCAATTGCCCATATTTATGCTCTATCTCTACATAATGAACAAAAAACTTCTACAATGATTGCTTTAAAAGTTTTTTTTACAGAAATACTCAGTTTGATGTACTTTTGTGGAAACGAAACATATTTATTACACACAAACACATACACATACAAAGGCTTTTTATTTAACCTACCAAATACCATATGCAATATGATTTTATAAAATACAAAGATAATAACCTCATACACTTGTTAAAAAAAGAATGAAAAATAATGGAGGTAATAATAAAAATATCCAATACTCAATGACATTAACAAGAACACGGACAAGATGTTCTGACTGTGTTTGTAAATTTGTCATCGATTTTGTGCTGGACTGTCAGTGTATTTTTGAATGCCAACCATGATATGCTGGTATTTACATGAGGGGGTTTAAATAATGGAAGTAATAATAAAAATATCCAATACTCAATGACATTAACAAGAACACGGACACGATGTTCTGACTGTGTTTGAAAAATAAGCAAACGTTTCCATCACTCTAGACACATACATAAAAAATCTAGGAATTCATTTTAATAACATGACAAAACAACCACTAACAAAACACAACACGTAATTTGCACTGTTGACAAACGCGGTATGTACTCAAAGACGGCTGTCCACTAAAAATTATTCTTAAAGTAAGAAACCCATTCCTTAAAAGTTGCTTTGTTTACGTTTCTGATAAGGAAATCCGTTTAAAGCACAGGTGATATCACCGAGGAAAGATGTGGTATGTCCGAACTCTGCGGAAAACAATTGTTATTCATTAATTTTATTTGAAGGATCAGGCCGCTATATAAAATACACTTTTTTTCTAAAAAGAAACGTCAATTCAAACATGCTAAGCATAACATTAACGGTTGAAGTAATTAAAAATTTTTAATTAAAAATAGATCATTTAATTCATTAGAAATTATTAATAATTATATTACATCTAGCAGTATAGCCCGGCGTTGCTTGGGTGTAATGAAAGCTTTAAAACTAATTCATGGCCCTGGAGCTCAGACTCTTTGGACGTTGGCACGAAAGACTAAAAAGCAATAGTTGTTTCCAGTTAAAGCAAAACCGTAGACTGAAAGAAAGATGAATGGATGTAAGTCAAATTTTGATTTCCTGGTATCGATATCAAATAAGTTTTTGTGTCGTAAACTGAATTTTGAAGGCTAAATAAGTTCTCTGAGTAAATGGTATCATGGCTGAGATTGAGAACTAAAATTATACCGACTTAGAGCCAAACCTGAAGCAAAAACTAAAATAAAAGATCTGAAAAAATACAGACATACAGACAGATAAACAGACACACACCTAACCATCTTGGCTTTTATATATATATTATCGATTTTCTACACTATTGTAAGAACTGCAACCTTGAAACTTCTGAATATCGTTTCTTATGTCTTTGTCTGTGAGTGTATCAAATCTGATTAAAATCGGATCACTCCTTCTATATCCCGATTTTTTTCGATTATCGATTTTCGATATTCATCGGAAATACCTGGACACAAACCTAGCAAAGACAATCGCAGACACTTATAGTAAAACTGTGTAAATTTTCAAGAAAATCTGTTCAGCCATTTTGGAGTCTATAGGTAACGGATACGCACACACACACACAGATACACACACACAGATACACACACAGAGACAAGGTTCAATTTATAAATAAGTTTAGATATTCATTTTTTTCTCCCTTACGGGCAAATCAAATTGAAATACTGACTCTAGTACGTTTACCGAAGTTAAGCAATATCAAGCCTGATGATTATTTAAAAGGGTGACCGCCTGGGAAGTTTCTTTTTAGTGATCGCCGTCAATTGTCTCGTCATGTGCTTTTTAATTCAGCTCATTATCTCAAATAACTTCCTTATTAGTCATGAAATTATTTTCCAGGAGCAATATGCAGACGTATGTAAGAATTGGCGGAGAAAAAGCTTGGCAATACCATTTGCTGTAACTGTGAATGTGCGGGTCATGTAATGAATAATGACAGAGTTCCAATTCCAGTTGGGTTCTTTGTACTCACTTACGCTAAATTACATTTGGGACATGAATTAATCCATTTCTTTTACACTTTGTATGGGCTTATTAATAAAAGTTGTATCACTAGAATCATTATTATCTTAAAAAACAAAATTGCCTTTAAAATAGTTAGATTTCGGCATTAAATAACCTATATGCCACAAAACAAAATCAACCTAGAAACAATCGATTTACGCAGAAAAAATGGAAAGAACCAAAAATAGAGAGTTTCTATATATAAATATTACAGACATTATAATCAATATTGCGTGTTTTGTGCCGTCAGAGATCATAACGATGCATCAGTATGTGTATCCGTGTGTGGTTCGTCTACACACACACACACACACACACACACACACACACACACACACACACACACATACAATCACGCGTATAAAAATATATAATTTATTTGCTTAAGTATTATTTTTAATTTATACTGGTATTTGAGTAGATACCGAGTTACTTATAATTAAACATTAATTTTATTTATATATACCGACATGAAGAAGCGTGAAATCTTATTATGAAAATATGCATCATCCAGCAGTTTGAAATAATGCTTAACTTGACTGTAAGTCCTTCGTGGTCGAGCAGTCTAAGATACGTCAGATCAAGTGACGATTTCCCTGTGGGACGCATGTTCGTATCTTGCCGAAGAACGCATATTTTTCTAACAAGATTTCTCGATGATTCACCCCGGTAGATATAAATGATTACACTCTGTAGTTAATACAAAACAAACAAACAAAAAAGTATCTACTCAAATACAAGTAACAATTAAAACTAATGTTTAACCAAATAAATTACAGATGTTTATACTCATGATAAAAAGTTAAACATCTGCCGGAAATACTCCATTTTGTAACAGGTTATATATATATATATATATATATATATATATAAGTGTGTAGTAGTAGGCCTCCGTCGGTAAATGTTGACCATGGGCAGCATCCTAGTTGTCTGCTTGGCTGGAACATCGGCGTCTGTGACTGTAGAAACCGTTGCGTGAGCCTTCAGCCCCAATTAGGCTGCAATTATATTTTGTTTCTGGTCTATCGGAGCTGTCATTTAGCTTCCTGCAAACCCGCCTCTCTATGGCGACTTGTATTAGTTGCTCTTCCATTGATTTAAGTTGTTGAGCCAGAGCCAGAGTTCCCTCCATTTGAACCGGTTGACTGCTACGCTCTCCCATGATTTTGTGTTGATGCCCACAGCTTTCATACCGCGTTTTATGATACCGCAGTTGTGGCCGCCCAGTAGATTTTTGTCCAGAGATCAACTCTCAATAGAGGAGGTCTTTTGAAATGCGACCGTCTGGCATGCAGTAGACATGGCCTAGCCAGCGGAGTCTGCGCTGTTTAAGGAGTGTGAACATGGTAGGCAGAGCTGCTCGCGACAGGACCTCAGTGCTGTGCACCTTGTCTTGCCATGAGATTACTAAAATACATTGTTGCAACATTCTATTGAGTGTAGAGTTTGGACTAGTGTCCCACCCATTTTCCATCTGTTGTCTTTTGTCTTTGATGACTACCCAATTGTAGATTTGAGTGGGGCAGTCTTGTTCAGCACTGGTTCCATTGCTGTCTTGATGCCATCATACATTCCTCTGATATTCCCTGTTATTGCCACTGTCTGAATTTTTTCAGTGCGTTCTGTTCAGTACTCGTTGGCGCAGCATATGGCAGTCTGCTGAACCTTGCTCCTGGCCGCCCAATAGATCTGTAAGTTTCTCTCATTGGGTGACCGCTTGTACTCCGCTAGAGCGGCGGGGGTGGGTTTAATGACGGCAATCATCTAGGTGTACTTTGACTCAAACCAGTCATGTGAATTCAAGGTCTTTCTCCCAAAGGTGACCAAGGCAGTGCGATGCATGGTTTTCTGTAAAATAACCTACTTCTCTGTGGCAGTGTCCTCGATTTGTGAGGTGTCAGTTCACTTCCAAATCTCTCAGCAAACTGCTTCACAAGGTTTAAAGATTTTATCTTTTTACATCAATGCGAGGCTTCCATTGTTTCTTGTCATAATGTAACCTCTTCGGCTAGAGCTTGATCTTGCAGCACACTAGGGAGTGGTCTGTGTCACAGTCAGCGCTGTGATAAGAGGCGTGTGTGAAAAACGTTCTTAATGACTGTTCGTCTGACGAGAATTAAGTCCAACTGATCCCAGTGCCCTGAGCGTGGGTGTCGCCAAGAGACCTTATGTTGGGGCTTGGTCTTGAAGAAGGAGTTAGTTATGAATAGGTTGTGTTATGCGCATAACTCGAGTAGTCTCTGGCCATTGTTGCTCATCTTGCCGACACTAAACTGTCCAAGGGCCACGAGTCGCGATGGGCACTCCATCTGGCTTGGAAGTCGCCCAGGAGAACAAGCTCTTCCTTGTTTGCGATGCTGCTGATGCTTGGAGTCCGGTGTGGCAGAAAGTTTCGGGGCATATACGCTGAGGAGGGTTACAGGACCTGCTATAGTGTTGAGGAAGAGAGTAATAAGTCGCTCAGACCATTACTACCTAGTTCAATCTTATTGAGGAGGCTGTTCCTAACTGCGAAGCCCACACCGTGTTGGTGTGGTTCGTCCGAGCTCGTTCCCTGCCAGGTAAACGTGTAGTCTTTCTCCTTCAATGATTCAGAGTCTGGCAGGAGCATTTCCTGCAGTGTAGCAATGACCACATGAAGTCTTTTCAGCTTATCATTGATAACTGCAGTTTTCCACGATTCACTGCTATCCTGAACGTTCCAACGGCCCAGTTTTAGAGCTAGATTTCTTGTTACATGGTACAAATGTTACGGTCCACTTATCGGATGACTCCTAATCTCCATGCACCCAATGAGGAAGGCTGACCGTGGCGGGACATCACCTTACTGGCTGGGGGGAATGCCCAGCTTGAGGCTGGCGGTAGCTGTCCTGTGAAATTGAAGAATGAGAACGACCTCTGGCGCTGATGCCCTACGCCAATCGAGCAGTAGCTTATAACCGGTAAATGTCTTTCCTTGTGTTGTGTCAATGCCAAAGGCGAAGCTGGTGTATTACCTCCAGTTTTAGCGTATTTGTGCAGTATGGTTGGATGCAAGCATGGACCATATTATATGGAGTACAGGCCGTGGCCCATGTATCATGTCCCCATTCTCCACGTCACTGATTAGACCAAAGGAACGAAAGGGTCGTTACAATTTGGGACCAGTGCCGTCGCAGGATTTGGCAGAACTAGTTGAATACAACAACGAACTGCCTTAGAGACTCTGACTTCTGATTCTACCCGAGGTTTACTCCTGAAGCCTTTTCCATGACTGGATATGGCCGCAAGACAGAGGAGGTTTGAAATGAGGGTTTTCCTTCTCATAGGTGAACTGCCTCCCCAGGCTGACTAGCTCAACCTGCTCGATGCAACTGGTTATTAGGTGCCAGTGACGAGCCCTTCACCCATTCTCCTGACTGTAGTTCTGCGATTGGCACGCCAGTGGATAAACTTCATTATCAGTGATTATTTAAACAAGCATGCCATGGGAACATTATATAAATAGTGGGAGCTTATCCCCATTATCAGAACCGGCGATGACAACCTTGTATATTCTGTTATTTATTCATTAAGCTAATCGAGAATAGTTAGCATTACATAAAATGTAATGTAAGAAAGAGTAATTTTCCTAAGAAAGAATATCGTAGAGAAATTGTATTGTATTCTTATGTCTATCGTATTGAAAACCATTAAAGCTTAGAAATTCAACGTTAGAAATTAGGTGTTAGACATAGGAACGCGTATTTTCTAAGAGTGAAAATTTGTCTTTATATAAAAACAAACGTTAAATCATAAAATAATAAATAAGTTACCAATCATTTGTATTAACTTGAGATTCAGCTTAAATAATGCATTCAAATATTGTAAATTTGATCTGATATAATGTACTTCAATATTATAAAATAACCTATAAATAAGTATCAAATAATTATATAATTTGCACTTATATAGTTAATGTCAACAGTAAACGGACGTGTTCCCATTCTCTCCTTTATGAAAATCTTAATTGAAAGTAACTCTTATGTATTATTATATTCTATTACAATATTATATTTTTTATTAATGTTATTACATTATTTATGTATAGGGTTTAATATAATCGAATATTATGAATTATATATATTATCTATTTAATATTCTCATCATTGTTAACTTAACGTATCTGTTAATACTAACTATATAAATAATATATATATATATATATATATATATATATATATATATAGTCATCCGCAGACAGATTATGTTTCGCTGTATCACAGCTCACCAGTACGGTAAACTACAAACTACTTCAAAACAGTGCATTTTCTTTTGACATTGACAGAACAATATCTTATTAGTTAGTTATTAATCCTGGTAAAAACGTTTTATTGAAAAAAAAAGCACCACTTCTGTTAATTTTCGGATGTTTTTTTGTACGTGGTAAAATGGTATTAAAACAGGGGGAAGGAAAAAGTGAAGAAAATATCAGAAAATAAAATGAGAAATCAGAAAATAAAAGAAAAAGGAAAGCGAAAGATGCAGATAAAATAGAAAGTGAAACGGAAAATAAATGAGAAAATATAGAAAGAAAAGAGCCAATGGAAACGTCTAAGAGAGAAAAGGTTTTAATTTAGTCCAGAAGTGAATTACAGACAGACATTGACATCGGTGTCTGTGGTTAATTTTTAACTTTTAAATTTTCAATAAAACGTTTATTACCATCATTATTAAGGACCTGATGAAACATTGTTCTTTCAATATCGAAACAAAATGTATAATTGTGTAGTAGTTTGTCGTTTGAACATATTCTAAAGTAATAATTAAAAATAAATATTAATTGCTCCATTTTTATATTGACCACAGTTTTAAATGAATGTTTTGAACGTTGCAATAACTTTCGTCGTTCTTTATTCTTTGTATATATATATATATATATATATATATATATATATATATATATATATATATATATATGTATAATTATGAATTAATGGTACATTGCGACAAGGAAATTTCTGTTTCGAGAATCTCGTCATCAGGCAATGTTGGATGCTGGTTGTGAAAATGATTTACATTTAAACACAAAAAAATCGGTTTGCTTATGTAAGTGGGAAGATATAAAATTTATGTGTGTGTTCCTTGTAAATAATCAGAATAAAGATTCACTTTGAAATTTTGCCAGTAGTTTTTAGGGTGTACATACTTATATATATATATATATATATATATATATATATATATATATATATATATATGAAAAATTATTTGTTACAGTTTATGCTATATTCAGTAGTTATAGTTCTCAATATAAGTGATAGAGCGTGTGTAAATATAAAAGAGAACATAGAGGCCAACACTCGGCGACGAAAATAGAAATAGAATATCGCCGCTGATTGTTAAGATCAATGTCCACCCTCTCACACACGCGCACACACACTTACACGCACCACTCCTTCGCGCTTATATATATATATATATATATATATATACATATATATATATATATATATAGTGTGTGTGTGTGTGTGTGTGTGTGTGTGTGTGTGTGTGTGTGTGTTTAAACTATAATTATCGAGCTCTCTGCCCTCGGGCGGAGAAGAAGCCAGACGAAACTCTGCTGCAGGGCAGTGTCTCGTTTGGGTGAAAGTTGCCAAAATCCCGATCCCGTGTATGCAATTCCTACTAGAAAGTGTCTGTGGGGAGGCCCGGTTAAATACCGAAAGAATGAGAGAATGAAAGAGAATGTGTGTCCATAAAATACGTAAATAAATTTTTGGAAGATAAAATCATCATTGCAAATTTTCTTTACAATTTCTATACTCTATATCATCGATATAGAGAAGCAATAACAAAAAAGAAAAGAATATCGTTCCCTATCATGTCTACTCTACGATTTGCAGGATTTTCATCCAATGTTCCGTTGAAAACTGGATGTGATCCTGGCAAAATGTTTATGTCAATTTTCTCTACACTATTTAGATTATTCGAACTGTTTTTCTCATCTTGGCTGCCATTTCAACGAAAGTTTCTGCCGTTGTACACTCTGGCCTTCTTCACGTGCTAGGACTTTCGAACCGAACCATTTTATACGATCACGGGGGCATATCATTCTCATTTGTTGTGTGAAACTTCTTTTGCTAGTTAGGAGTAATCTCCTTCTAACCATACTCTCTAAGTTACTTGTTTACCACTACTCTTGCCTGGTCTGTAACTCCCAATGCTTTGAGTCAAGACACTAGAACTAACCACTTGGTTATGTGTCCTTAATTGTTTCTATTCGTTCTAATTGATAACGAAGACATTTAATTACCAGAACGGCTTGCCTTAGAAATGTTATCTTTCAGAAAGCTATTATCTGTCAACCATCTCAGGCAGTCTCTGCTACTCCCCATTTGCATGGACAAAGCAAGTCTTCCTGAAAAAAAAACTCTCTTCCGACCTCAAGTGAAACCATTACATTGAATCAATAACTAAATCGACTGATAAGAAGGTTTTACCACTGTGTAGGGCCAGGAAGTTTTTCATGCCTGACTTCATCTTGCATATATCAAGCATCTGACCCTGCATTGAATAGTGTTGACATATATGGTCGTACGTCCCTGCTATTCATATCAGAGTTCTCAATAGGGTCCAGTAAGAATCTGTAACGTGATCGGCCTCTACCTGGCAACACGACTCCAGCCGCTTTCTCACCGGCGGGATATGGCTTTCCTCTGTCTATTCTACAAATTTTTTTTTTCAAGGTGACCGTTATATCACAGATCTTGCCCAACTGACCCTACTATACTATGCATGATCGAATTGTTATATTCAATACATTTTGTATGAGGTAGTATTTATATTATTTACACTGTTCGGACTGTTTACCTTGTCATTACTGGTTAAACCGGGTTACATTTCATTACTGCTTTGTTTACGACGTGTCGGTCGTTGTAGACTCCAGACTTTTTGGATGCTAAGGAGCATTGGTTTTTCGAACTTTCAGGGGGGTGCAGTAAAGAAATATATTTTAATCGTGTACGTGAAAATTATTTAATGTAGATATTGAAATTTTATTAGATATGTTGAGGGAAATCTTCTGTCTTTATTAAGCTAGTTATGTGCCATACGTGATTCACGCATGGACGATCATGTCTCTAGTAGGTTTCCATCACTAACTCCGGTAGACTGGTTGCTAACCTCACCTTGAGAACCCAATCTATCCTGCTCTACAACCCATAGATCGAAGGAGAAGAGAGGGATTCATACCCTTTCCAAGGGTATTTGTGCATAAGGGAGTGCAACAAATTCAACAGGATTTCAAATTCGGCTCTCCAATTTTTCGTTCCGAGCCGATATCTACTGCACCACGAAGCGCATACTTCAATATATCTCCTATATATATATATCATATAATATATCATCATTGTCGTTAGAATCATCTAACTCATAGCGAATCCTTTGCACCGTTCTTAGAATAATACACGAACACACTTAAATATTCGTATTGGAGCCTTCGGCGCGAATGTCAAGCAGTATAGTATGTTGTTTAAAAAATTCTGGCAGATTGAATCGCGTCAAGGTGACCGTTATATCACAGATCTTGCCCAACTGACCCTACTATACTCTGCAGTCGACAAGATAAAAAAAACATGCATGATCGAAATTAAAAATATAAAATGATAATTTCCTGCTCGCACCTTTAATGTATATATATATATATATATATATATATATATTAAAGTAATGGCAAATTATCACCAATTTATATTTGTAATATGGAGATATATATATATATATATATATATATATATATATATATATATATATTACAAATATAAATTGTTGATAATTTGCCCATTACACACACACGCACATACACACACACACACACACACATATATATGTGTGTGTGTGTGTGTGTGTGTGTGTGTGTTTGTATGGTTATATGTACATATATATATATATATATATATATATATTGTTCAAATCAGATGTGAAAGAATTCTGATACTCGTTTACAGAAAAGGAATCTATTTGCAAGATTTTCTCGTTTTTTTAGGTTCTTTTCAACAGTTATTTAATAAACACACAACATTAAGGAAGCAATGGTTCATTCCGATCAATAAAAACATCTAATACGGTAATGTGTCGAATTTCTAGCGGTCAAATTCAGTTGTCATCTCGAAATATTTCCGGCATTACACTAAATAAACTTTTTTAAAATATTTACAAAATTTCAGCAAAATATTTATAACACCAATGCATTCATAGCACATATGAACTTTTTTAAATTGTAGATTTTTTTTAAAATTTCATTAATACTTACTGCGATTTGCATAGCACTGCACAAGTTTAGGATCTACTGAGTCACTAGCCAATATTTTTGACACCGTCATAGGCCTAACTTACGCATGTTGCCATAATGTAATGTAAACTCTAACCATCCCTTCAGTAATTTCTCTAACATTCCATTTCAGAATAATACTCTGTTCAACCAGTAACTCGATGCTAGCATTGTTTATTTATAGGACTTTATAAAGTTTTAATAGATATGATTTTTACAATCTCATACTGTATTAAAAAATACGGTATATCTTTGAGAAAACAATTGTTAACTGAGGAATTTTAAACACCCTTCCTCCTCCCTGCATTACTTAAATTGTTTAGTATAACAATCTTCCATTTTTTCTACTCGTGAAAATGTAGGATTTCGAGGGGCCTCATCAGTGGAATAACCAAGTGCCACCCTTCATCTAAATCCAGTGACCCTTTAATAGGACTGTCTGAATTTAGATTTGTTTTTTTGAGTTTTATTTGATGACATATCAAACTCTGTGGTCTACATAATGCCAAAATGTTTGGTTATAGTGAGAAATGTTGATTTTGATGAAATATGTTTTTGATTGTAATTTACAAAACAGAAGATGTCTTCTAATTTCGTATTCAAACCTGTATTGCTGGTAATATTTTTTCCTTCAAAAATGTATTATGGCAATATTTTTCACTTCAAAAATATGTTATAGTAATAATTTTTTGTTTAAAAAATGTATGTTTTTTTCTATAAAATTTATTTTTATGTATATATTTCTATAAAAGTTTATATTTAGACTTTCATAGTGTTTTGACCACAGTTTTTGGGTTAACTATTTACCCACAGTTGGGACCCTAACAATGAATAGGTGTTTCCATGATCCTCACAACCTCTTATGGAGGTCTTGCTGCCGGATGCAATTTACCGTCATACCCAAGACCAGCTGACTTCCGAGAACGCGGAAATTCTTAATGTTTTTTATTTTCCCAGTTCGTATCAGTTGAAAATCTGTAGCTGTTATATGAAATAGACAAACCGCCAAACAATTTACAGTTAATTAGTTATATTGTTTTATTTTGCAAGTAAATATTTAAAATATTAATACACCGAATTTTATGTGACCAGGTTAAACTTTCTTTCTTTTTCTTTACTGACTATAATATTATGGAAGCAGTGCATATGGTAAAGGGATTAAGTTATGTTTGTAGATCGTGGATCAATACTTAAAGGTAATCATATCGACATTTTTCAAACGTAGTTGATGGGGATTTCAAATAAATATTTTTTCTCCAGGAGACGGCAACAATTATATACGGTTTGTGTTTTTTCTGACATTGATTTTTGGTTTCGTGATAAAAATAATCTGAAGCAGATGACGGCATGAACAAACCGACATTGTTGTCTATTCTGTTAAAGGGAATAACGTGAATATTTAGAAACGGAAGCTCACAAGAAAATAGTATGAGTCAAATGTAATGTTCCTTTTTCAAAGAGGAATGGCTATGAATCTTGTTAAAGGATATAGAAAAACCTTTATCCAGAAAGCAAACAGAGAGATCAAGTTCTCATTCGTCCAGTAATAAGTTTAAATCATTTATTATTAGTAAAGCAGTCTCTAATGTCTGGCTGTCGAAACAACCTTTTGATATCGGCTGTGCCGATTTACAAACACAGAGCTTGTTTTTTGAGTTCAACTGTCTTTTGATAGGCACGAGTCGGTCTCTTGAGCCATCTATCGGGTTAATTTGCAAACAAATCTTATCTTTCAAGACTTGGGTGGCAATCAGATCCACCCATTGAAAGCTCTGAATTCCATACTGTGGAGAATGCAAAAAGGAACCAGCCAATTTCACAATAATACATGTCAATTCGGTGTATAATAAAAGATATGTGGAAGGACATGATAGGCTATGTCATCATAGATATAACATTTAAAATATCCACCAATCTCAACTCTTACAAATTGTTATCATTGGTGAAAATGTAAAACTAAAAATAAAAAATAACTTAAACTGAATACATTTGTGATCATTACCAAGGATATATTTTAGAGAATATACTATGTTTTCATCTTCTGACAATGGAAGATAATAAAATCTGAAGCAATATATTAATTAATAAATATTAAACTTATTGTCATAAAACATCTTCCTACAAATATCAGCGACAGCCGTTCAAATGCAATCGGCCTAAAATTGTGATTCATATAATAGTAAATAATTTTGTGAAGCAAAGTCAAAGGTTATGGTATTTCAGTTACAATAATGAAAGTAATGGTATATTTGTTACTATAAGACAAGTAATGCTGCATCTGACACCATAGGGAAAGTGATAGCTCTTCTGTTATTATAGGGATTGTAATGGTATTTTTACCAGAGGGAGAGTAATGTCTATTCTATTTCTATAGGGATTGTAATCGACTTTCTGATATTATAAGGAAACTAATGATATTTCTGTTGCTATAATAAAAGTAACGGTCATTATGTTACTTTAGAGAAAATAGCTTTTTTCATAAGAAAAGTAATGATATTTGTTATAGTATAAGAAATAAAATGGTATTTTTATTACAATTGTGAAATTAATGGTATTTGTGTTACTATAGAGAATGTAATGATATTTCAGTTACTATAGGTAAAGTAATGGTTATTTAGTTTGTACAGGGAAATTAATAATCTTTCTTTTACTATACAGTACCACAAGAATAGTCATGAACTTATAGGAAAATACCGAAGAATTATTCCTGACATGATCTGGCATCAAACGGACGTACGCAAAATCAATAAATCTTGGAATAAATATTGTATACATCATTCAACTCAAACCAGATAACCAGTTTTTTATATAGATCAAAAGTATCTGAATGATGTTGCATGTGTAGGAAGACTGTAGGTCTCCAGCATATTCTATCAGTTTGTGAATATATTCTAAGGAATAACGCACAGAGGCACAACTAGATTCACACGATTTTTATCAAAACCTTCAAAAGATACTTCCGTTCTGTCAGTGAAGACTCAAGAAAAAAACATTAATACAAATTTCTTTAAGAGGAATACATTAAAGAATAAATCTCATGAAAAAAATGAAATTAACCCAGGGGCATAAAATCTGGATAATGATAACTGATTAGAAAATTTGTCTAGATTTTCAGCCACACTTTAGATTAACTGATCAGGATTTTGTAATATTTTAAATTCCATGTCGATGTAGGTTCTTTGGTAGTCATTTATGTCCAGTTATCATTTTTATTATCTGTGAATCGTTATGAATCCTGAGAAATATAGTGCAGTGGCTTCTCATTGCCTATTCTAAGTCTTCGAAGTCAAAGAGTTCCTTCTCTTAGACTAAACGTTAATTAAACGATAGCTATTTGTAGAAGAGCAGGTGTCTTGACGTTCGTAAAAAAACAATAGAGGGAAACTCAAAGCAACTATTTAAAATGTATCGTGTCATCATGATGAATAGACAGTATGCTAGAGAATGCAAAAAAGTAGTCAGCATATTATATAAAATAGTGTAGAACAACAATTGCCTGAAATTCGCAATAATATCAATTTAGCCTGAGATTTGGTATTATCTTATATATCCGAGTGCTGGGTAACCTACTGGCACTACGATTCCCTCTTTGAGATCATCTATACCTTAGTATCCTTATTTTGAACTTTGAAGTGCTAGGAGAGAAAAAGATTGCAAATAATGAGACTGTGTTATTGAAGACATATCTCTTTGGGGAGAACATGTTTGTAAGATTAACGGCTAAGGCTTGTCAAAGATTATTCTAATTAATGGACTCTCTACTAGACACATAATAGAAGGGAGCCCGCAAAGAGATTTAAAAACTTTAAAAATATCCATCGGTATATGTTCTATACTTTTCAGTGGTCTAATGTAGCCACAATCTGGTAAAACTGACTTATCCTTCTACATCGAACTGTACAAATCAAGATGCAGGCAGACTTGATGGCTATAGCACCAACGTTAGAGTAAAACTTCCCTTGCAAAAAAACTGTCCTTGTATCTCCTCGTCTCAAATTTCATGGGTCAACAACCCACCTTCTCTTCTTTTCAGCCTGTGAAGATACATTATTAGATATTGGTCTTCCATGGATTCATTTTGATTTATAATAGTTTCCGCAGTACTGCCACTGGTACGCAGGGGAGTACATGAGAGGAGAGCGAAATGATAAAAGAACAAGTTACTGGATTTGTCGAAGAATGGATAAGGCTCACGTGAGAGTAGAGCGAAGCAGTAGAAGAACGATATACATAGTTGTCGGGGAAAGGATACGAGAAAGAAAGAAGTCTAGGAAATACGATGTGGCAATTGACGTTGCACTTAAATTTTTTGAGATTGCAGATATCCGTTAAGTAAGTACACAGAAAGATCCGCAAACGGGAAGTGCAAGAAAGTAAGATGATCGAATAGAAGTTCTGGCTAGACTTGACTGTTTTCTCTGTGAAAGGGTGGGACCTAGTTGACAGTCTAGTTTGAGTAAATTCGTGTAAAGGGGGCACCAGATGTTTAAGCTCGTCGGAACAGAAGCCATGAAAATATTTATAAAAGAAACAGAGGAAAATCACATCTTGTTTTTCAGAAACTGACTGCCAGATCGGGATAGATTACACTGTATATTCTCCTTTCAATTTTGTCTTAAACATCGAGATGAATAGCAGAGTCATGGTGAGGACTTGGTCATTACCTTAGTAGGTTCGACCAATGTGTGTTGGTAAAGGATGATACGACTTGATTAGGAAATTATATCATTCATTTCATATTTTCCCAAATCTATTGGGAAATAAATAAATAAATAAATACAACAAACCGGACTGGATATTCAATTCGATTTATCAATTTCTCATTCCGAGCCGAAATCTGTTATACCACCCTAAAGCCTAAAAATTCTATTTTCAGGCGGCTACCATTTGGGTTCTGGCCATGCTTAACCGGTAATCTGAAAAAAAAACCTTCAACATATGCTTGTAATCCAGCATGCAGCAACTGTGGGAAGTTTTCTTTATAGTTCTTAATTAAGAAAGCTAAGCCAAGAGAGTGAAAAAAGTGAACATAGAAGATGATGCCTGAATTTGAACTCAGCACATTTATTTCATTTTCCGCGTCGACAAATGTGGCAACATGCGCACATCCTCCTTTAATTAAAATGGCGCATATGTTTGAAACGCCATTTAGCATGAGCTGTAAAAACAAACCCTGAGAAAGCAATACACGGTAATGTCTGGCTAACGAATATAGTCGCTATAAATACGTATTTCGAAGTTTTATCGGCGAGTAAATCTCCTCATACCTGGCAGATCTTGTTATGAATTCTATGGAAAGGAGGATTTATTTTAAAAGGTTCCAAATCGGACAGAGGCTGTCTTTAGTCCGAATGTATCTGACTGCACAATTTAACGGTGAGCTGACAAAGTTTGTAGAAACGATAAATTATTTCGGCGATGTTCCGGTTTAGATATATTGTGGTGTTTATGCACCCGAAAACTTTAACTGATTCAAGGCTTATTTTACTTAAGAAGTAATTGTAGTAAGAATGTCGGAATTATTCAAATAAATAAAATATTTTATGGATAATCATATCCATATAAGATGAAATATAATTTCCCTTGATATGATTATAGTTAGCTGATCAAATACACAAAAACAAGCGTTAAGACACATGCAAACACACACAACGTATATATATATATATATATATATATATATATATATATATATATATATATTTAAAATTTTTCATTGAAATAATTATATTTATATCACTAAATTTAAATACACACACAGATATGAATATATATATATATATATATGTGTGTGTGTGTGTGTGTGTGTATGTGTGTGTAATAAAGAAGTAATTAAGCTTTGTTTTAAATTATAAAATGACAGATTTTATAATTTTTAAAAATTAATTTTAATGGATACTCTTTTTTGACTAGACTCTGTGTTTATTAATGAGCATTATATAATGTTGTCTATATATATATATATATATATATATATATATGTAAATACACACAAAATTTGTATGCAATTTCAAAAACAAGGAATTTATTGTGAGTAACAAAGGCTCATTCGTATAACATCTCATCAGGAGAAAATTCGTTGGAAAATGAATTAAACGAAAAGAGTATAAATTTTAGTATGATATATTAAGTGTCCATAATGGTATTTGTGTCACTACAGGTGTTTCGAGACTAAAGTTGACTTTCTTCAAAAAGCAAGTAATGTTAATAATGATAACAACAATAAATCTACATTTTAAACAAAAAGTTCGCGAGTTCTCGCACTTGTTCTTATATATATATATATATATATATATATATATATATATATCAAGAGTAGCAAAATTTAGCTAAAACAAACAGAAAGATGAACATATAAAAGTTTACAGACAGACGATTTTCTATTAAATATTAGAAATTGTATATAATTTACAAGGTGCGATGAATAAATTGTCGATATTTTATATTTTTAATTTTGCGCAAGTGCAATATTTGTATTTGATTTTATCGACTACTCAGATGGCACTATCTATGAGAAAAGAGAGCACAATGACGCAATCAACTTGGAAACTGCTTGGCATTCGCCCCGGAGTATTTCAGAAAGCTTCGGTGCCAATCTCATGACTCTAAATGAATTTATGCAAAGACATCACCCCTTACATCGAGCCATCTAACTTACCCGATTCTAAACCCCTTGATTATAAAGTGTGGGATGTAGCTGAGCCAAAGAATAGTTAAATATATTTTAACATCAAAGAGGAATGAAAACAATGATTATTGCAGCTTTCGCGCACTAAACAAGGAAACCGT
>JBBBDQ010000493.1:3820000-4130000 GCA_037127315.1 Ascarosepion bandense
TTACAATCCGATGGAAAAGCCAGATCAATTAATAGGCAAGTTTTCTCTTTCTGGTTTTTAACAATAATGTCCGGCCTATTTGCTTCAATTTTTCTGTCTGTGTAGATGGTGTAATCCCATAGAAGGGTACATCTTCTATTTCTGTAATCGGTGCTGGGTAATGTTCATACCAGTGTTTGTTTACAGATTTTCTATAGTGTCTGCACATTGTCCAATGTAAATATTGCCCCACTCTATCGTGACAATTTTTATATTCATTTGGGGCAGTTACAGAACATCCTGCGATTAGATGGTCGATTGTTACTTGGTGTTTATCACAGAACTTGCATTTTGGATCTACATTATTATGTATAATATTTGCTTGAAATTTCCCTTCGTCTTGCGCTTCAAGAAGGAAGACTTCAGTCTCAGACTTTAATCCAGATGCACGTAACCATCGATGAGTATTAACTTTATCAACATTGGATATTGGCCATGCAGAGGCTTGTCTTGCCAGCGTTGTTTCGTCTGTTCAAGAGCTTTATCTTTGGCAAGCTTTAGCACATTTATTCAAATTGAATTTCATTCCAGTACCTTCTCTGAAGCATTTTACAGTTTGCAGAATAACTTCCAGCTCGTTATCATTCTTAGCATACAGCTTTAAGTCATCCATGTAAAATAGATGGCCTATTTTCTTTTGCGCTATTTTATAACCACATTCCGTCTTGTTATGTTAGCTGTTTAGTGCTGTTAGCAGAATAGTAAGTGAGACTAAGAGTTAACTTGAAATATACCTCGTTTGATGTTTATTTCACCAAATTTATAGGTTCCATTTAGATGATTGAGGTAAAGGGTTGCTTTCCATAGCGGCATTATTTGATGAAATTAATGATGATGGGTGATATCTTGTATATATTTAAAGTCTTTAAGATCCAGGAATGTGGTACACTATCGAATGCCTTACGATAAACTATCCAGGCAGTACTAAGATTTTTCTTTGCAGCGTAGCAGTTTTTCAGGAACATTATTATTATTATTATTATTATTATTATTATTATTATTATTATTATTATTATTTGTTTTGATTTCTGTCGTATACAGATATACTTCTGGGTTCCAAACTGAGAAACAAATAGATTCATGAGAATTCATACAAATTTTCCAATTAAGATTTCTGTGTAAAAAATTAAAAAAGTACAACCGAGTATCGTACATATTTTGTAGAAAGAAAACTTTTGGTAATGCGTAAGCTGTACTTGTGAATACATTTTTATTTCTATAAGGCATGGGCTACAAGAATTAATGAAATTAGAACGTTTCCCGGTCAATCTTAGGGCTCCAACTAAAGATGGAATTGTTGATGTACTCATGTGTCAGATTTTTTATGTTTCTACTTCAAAATCTTTGTATTTTGATAGTTTTTGTTTATTTAAAAATATTTTACAATTTACAGGGACTCCCCTATCAATAAAAAGCACATCTTGTTTTTGTGTTTTTTTAGCATGATGTCTGGGCGATAAGCTTTGATTTCTTTTGTCTGTGTGTATTGTGAGGTCACGTAAATTTAATACAGGTCTTACCTCATAAAATTGTTACATATCCCAACTGCGTTATTAATATTATTATTATTAATAAAAATAATGTGTTTTAATAATTTGTTTTCTTAGAATGATGTCTGGGCGATAAGCTTTGATTTCATTTGTCTGTGTGTATTGTGAAGTCACGTAAATATAATACAGGTATTACCTAACCAAATTGTTACATATCCCAACTGCGTTATTAATATTATTAGTATTATTAATAAAAATAATGTTCTTTTAATAATTTGTTTTTTAGCATGGTGTCTGGGCAGTAAGCTTTGATTTCTTGTGTCTGTGTGTATTGTGAAATCACGTAAATATAATACAGGTCTTACCTCATAAAATTGTTACATATCCCAACTGCATTATTATTATTATTATTATTATTATTATTATTATTATTAATAAAAATAATTTTTTTTAATAATTTGTTTTTTTAGCATGATGTCTGGGCGATAAGCTTTGATTTCTTTTGTCTGTGTGTATTGTGAGGTCACGTAAATATAATACAGGTCTTACCTCATAAAATTGTTACATATCCAAACTGCATTATTAATATTATTATTATTAATAAATTTAATAATAAAAATATCCAGTAAATTAATCATTTTCATTATATTCTTTAGTGTTTTTAATGGCCATTCAGAAACTTTTAAAGAAACAATCCTCTTTAGAGTAGAAATATTTGGAAACAATACGTTCTACACACACACACACACACACACACACACACACACACACACATATATATATATATATATATATATATATATATATATATATATAATCATTTTACTCCAGGTAAAGCAGCACTGCCACTGGTGCGCAGGGGGTTACATTAGAGGTGAGTAATGAGAAAGAAGAAAATGGGTATCACAGAATGGGTAAGAGAAGTATGAGAACACTGCTGCGAATGAGAGTAGAGTAGCAAGTGAGAACATGATACAAGGATTGTCCGGGAAAGCATGCGTGTCAAAGAGATAAGAAATGACAATAGACATTGCCTTTATATTCTGGGAGATTCTAGCTGTTATAGAAGCAAATATACGGAAGGGATTTCTAGAAGAGGGAAGTGCGACAAAAGAAAACGAGGGAGTAGCAGTTGCGGTTACATTTGAGCGGTTTCACTGTAAAATTTAAGACCTAGTCAATAGTTTAGTACCTCGTGTAATTTCATGCAGTTGGGGCACTAGAAAGAGAAGCTCATAAGAGCAGAAGCCGTGAAAGTATTTGTAAGACAGACAGAAGGAAGCTACATTAAGTCGGTGAAAAAAGGTCTGGAGTTGAGCAACCAGGTCAGGTTCAATTACATTGTAGATTCTCCGTTGAATTTTGTCAGGAACCCCGAGATGAATCGCAGGCGCACCCGACCAGATCTGACAGCAGTATTCAATGCACGGGAGGATGGTTGTTTTGCATATGCGCAAGAATAATTCAGACGAGAAAAATCTTCCTGGCTGTACACCATGAACCGACCTTCCTAGCAGCAGATTTAACTATGGATTCAATGTAGTAATTTCAACTGAGATCGGCTCATGGATTATGGCCGAGAAGGAGCAATGTTATACTTTCAGGGAGACTAGCCTGATCCATGCTGATGTGGACTAAGATCGATTCTCTATGGTAGTTAAGCGATAGCAGCTTCTTTTTGGAAGCATTCAAATTTACGATCCATTTCTTACTCCAGTCCACCACAGATTAAAGTTCTTTTTTAAGATCAGCATCTTGGTTTGCTTTGTCAGCCTCGGCAGATTTCTTATCGAGACGGGAGTAAATTGTGGTGTTGTCAAGGTAGATGACTAGTTGGGATCTGATTACAGAAAAAGAATTCAGCCTTGAAGGACACCCGCTTTCGTATGATAGTGTCTGGAATCATGCCCATTCAATACTACATTTCTTACGCGATTTGAAATGAACGACTGGATTAGATTAAACGAGCGTCCAGTTATAACATAGACCTGTAGCTTGCGTAAAAGGCTAACATTCTAGACCATGTTAAATGCTTTAGATATATCTAGGGAACCAGCTCCAGCTTCGCCGTTTTTATCGAAGGCCTGCTATACATACGTAGTTTGTGATGGTCGTCAACTTATCAGCAGAAGACCTAGTAAAGCCAAAACTGTTTATCAAAGAAAAGGACGTGGGCTGTGAGATTGTGAACCACTTCAGCACTGATGATGGCCTCGAACGCTTTGCCAAAAATCAGTAGGAGACTAATAGTGCGATATTTAAATGGGACTGAGTGTTCTCCCGAGTTCTTAAAAACAGGAATCACAAATGAAGATGTCCAGCAGGCAGGAAAGCAAAAAGCAGAGAGGCAGTAGTTGCAGAGTTTGAAGAGGACAGATGAGAGTTCAGGACAGTAAATAGTATTCAGTAACCACTTTATGGTGTCGAGCTGTGAAATTATGTTAGAGACCAGCGAAGGGTTCATATTGAACGTCAGTCAGTTGAGAATACTCAAGGCGAATCAAATGTTTTGTTGATGAAGCATCTGCGAGCAAAGCACTCGGCGTTCTACACTGAAGGTGGAAGAATCTCAAATTTATTGATTAAAGGGGGATTGATGTCTTTCTCTTGTTTAAAACATTTTTACAAAGCCGCCAGTAGACTTTGTAGCTGAATATTCTGTATGTTATAGCTACTCCATTCCTTCATCAAACAACAGCTTAGCATCATTCAAGGTTCTCTTGCACTCATTACGAGTAGAGGTAAAAGGCGCCTATTATGGTCAGACGCGTGACTCTGATAGAGATGGAAAACGTGAGCATTAGCGGCCGAACAAGCAGGGGTAAGAATGAACTTGAAGTCGTAAATTCTTAGCTCGAATAAAAGCATCGATGCCAGCCTTAACCCGAGATAAGACCTGAGATTCACACTCTTCAACGGTAATGCTAAAACTTTTTTTCCAAGGGATGTCACGGGATGTAGCGGAACGATAGCAGTAGGAGTATTCTGCTAGTCGGATGTTCCTGCGGGGAGGGAAAGTGTAAGGAGATATTAACGGAAACCACTGCATGATCATAGTTTCCAAAAGGGCAAAAGTTCATAACAGGGCAAGAGTCAGGGATATAAGTAAAATAGATATCTAGCAGCGAGTCAGATCCAATTAGTATTATTAAAGAAAGGCGTAGAGAAATCTACGACTTGTGTAAGGGATTAGGTGATTGAAGATATTATGGTATGGACACCATTAACTTCTTTGATAAAGCTTTCCAACCACTTGGCGTGATGGGCATTAAAGTTTCCAAGCAAAAGTATATGAAAGAACGGTTGAGAGGCAATTGCCTTATCTATACTGTTCGAAATGCTGTTGTTTTGGTACAAGTTGCATGAATATAAGAAATGTAAACATTTAGGAAATGTTTTAACAGAGGACAAAATATGCAACAGCAAATTGTCCAAAAATACTAACAAACCGGAAATTTATGTAATATCGGTCCTATTACATGTAAGCAACGATGGTGGTTTAGAGGAAAGGAGGAGAAAATCACTCTCATTCTTGCATTAGGTTGTGACAGTGGAAATTTCAAAGGTGCAAAAAGAGGAAAGAGGGCTTTGAGAATATATTAAAAGCACCGGATATATTAAAAGCAAGGGCAATTTACAAAATCAGCGAAAGAAGAAAATACAAAAAAAACATATTCAAGAAGAAATAAAAATAAATGAAGAAATAGAAATATAAGAGGAAAAATAGAAGGAGAAATAGAAGAAGAAGTAGTGGAAGAAGAAGAAGAAAAAAAGAGGAAATAGAACAAGGAATAAAAACAGAAGAAAAAGACGACGACAAATAAATAAAAGAAAATGAAGAAATACAAATAAAAAAGAAAAAAATCTAAGAAGATATAGAAACAGAAAAAGAAGAAGTAGAAGAAGAAGAGGAAAAAGAGGAAAAAGAGGAAAAAGAAGAAGTAAAGCAGAAGAAGAAGAAGAAGATGAAGAAAAAGAGAAAAAGATTAGGAGGAAATAATAGAAATATAAGAAAAATACATGTAGACATAGTAATAGAAGAAAAGAAGAAGAAGAAGAAAAAGAAGAAGAAGAAGAAAAAGCAGAAGAAGAAGAAGAAGAAGGAGGAGGAGATGAAGAAAAAGAGAAGAAGATTAGGAGAAAATAATAGAAATATAAGAAAAATACATGTAGACAGTAATAGAAGAAGAAGAAGAAAAAGCAGAAGAAGAAGAAGGAGATGAAGAGAAAGAGAAAAAGATTAGGAGGAAATAATAGAAATATGAGAAAAATACAAGTAGACATAGTAATAGAAGAAGAAGAAGAAAAAGCAGAAGAAGAAGAAGAAGGAGATGAAGAGAAAGAGAAAAAGATTAGGAGGAAATAATAGAAATATAAGAAAAATACATGTAGACATAGTATTAGAAGAATAATAAGAAGAAATAGAATACACAGATATAAAAGAAAAAAAAGAGGAAACAGACGAAGGAGAAGGAGAAAAAGAAAAAGAAGAAGAAACATAATAAAAAAATAATAAGAATAAGTAATATAAAAAGTAATAAAGAAGAAAATGAAAAAGTAACAGAAACAGTAAAAAAAAGAAATAGATGAATGGGAAATTCGCGCGATCTCAATGAATTTATATTCTAAGACATTTTACTTGTTTCTTTTGTAACTCTGTTGACATTATTACAACTAGACTTATTGCTGTGTAAATACGGCATAAAAGTCGCAATCTTTGCAAGAATAAATATACAACCCATGTTGACATTTCCGAAATATCCCTGACGGCTTATCCTCATGAAACATTAAAATATCCTTCATTCAAAAAGAAAGTCACACTCAGAAAGAAATGGAAACACTACTTCATCTACTTAATGTGTCATGTGTCATTATTAGTCTCTTCACTCTGTTGGCTATCGGCTCCGAAAAGGAAATCGAAGTGGAGATTTCGAATTCCAGTTTAGTTGGTTGCATTTCTTACATGCAGTCAGTCAGTTAAGTACCATAATTGATACACGCTTGGGCGATCAGTCTCGATGAGATATGATTGACTGGTCAGAATATCTAACCGCATTAAGTCGTCATTACTTTCTCCGAAAGACTGGTTTCCAACCAAGGCTATAGAACCTAATCAGTCTTGTTATTTAACCGATATGTAGAGGAAAATGACAGATTAAAACTGGAATTCGAACTAATTTCACGTTCCTAGCAGATATTTACTGCACTAAAATTACACTTAAAAGGTATGAATCTATCTCTTCTTCCAGTTATGATCTTCCACTTGTTTATCAGGTACGGATATTAACTGACTGAATGTCATATCGATTCGAAATGGTATATAATCTTTTAAAGATCATTTACTTACATAAATTTATATACCTACTGTGTGAGCAAAGAGATGGTTTTTGAGAGGATGGAAACGAAAAGAGACCTTATACTTAATATCAGGAACATAGAGCTGAAGTTTCTGGGACACGTAATGAGGAAGAAAGGTTTGGATAATCCAATGCTCACGGAACAGATAGTGTAAAACGTAAACAGGGGAAAGACATACTTGACGGGCTTCATCAAGAGCGGGGTTTGGTAGATAAAGCAAGAAAAAGATCTTAAGAGCTACTAGGGATAGCAGTAGGTGGACTCCCATGATCGCGTACGTCCTGAAGAAACACAGCATATAAAATAAGAAAGAGGAAGCTGTGGCTAGCGACAGGTCCATTATATATCGAAGCAAACAGATGTGGGGGATGCTTTAAGCATCATTCACTTAGTTACTTTCCATACGTAATACGCACTTGGCTATCATGTCTCGAAAGAGATATTACTGACTGGACAGAATATTTTCCCGTAGTAGTTTGCAATAACTTTCAGCGTTAAACTGGTTGCCGACCAAGACTATAGAACACAATGTTCTTTATTATTTGACCCACAACTAGAGGGAAGAGAAGGATTCATATCTTTCCCAAGGCTATTTGTGCGAACTAAGACTTCCAAATTCTTGTTCCGAGTTAATATCCACTGCACCGCACGATGCTATATCAAACTTCAATGTGACGACTAAATAGTAACGGAAATAATGTGGTCAACTTCTGATTGATCAAGACAGAGAAAGGAAGAGAGAGAAATAGAGTAACATAATTATAAACAAAAAGTACAAGCGAAATAAACAAGCTAAGCGTTCTTTTTCATCGAAATAAACAAAGAAACTATTGAATGTTTAACAAACAACGTGAAATCAGTGTTGTTGTCTCCGAGAAAATTGTCTGTAGGGAACTGAATTTTTGCTGTACACCATTGTGTAAATTTATTGAAACAGAACGAATGTTTACCTATTACCTTTCACACATTCCTTGGTCACATATAAGTCGTCTCTTGGTGTTGTTTTCTATTTAGACTATATTGTTATTTAGGTTTTGGACTGATGAATCCAGATTTTTTTCTTCGCTTGGATGACATGACTGACAGTTGAAAGGCTGAAAATAACAATTACCGCTATCTCTGTGTAACGCCCTTCGCAGAGAATGGCCGTATAACAACTAATCAAAAGGGAAAGCAATGCGTGAAAAACTTGATGGGCTTGAGCAAGTGGATGGCAAAGCGCGGCTTGGGGGAGAAACCAAGAAAAATTTCTTAAGAGCAAACAGGAATAGGGGTGAGTGGGGGTCCATGATCGCCTACGTCCTAAGAATCAGCAATATTATTATTTCTGGGCGTGTGAAATATCTGATACAATCACGGATGACGCAATATTTCCAAGGTTAAACAAATTTCATCATGCACACCGAAAATAGATTCATATTTCTGTGCACCACTGCAAATGTCCTAATCTGAGAAAAAAATTGAAATCGATTACACCTTGTCACTCTAGTGGGTTTAAAACTGATTTTGTGGTGAAAGAAAGAAAACCAACTCAATGTTTTTAATTAATATGCGCAAGGGTGTAGAAATGTCGAATGAAGTCGTTTGTTTTTCTGTTTGTAAACATTTTTTCTGTTTCTAACAGTTGATTCATTTTAAAAGCCTCAAACCTTGGGAAATATTTCTTAGATTGATGGCAGATTTCCAAATATTTTATTGTGCAGCTTACTAATCCCATTATTGCTTCAGATGATTTTCTTTCAAGAAGTGACGTTGAATGTTTTTCGGGATTGTGAATCGATTTTCTCGTAATAAATCCACGTTTCATAAAAACCATCGAAAAACGTTTTTTCTGCGTTGAACAAAAAGAGAAAGACAGGTTTTCAAAGGCTTTCCAACATTCCCTTCGTTAAGGTAACGTAGAATTATTATCCCTAGATTTTAATTTATCTCATGCCTCGTAATAACGTAATTCAGGAGAGTGGTATCAGAAACAATGAGACAATTATTAAATTACACATCAAAGATCTTAGAATGCTGTAATCAGTGTAATAAATATTCCCCAAATTTATACTGACACTGTTCTTCTATGTATCGTGTACTTTCAAAAAGTGGCTCTCCACACATTCATCTCCCTTATAACTCTTAATATCATTTGCCTTTTTATCATCCTGTTATCCGCGCGTTTCAAAAACAATTCCCATAATCATATCGGGTAGTTTGCCAACTGCCTTTTGATGTCTTTTTGGTCTGTTGATATGTCCTGTGAGTGTCAAATTCCCTACACCCTCATTATCTTTCGAAGAATATTCAACTGCCTTTGTCTGATTCTTAGTATGCGTCCTTTCTGCTACTATCATATTCCTTAAGACTCCCTGGTTACTCATTTTCTCTATCAATTGCCTCCTAATTCTGTAGAACCGTATTTATTTTTCCTAATATGTGTATAGAGACTGTAAGAAGAATGTCCGATATTTACTCGCATATGCTACATAGCAATTCAGCGCTTTTTTTTCTTTAATCGAAATTTTATTGTTTCTTTACATGTTGCTCACCTTTCGAAAATAATATTTTACTAAGCCAGTTTCGCATTCGGCTTTCGAAGTCATATTTATATAGCAGCTACATGTTCCACGATCATAGGGGCAATTTAGGAAGCAATAAAATGTGACCAATACACAACGTGATACGCGGGGAGTGTTATTTTTATCGGTATGGAATATAGTCTCAGTAAGCATATACGAATCTATAAGTCTACCATTATGACATGCTTAAGAATATTGCTATCAAATATGGTTCGGTGCCCATGCTATTTATCTAGATGTTTTTGATAACATCCAAAGAAGAATAAGCAATATTATTATTTCTGATCTGTCGTCTTGACATCAGTCACATTCACATCGCGGTAAGGTTGCCTCTCTGCGTCTTTTCCATAAAACGTACCTCAAGCACGAATAGTGTGTCAATTAATTGCCTTACTTAATGCAAGCTTTGGTCGATCATGTCTGGGCAGAAGATTATCCCGCAGTAGCTTGCCATTGCTTTCTGCGGTAGACTGGTTGCCGACAGAGCCTATAGAACCACTCTGTTCTGTTATTTAATCCATAACTGGGCGGAAGAGATGGATTAATATCTTTCCAAAGGGTATTTGCGTGCACGTGAATTCAAGGAATTCAACTGGGATTCGAACTCAGCTCCCCGATTTGTTATTCCGAGTCGCCATCCACTGCACCACAAAGTAAATAATTATCCTAAAAATCAGTTTTAATATCTCTGAAATTTTGATAACAAAACCCACACGACTGTTAAAAAAAGAATACCTTATGTAACCGGTTTTGACAAAGTAAAAAAATAAATAAAACCATAAAAACCTGACAGTTAAGGTGGAGTTTGGAGCGAACTGAAAGAAGGTCTGAATCGAACTGCAACAAAAAAGTAATAATTTAAATCTGTCATAGGCAAATAGAGGATAGTTTGTTCTTAATGAACCTTCTGCTTAGCTTGGGAAAGAAAATGAACTTTCATGTTTAATTTCATTTTTTTTATTTTTCCCTCGCACTCTCTGATACCAAACTACAATCATAAATATTGATTAAGTACAATGTTAATGGAATTTTGTAAACTTTCATTTTCAAACCATTGTCGATTTTCAGTACAAAAATATAGATGCTAAGAAATTCTGCTCATTTGGCTGTGCGAAAAAGTGTTTCACCCCGTAATCTATCTTACATGTCTATAACGCAACCATTCATTCATACTTAGAATATTGATGAAACATATGGTTTGGCTCCCTTGCCATCAACCTTGAGCTCCCTAATAAAATCCAAAGAAGAATCAGCAATTTTACTGGTCCTGATCTGACGTCTCGTCTACAGTCTCTTACCCTACGGCGTAAGGTTGCCTCTCTGTCTCTTTTCTTTTGTATTATAATTTTTTGAATGTGCTCTTCACTACGATGCCTAGACTTAAAAAAAACAAAACATTTAAGTACGGTACTATACTAGCGTCGAGACTATCATTTTGCAGTTGTGCTGTCTAGATGTAGTCTTAAATTTTATGCTAAGTTTCATTTCTCGCATTTGCAAAAATTTCTTCTGGCCTCATAATTTCCAGCCAACTTTAATTCGCAAAAATTTAAATGCAATATCAATCACTATCTTTTGTCCTATTGATTATTCATGTCTCTTTCAGCTAATTATTGAGGTTTCTGTTTCTAATTCTTCCTCACCCAATAACCCCTTGTTATTTAGTGTGTTGAGAGACTTACATGGAATAGTACCGATTATAAACAAACACGGTCAAATTTCTGCGTTGATAATTAACACGTATCTTCTTCACACATAGAGGTTAAGTATGTGGATAGAATGTTTTGAACTGGTTAGGGACCAGAAATAAAGATACAAATATGGAATAAAGCTAAACAAATATATTGACGAAGAACAGTAGTACAAACAGATACAATATTAGAAGATCGCCAGCGTGACTGTATTGGTCTGGCTGTCAGATTTAGCTGCTGGAAAAATAAACTCTATTTCTGCGCATTTATAGTTTCGAAGAGTTAATTTGTGCATGGGTAAAATTACCATAATGCTCCCTTCCTAATATTTTTGATATTTTTTCTTTTTGGATTAACGACGAGAAAGTCTGTCATTTACTATTTTCTTTTTAAATGGCGCTGTTCCGAGACTACTTGCAATATTGACATGTCAAAAGTATCGTAAATGACATCCATTACTTTTCTCACTTCAGGAGGACAGCTGTCAGCATCGCCCGACAGGCGTTTCTAGATGTAATTTAAATGTATTTTGAGAGTAAAGTGGGGGACTTTAATTATGTAGGCGATATGACCTACTCTTTTCTCAATTGTGCCTCTTTTCCCGAAACATCCGGAAAAAACTTTCCCACTGAGTTGGTAGCGTTTTGTAGGCACTGTGTTTATTCGTCCCGGTTTTGTTTGTATGGGCCCTAACTTGTGAAACACTGACCTGATTTTACGCGCAGACATTACCTCGGTTGGGAATAATGATGAGGGTGCCTTGTTGACAGAACACCTGAAGGAACACTTGTACAGATTTTTCTGTGAATGTACCCTTGATTTCTTTAGGGCTATTTTCAGCGTATCAACGAATCGCTCGGCTTGTCTGTTAGTCCTTGGGTCATATAGAGAAATCTGGACCTCACTGATCTGAAAGGTCTCACAAAAATCCTTAAAATTGCCGGACGTAAATTGTGTCCGATTGTCCGATACTAAAAAATCGACTATCACAAATCTTGCGGACAGTTCGTGTAGACAACTGCATGTCGCTTCTGTTGTTGGATTTCTACATCTAAGAATTTCGGACAACTTAGAAAAAAGATCTACTACTCTCAGATAGTAGAATTCGTCTAGATGACCTGCTTAATCTATATGGATCTGACATCATGGTCGGTCCGTTTTGGGCCAAGTACTTCATTTGATTGGAGGTTCCTTATTTTCCAAGGAACAACTTTTACAGGATTTTACGATGTTTTCGATAGATTTATCCGTGTCTGGCCATAATACTAAACGGCACATAAGGCATTTAATTCTTGTAATCCCTGTGTGACCGGCATGTAAATCTTTCAGAATTCTTTTTTGTAGTGTGGTGGAAATGAGGACTTGCTCATTATATACTTGTATTTCATCGCATAAAGAGAAAATTATGAAGTTTTTCTGGTCCGTTTCACAAATATTGGTTTGGTTTTCTTGATAAACTCATCGTTAAGAGCTTCTTGTTCCATTTGGTCGAGTGTTACAGGAATTTCCCTTACTGTGTTGTATAATGTGGCTTTAAATTCTCTTGTCAAAAGATGCAATTACGGTATCTTGAAGACATTCTCTGCGTTTCGGGATCAATCTGGACAGTTCATCTGTAAGACAGAGCTTTCTAAACGGTATTTTAAATTTATAATTTAAACATTTAATTTTTAGACTCTATTTTAAATGTATAATTTTAAAGGATTGTTCCCTATCCGAAGTCTATTTTCTGTATACACAGGCAGAGCTTTTTTAGATCCAAAGATTATCAGTAACGGTTTATGTTCTGTCTGCAATGTAAAGTATCTACTGTGAACGTACCGGTAAAAATTCATTGCTGTGAAAATAATCCCTAACGACTCCTTCTCAATTTGCGAGTTATTTTTGCCGGAAAAATTGTTCTCGACGCATGAGATGTTGGTTTGTGTGATCCATCCGATATGTTATGCATAATACATGCCCCAATGCCATGCGACATGGCGTCGGTGGCAACTCTAATATCAATGTCGGGCTGGAATGGGCAAGAAACAAATCCAACGTCAAAACTTCCTTTATTTTGAGCAATGTTTCTTGGCATTCAGGTGTCAACTCCCAATCTTTGTTTTTTTCAAAAGTTCGTTTAACGGAGCATGTAAGTTATGCATATTTGGTATAAATTCCTGGTAATAATTTTCATATACTAAGAAGCTTTGTAAGTTAAAGACATTTTCAGGAGATGGCATGTCCTTTAACTGCTGTGGACCGTTCTGGATCTGGTTTTATGCCCTCGTTATCAATAATTTCTCCCAAATATTTAATCCTCTTGATAAAAAAAAGTCGCATTTGGATTCTTTCAATTTTGACCCTTGCTCGTGAACACTTGAGAATAATATATGAACATGTTCCTTAAGCTGTTCTACCTTTTTACTGATCATTAAGATGTCGTCCAAATATGCAACCGCGAAGACAAGGTCACTCAACATAGAACCCATGACTTGTTGGAAAATTTGCCGGCGCGACCTTTACACTAATGACGTTCGAACTTGTACAACCCACGGTGCGTGTTTATAAAAAGCAACGTAAAACGTCCTTCCTTCACCGGTATTTGAAGATACCCGTCAGTGAGAACGATTTTTGAAAAAGTTTTCAAAGGTATTAAGTTTCACGAAAATTTCTTCCGCTCTAGCTAAAGAATAATGATAGCCTTTGAGTGATGCATTTATAAAACTGTAAGTGTTCCTTATGCACACACGTTAAACCAAGTATTGACGGACCTTGGTTTCGAACCCCAGAATACATATTTTAAGAATATCTCTGTGTGTATTTTTCTTTTCTTAGGAAGAGCGATAGAGAGGAGGAGAAGGAGGAGAAGGAGGAGGAGGAGGAGAGAAATAAGCGCTGGGACGGCCAGGAAAGCAAAAAAAGGCATCCACGAAAATGACATCGACTGGTATGTTAACAATTTAACAATGTCCAATACGACTTATGAGGGGCAAGAATTCCGTTTCTTTCTTACTTGGTTGTTCGTTTTTCCCCCTTTCTCTCTGTCTGGGAAAGAAAAAAGGATCAAATGAAAACGAAATTATTGATCGGTTTTGAAAATGATCACCTACGTAAGAATGGAATTATAAATAACGCTGACAAGTGAAGGTATAAAGAAAGTCAGCAGAATCTTCTCTCGAACTTTCCGGAGAGGCAGATATCCGCGCGAAATCCGTAAGCGGGTGTTTTAAGCCAGATTGACGTTAGATTGTTATGGTTAAACATTTCGATCACTTACCACCGAACGCTATATTGAAACAGTCTCAACAAAAAGACAACGGATTTGAAAATCAAATCAGAACAGAACAGTCAGAGACGAAAGAGTGAACTGCTAAGAACGCGTAGAGTGAAGAAAAATAGACATAGTTGAAGCAAGTAATGGACTCTGAAAAAAGTTGGATTGTATTTTCTTTTAATTTTTTTAAATCTCTCTCTCTCTCTCTTTCTCTCTCTCTCTCTCTCTTTTGCTGTACAAAGATATACAATATAATTAGTCTACATAGACTTCCCTTCGCTACTGTCTTGTTAACTTTTGTTTCTGTCAATTTCCCTTATTTCTGCATATGCATCCCACCGTTGCTTGAATTTAGATTGTCAAGGAATGCAGCACGAAGACAATCAGCCCTTCTTCTCAGGTCAGTAGCTATCTCTGAGATCGGAAATCACAACGTGGCAGAGGACGTAAAAGGTTTCGACTGATCATTTGACATCTTCGATCATCTGGGAGTGGAACGGAAGCGAACAGCTGCCAACACAAGTGCGACTAATTTTTTCTTCTGGTTAGGGAAGTCCGTATAACAAGGTAGTGACCCATAATCGTAACATTGGTTAGGGAGTAAGTTGTTTTCTTTTATTGGTTTGATTTAGAGGGAGAACATAATTGTTTTTTTTTCGTTTGGCGAACTTTTCTTTGAGCTATGCCAGATACCTCTATATTTTTCATATCTTGGCGTACGCTTACGAATCTCTGACAGTCTTCCGCTATTTTTGGAGAGTAATGTTTGGCACATTTCCCAATCTTTTACGGAACTCTCCGTCTAATTTCAGCCTCATTAGCTGAAACAAGTCCCTGAACAAACACCATACACCTGAAATTAATCGCACTCAAGTCTGACAGTTTGAAATCTTTGCAGTGCTTGTTTACGACCGACGCGAATGTAGTGTAATCTTCACTATGCTTTCTGGTTAAATGTACGGATTTCCATCGCTTATAAAAGAATATAATTTTTTAGACTAAAACTTCTGTAAGATGCTTAAACGCTTCAGTAAATGTAAGTTTGCTTGTTTTACGGGGTAAACTATATTTCACCAATTAGGTGTTTTTTGAGGTGCCCAACTTTTGAAGAAGATGCGAGGTTTCTTAGAGTCACACCAATTTATGCTATCTGCGGCGTATAAATCTAGTAATCTTCTAAAATACAAGACGCAATTTATATCCCCGTCCAGAGAATATGTAAAAATGTATATTGTGCCTCATATCATGTTTTGTGAGAATGCATTTTCGTTTTCACTAATTTGTCTTCTGTTTGCTAGTTCAAGCAAGTTTCTTTACTTTTGCTGAGTTTGAAGTAGAATTTCTTCAATTTTTTGATGTCTGATTTCTGTTTTTTATTCAAACCGCTCTTTTTTAGCCTGATTCTGCTTTTCAAATCGTTCTTCTTGCCATTTATGTCACCATTGGTTTTGCTGTTCAAGATAGAACTTAAGAATTTTGACCATGTCAAATTTAAGTTCGTCAATGTTTGACCGCGTCTTTTTCAAGGATTAAGCCGAAATAATTAAATTAGATTGAATAAAGAGATAACTTTAAGTTTTCATTCACCAGGAAATCACGAGGTTCTCTCACAAAAAACAATGAATTCTCGTAGTTTAGCGGCTTGCGTTCAAGTTTCGTGTAAGTTAGTTACACTTTTTTCTTTGGGCTTTTTTTTTCTATATTGCCAAATACTACTGAGTAGAACCAAGTTGGACGGATTTTCATGCACTGTTAAATAGAACTAAGTGTGACGAATAAAAGAATTTCCTGCGTCCAATGTTGAACCAATAATGACAATTTCCACGCAGTCCTTATGTAATCCTTATGATTCCTTAAGATTCCTCTTCACCAAGTTGTTGTTACCTGGTTAGGGGTCAGATTTAAAGACACAAAGACAGAATAGAGTTAAGCAAATATCTAGACAAAGAACAGTTATACTATCTCTCTCTCTCTCTCTCTGTCTGTCTGTCTGTCTGTCTGTCTGTCTGTCTGTCTCTCTCTCTCTCTCTCTCTCTGTCTGTCTGTCTCTCTCTCTCTCTCTCTGTACAATCTAGAAATTTCTGCTTATTTATAGTTTGGAAGAGTTCATTTTGTGCATGTGTAAATTACCATAATATAGACTAAGCCCTCTAACCTTGAATCGCTATTAGTGAAGGGCACTCTTAATTCCAAACCATGGAGAAACTGACAATCATAAAAAACTCATACTATTTTCCTTCCAAGAAGTTATAGCAAGTCATAAGTAATAAAGAAAAGGAATTTGTGGCCAGCCACGATCAGCTACTTTCTGAATAGATATGACATTAAAGAAAAGGCACAAAGAAAAGGCCAAACGCTATTTTGAAAATTTTCCCCATATTATTGCGTATGTAATATTTTCACGAATCCCATAAACATCTCGTAAATGTACTCTCGACATACAGGAGCACGACAACTGTCCAACGGCAATATCACGTTGAAACACCAATTTATGTTCGATCACTGAACTTAAGCAAAGTCTATCTTGGCCAGAACCTAGAGGGGTGTCCGCTTGGGAATGCCATTTGCTGTACGTCTGAATGTGCCAGTGATGTAATAGATAAGGTTTAGAAATTTCAGTCGGAATCGATACTTTTATACGGATAATTGCCTTTCTCCTACCCAACATATTATTAAACAGTAAAGCTTTTATCAGTGAGTCATTATTATTACCAAAAAGTCTTACAATCTAAAAATAATTTATGGTTTTAAAATATTTAAAAAAAAAAAAAAAAGAGAATAACCGCAAAAACAAATCAATCAAAAATCTAGAAAACTATACTTCATAATTTAATAAGGTTTTACAAAAACTAATCAAATCTCATTCAAACCTTAACAGATCGTCATTTACATCATCGAAAAAGAATTTAAAACGAATATTACAAATATCATACAATGCAAATTACAAAGAAATACAAAAGGAATCAACAGTAATTGCAACAACTGCATCCGGCAGGTTGTGAAAAGCATTGAACCACCACATAATTGTTGTTGTCCCAGGTTCACTCTGATCCGGGGTGGTAGCACCTGTTAGGGTCCCAGCTATGTGCCAATAATTAACGCCCAAACTGGCGTGAAAACACTATGAATGTATAAGAATAGATTTTTATAGAAGCATATTCATGGAAACAGACTTTGACAGAAAGATCTACATCTTTGAAGGAAAAGAATTATTACCGAATTACATTTTTGAATGAAAAACAATTATTGCCATAATACATTTTTGAAGAAAACAATTATTACCAGCAATACATTTTTTAGTACAAAAACTAGAAGATATCTAATAAAAAAGAAATAAAATAAACTTTTCATAAAAATCTGACAAAATTAACCTACTCATTATAACCGAAAATTTAAAAAATACCCTAAAACCTGCTCTTTTGGCACAGAATATGATATGCCGTTAAACAAAACTCAAACTCAAACATACTTTAACATTAGCATCGAGTCATTTTATGCTCTAAACAGTACAGTTAGGTTTCCGTTAGAAATTTGAATTCATTCGAATTATGAAAACGTAAACACTATGTCATTATAGAAAGTGGGGCGGTAAAAGTGCGCTACGAAATGGAAGCAAAATAGTAAATCAATAGAAACATTTCCTTAGAATTAAACCTAAGAATGCCAAACAACTAGATAAATGTTAATAATCTATAGAAGTGAATGCTAAACAATTTACTCACAGATGAAATAAAAATTTGAGGTAACAAAATTTTGGTTTTACAGAATGATGCTGAAGGTACTATAGACTGAATATTCTTAAATAAAATGGAAGTTAAAAGAACACATAAGAGATGAGATTACATATCGTTTAAACTGACATTACGTATATACTGACCATGCGGGAATGTTCTCCACATAACAGGGACATTATTAGATTGATCGACCACATTCCTTTTACAATGGATGTCACGCAATGTTAACCTAAACTGAGAAATCATGAGAGAATCGGAACAAAATCACGAGACCAGATGATTAAACAATACCTGTTAAATCAGAAGGCAAATAATTCTCCTAAAATAATTCGTAGACGTAGGACAACGCGATGCAAACAAACAACGCGGGAGGAATGATAATGCAAGTGCGAGAAGTATAAAGCCCTAGCAAAAAAAAAAAAAAAAACATAACCAAAAAGAAAACGTAGCTTAAATGTACGTATATTTTTCTATACCCAAAGTGTATTACATCGTCAGGCAGCAGACTCCTTTGATTGTTTAAGCTATAAAATAATGATGTGCTCAAGAACAAAGTTATAAGAAAATAAAATAATTCAAATATTTAAAAAAGTTAAGCAAAAGAAAAAATAAGCGTCATGCTAATATGAAAGTTTATCATCTCTAACTTAAATAATAAATTAAATTTTCGTGATGTAAAATTCGGGGTAAAAGTTGTGTTTGATATCGATTTAATAAAAAATAAACGGTTGAAAAATACTGAACAGAAAACAGCCGTAGATAAGTACGGTCTATAACACATTTTGTGTACAACTTAGAATCATTTTTTCTCTGCCTCTCTTTCTTTCAATCTGTTTTATGAGTATAAAATTTCCAATCCCTCTTTCCTTGTCATGTACCCAATAAACTACAAATATCTCTTCATGGTGACAAGGAGGTCAACTCAATTTATCAAATATGAGGATGAAAGATGTTTTTATAGACTAAGTGCACTTTCAGATTAAAATTTCCATTACTCAAGGCCATGTTTAACAATCAATCTAAGAATGTAGTTAGATACTGTTGACAGTTTTTGGACGCGTGTGGCACCATAACAAATCTCGATATGATGAGACTAAGAGTCGATTGTCCAGGTTATTTCTTTTTTTTTTAGAGTTTGCGGTATTGGGAGAGATTACCTCTGTCACTACCTATCCTATCTTTAATTTTGTTTAGAAAAAATTTAAATTTTGGGAATATGTAAAGATGAGGGGTAGCTGCAAGGATGTGGCATAGATAGAAGATATTAGAGGTAAAATTAACAGAAGAAAACAGCAAGAGGTTACATGGTAAAGGAGCAAACGGTTGGGATACGATGGAGATAATCATTGCAGGGATTGATCTATTGTTTCGATTTCTTATAATGGTTTAGTAATAAAAGTCGTTCTGAATAACTCACAGCTGAGGGAATATGAATTGGATTCATACATTTTCTAAAGTTATTTCTGAAACAATGCTGAGGATACCATCGAGCGATCATGTGTGCAACGACAACCTTTTGATTAGGGTGCAAACGGAAAAGAAAGTTATTCAGGAAGAAATAGTTGAGGTTACTAGGACGCATAAATAGGAAGAAGAGTTTGAAAAATCTGATACTCACATGGCAGATAGAGGGAAAGAGAAGTAGGTGAAAGCAGTGCAAGACATAGGTGATGCTCTTGAGTAAGTGGATGGTAGAGTCGGGTATGGGACAGATACCAAGGGGAAAAATGTGTTGAGGGCAAAAAGAGATAGGTTTAAGTGAAAGTCAATATTCGTCTACATCCTGAATCGTCACATCACATATAGAAGAAGAAGAAGAAGAAGAAGAAGAAGAAGAAGAAGAAAACGAAGCCAAAAGAAATTAGATTCCGACTCTCCAATTAATATTTCCGAATGATTACACAACCTGCACTCGAAAGCTAAGAGCACTTTGTATTCAGAGGCGGTCATCCATCTAGGTGCAGACCAGGCTCGACTCTGCTTAAATTCGGTGATTACCTCATTGTTATAACGGCTAGAATATTTCTCGCCTTTAAAACTTTTTCTTGTGTCATGATTGCCTAAATTTAGAAGGGATTTAGCAACATGAAAGATAAATCAATTATAAACAGTTTTTTTAGGGGGATTTCCCTTTCTTTCTTTTTTAGTCAGTCGAGAGTCATTACTGAGAAGAAAGGAGGCTAGCTGATGTTTTCTAATATAAGAAAGATATATACTTTTTTAATGAGTGCGTTAAATAAGCTGGAGCCAAGGACGACGAAAATTATATTGCAAACAAAAACACATATACGTCGTATATCCTTCGATTGAACGACAATTACTAAATCGACGACGGAGTCCCAAAACGTATCTTCTTTATAAAATCCCTTCCTTTTTTCATGATCAGAAAATGACTGAATTCTTACGTAATAAAATTACGGCCGTAACACAGTAACCACACTCACTAGATTGTATCATTAAGAAGGAATTCGGGCTCGTCACCCAAAGAAAATGGCTAAAATATCGACGAGCTTTATGGTCAGATGAAACCAAACCAGAATCATTTCCTCACATCAACTCCGGTTATGAATGGAGAAAAATGAATGAAGCTCACAAAACCAAACCAAAAAATACTCTCCATAAAATTAAGCAAGATGGTAGAATCATCCAAATTCTTTGAGAAACTTGTGAGAGTAAAGGGTGTCATGGACGAAGAGCAGTATGTGGCTGTTCTCAGAAATAATATAAAACGAAATGCATGAAATGTTGCTTTAGGGTATCACAGAAAGATTTCCTACTTGAAAACTACTCAAAACACATGATATAAATTGTCAAGAAATATTAAGATGTTAGCCTAATGAAGTTATTGTTGTACCTCGCAAAAGGTCCAGGTCTAAAGCCCATTAAAATTTGATAACATATTTGAAGAAAAATTCAGAGGAAGAAATTCTTCCATGGTGGACAAACTAGAATCTATTGACAAGGATAAATAATGTAAAATATGAATAATAAAACGAAATGCAGGAAATGTGGCTTTAGGGTATCACAGAAAGATCTTCAACATGAAAACTACTCAAAACACATGATATAAATTGTATTTTTATAAATTTTATATAATTTGTATATTTATTCGTAGTCATCGTGTATGGAACTTAAGTAACAAAGGAAATAAACAAAAATAATGTCACATAAACGAGTCAAGGAAGGGTAATAATCTTGTCCTATGTTAAAGGTTTTTGGGTGTCTTTTGTATTATTGTTTGATATTACAAAAGATATTGTTATTGGCATCATTGCAAATTCCGTATTGAGAAAATTAATAAAAAATAATTGTTCGAAAACAATTATTCAAACAAAATTATTCGAAAAAACCTTTATTCAAATTATAATTTTTTGAATGAAAATGAATCAAAATCAAAACAACAATTAGGCTAAATTATAATTATTCGAAATGGAAAATTCTTTTTTGCAATAAAAACGTAAAATATAAAATAATAGTTAATATTAGCATTTAACATTTTTTATTATTTAGAGAAGGAGTAAAAGCTTAATTCTTAAGTAGGATTAACCTGTTTTATACAAATAGATTTATTATAAAAACTGAAATTTGATTATTTATTCAGATTAAATTTATATTAATTTTATGCTTCTAAAATATAATAACTAATTCTTTTCCTTTTTCCATAATATATGTTGAAATAGTGGTAATAGGAAGGATGTAACAAATGCTGAAAAACAAATAATAAAAAATTTATTGATACAATAATATTAAATTATTATAATATAATATTATAATATAATATTATAATACAATAATAAAATTATATTATTAATATATAATAATATAATTATATATATATAATATTATATTATAATATTATAATAATATATTATCCTTAAATAATATAATATTATATATAACATTATATTTCTATAATATAATAATATTATATTATATATAATATTATATTATGATATTATAATAATGTAATATTATATTATACTAATATAATATAATATTATTATAATATAATAACATAATACCATATATAATATTATATTACTATAATATAATAATATAATATATATTATTCTACTATAATATTATAATAATATAATATTATATGTATTATTATATTATTATAATATAATATTATATGTAATATTATATTATTATAATATAATAATATAATATAATATATATAAACACTTTTATCAAATGAGCTCTGTAGAATTTTCTAACATAAAGATGGTAATTAAAATTATAAATAAGTTGAGAACTAGAAGCGAATTAATCAGCTTTAAGAACTTGTCGCTTCGAAACGGATCCAAAATACATTGCGGTATAAAAGGGTGTCACGAAAGACTATAGTTCTAGAATACTGCACAAATTGGGATCTGTGAAGATATCTCCGAGACGAGCTCTACTCACTAAAACAAATATTTTAAAATATCACTATTTGTCCAAGCAAGACCTGAAAATTGATTTTTCTATAGTAACTTTCACAGACGAATCACGGGTGACACTCGATGGACCTGATGCATTGGTCAAACGATGAATTTAATCAGATGCAGATATGCCTGTGGCTGAAAGAAGACAGAAATAAAGCAGCAATGTGGTAGCATCTGCTAAAACTGTCGACCAAACATTTATTGAACCATTCGATGTCGATGAAGACTTGAATCAAACAATGTTAACAGTTGCGATTTATAGACAAGATTTCTTTGAATGGTACAAATATCAGACTTACAGTTTCAAATTAAAGTGTGGATTTATGCACAACAGTGATCTTTCTCATGTATCTACTGCTACCTTTGAATTTTACTGAATGTTAAATATTTACAGTAGAGAAAACAATGGAATGACTCTAATAAAGACCCAATTTGAATCTGATTGAAAATCTATGGTCAAATGTGAAGATGAAATCCTATTAAAGATGAAAATCTATGGTCAACTGTGAAGATGAAATCCTATAACATGAAAACACAGTCTTGGGATGCAATTAAAACCGCCCTGTCAAAACTTAGCCTGCTGAATAAATGATTAATAATTATTAATAAAACAAATGGATAAGTGATTGATGGTTGGTATTGGAAAAGGTTCAATGTATTAGGATATAAATTCTTCGAATACGATCATATTGATTCTTCAGTTATATGTGTTGATACGTTGTTGGTGGATTTATTACCTTGTTATTGAAGTAAGTATTATTTTAATTTCTTGTGTTTTTTACAAAAACATTAGACTACAGTTTTTATAACAAATTCTGCAACTTTAAGAGTGCATGTTGAAATTACATAAAGATGCAACGGATGTATTTTGATGTCTAAAAATTTGACAAAAATTATTCAAACTAAGTTCCAGTTATTGCGGTTTATGTAATATGAAGATGGGCTGTATATATATATATATATATATATATATTTTTTTTTTTGTTCTAATTGTTACTGCAAACTCGGATGACCATTAGAATAATACAAATAGATCTACCTATCTTCTCTCTTCTATGAGCTTTGCCCTTTCAAGTCATAGGCCATCATGGCTTTCCACGTCTTCCTATCCCTTGTGGCTCTTAGTACGCTTTCTCCTGTTACACCACGCAATCACCTTCCTGTCATTCACCTGCTCAGGCTAATCAAATATTTTATCCGCTGCATTCCTCTGTCCCTTTTTCCTTCTATCTGGCCTGTTAGTATCAGGTTCTCCAAGCCCACCTTCCTCATTGCATTTTCCAGGAACTTTAGTTGTCTCTTCCTGATGCTCAATATTAATTTTCTTTTTGTTTCCATCGTTTCCAAATTCTCACCATTGCTCACGTGATAGGTCCATGGTATCCACAGTATTTCAGTTGCTTCAAGTTTTTCTTTTATCTTTGATGGTATTGTCCAGCATTCACTGCGATATTGAAGAACTGAGATCACATAGCAATCCACTACACTCATTCCTTCTTTCTAGTGAAATTTTCCTGTCTTTTAATACTCTATTCGGTTTCTGGAACGCGTTCTTTACCATGAAAATTTGTCTACGGTTCTCTGTGTTACACTTTCTGTCTTCTGTTAGAATACTTCCCAGGTATTTAAATTTTTTGTACCTGCTTGATTTTAGTATCCTCCACCTGTATTTGGCATTTTCGGCTGCTCTTTTTGCTGGTGATCATTCATTTGGTTTTCTTGCAGTTTATTTGCATTCTTTTTGTCACTCTTTTCATCTACCTTCCATAGGAGGTTTTGTAGTTTCCTTTCCGTGTCTGCTATCAGCACTGTATCATCTGCGTATCTTTTGTTGTTCGAATTGTGTCCTCTAATGACAAATCGTGGTATAACATCTAGTCCCCTCAACATAGTCTCGCTGTACAATTTGAATAGATCCGGTGAAAAGACATATCCTTGTCTTACGCCCATTCCTATCTTTGTATATCTGCTGAATTCCTTACCTGTCTGTATGCAGGCAGTTTCCTGCCAGTAGAGTTTTTATGTCAGGGCTACTCTGAATCTCCATTAATTCTTTGTGGTGTGTTTTGTCGAACGCTTTCTCATAATCAATAAACCAAAGACACAAGTCCTACTTCATTTGTCTTGTCCTTTCGGAGAACATCCTTATCATAAATATGGCGTTTCTTGTTCCAGTGTCTTTGACGAACCCGCACTGTTCTTGTTCTCTTGCCTGATTCTTCTTCTCGCTCTATCCATCAGGAGTTGAACGATCAGTTTTGTAATATGGCTCATTAAACTGTTTGTTTGGTGAAATTCTTACTCGTTTGCACCTGGCTTCTTAAGCAAATCCATTTGCTTAGTTTTTCTAATCTAACACCACCATTATAAATTTCACTTATTATTTCTGTAATTTTCTCTATGCCGAAGTTTCTCAGGACTATCAACAGCTTTATTACAATACCGTCTTGTTCTGCTGCTTTGTTTCTATTCAGCTTGACCATTGAAGCTTCCACTTCGGACTTTAATATTTCCAGTCCGTTCTCATACACATAATGTACTAATTTTCATCAAATATAACACCTCAAAAGAAACAATGTTTACGCCTCTACTTCTCATGCCCCTGTATGAAGAGCGAGTAGATAGCAATCTACACTATATGGTGACCGTCAGTATTAACATCATGGGTCTAACAAAGAAAACCCCAACCTTTAAACAAAATTCAACGTAGTCTTCTTCTAGGGAGATACACTGATTTCAAGCTTCTTTAACATGTCGATGCATTTTTGTAGAACGATTTGTCTTTTGCCTGAAAGTAAATCTTAATTTCCGATATAACGTATTCATTGGAGCCAAATGTCTTTCCCTGAAGCATTCTTTTTAGGTCTACAAATAGCCAGTCGTCGCTGGTGGCCAAATATGGAGTATAGGGTTGATGCAGGACAAATTTAAAGGGGAATTCATGTAGTTTTGCCATCGTTACGATCGACTTGTGACACGGTGCGTTGTCTTGGTGAAATTTTACTTTTTTCTTCTTTATTTGTGGTATTGTGGATTTCTTCCTTTAAACGCACCAATAATGCTATGTATTTGCTATTGATGGTTCTTTCTGTCTCAAGGTAATCGATGAACAAAATACCTTGCGTATTGCAAAATACGAAGGCCAAAGACATGCTTGCTGATGTTAGCAACTTTGGTCGATTTGGACGGCTTTCACCTGCAGCTATTCACTCAGGTTACTACCGATTTAACTCCAGAGTGAAGTGGGAGGATCCGTTTTCATTCATTGTCAAATATCTACGAAAACATCTTTTTTGTTGCGTTGAAAAAGTTGCAAACAACTTCGACTTGTTGTTATGTTTGATTGAATGTGAGCAAAAATGCAGCACCCACTTTGAATACACCTTTCTCATTGACAAATATTCTTACAAAATGATGAATAGGCTGTCTTTTGATATGTTAAACTACTCAGCTATCTCATGCAATTTCAATTTAAGATTGGGAAAACGAGTTTGTGGATTTCAAATTTTTTCGGGACAACTGCCGATTTTGGGCGACCCGATTTTGGGCATTATTTGTGTCTGTACAACCGCATTTAAAGTCAACATTACACTTCTTAAACGTTTTTTTCCGACAGAGCAGAATCCAAATAACACTTGTCAAATCATTGCTTTGCTTGAACATTATCGTTACTATCAGAAAGCAATTCTTTATCTACACACGAATTCAGATTTTTTCATTGTTTTGAAAATTTGCAACATTACCTTCACTTAAATAATTGTAATTTGTAAACTCATTATCCGATTAGGCCCACGTTTTGTCACACTTTATTTGAAAGGTCGTACTTCATAAAAATTATATCAATTTTTTATGGTGGTCAATTTATGTTAGGCCTGGGACATATTGAGCAATGTGTTACGCCTTAATGTGGTCTTCAAATCATGTCTAAACTGAACACACCTAGTTAGTTGAGACTGATTGAATGATCCATTCCTTTGTTATTTTTACGGTTTAAAATAATAAATTTTTTAAAGCTGAAACATATTTTGAATCTTGGAATTATTTTCTTGTGATTACATATTTCCATTAATCTTTTGAGAATAACAAAATAACAGGGTAGAAGTAATAATATTTAACATATAATTGTCGGGAGGAGATGGATTCATATCTTTCCAAGGATATTGGCACAAAAGTGAGTGTAACTAAGTGACTAGAACCGCTATTATTAACACTCCGTGCACATCATTTGAGATAAGAGGAACCAATTTTAATTACTATATTTGAAACACTGAGATGCTAATGATATGTTATGAATTCTTTTTCCAAAATTATCAAAAATGTATTCATTTTCGCTCAACTCTCGTGTGTGTGTATCCCAAACATGTGTTTTTTCTTAAAATAAAAGTAATATTCATATTCATAATTAATTGCGTCATTTATTTCAGATCTATAAACATTTATATGGATCATGAGAAAAATTAAACAGAAAGAAGAAACGAACTTGGAAAGTTATTGAGGAAAAGAGTGGTATAAATACAACTTTGGAAATTTAAAAAGTGTTAGATAGACATTGCAGAACAAACAGAAATCAACAGAAAAATATTGGCAAGAACAAAAAAGAAATGAATTAGATTTTAAGAATTTCAGATAAAAAAGGAAAGACATATATGCAAGGAAAGGGACTAACCCAACGAAAAATGATGTCGTAAAGGTAACAAAGAGAAAAAACACAGGATGGAAAAAATTCAACTGCAGACATGAAATCGTTCAAACTACTACATATGTCTTGGAAATATTATAGGTAATTTAAAAAGTTGATTAATAAAATTATTCGACATAGAAAATCTACTGTTTTAAATAACATTGGCATTAAAGAATATTTGCTGCCTAATTACACACAAAAAATGTTTACACGCATAATCCACCATGAAAATAATAAACAATAATTTCAAATTCTCGAAGCCATTTTTGTCAACATATTAAACATGACACTAAACAAAATTTATTATCAGCATTGAAACAATGCTCTAAATGCCTGTAACAGTAAGTCTTTAACATATCTAATGCACAATAGTTTAAAACATGTAAATTGCAACTTTTATGCATAAAGAAATTAAGTTACCTTACTTGCTTCATATAATTTTAAAATCGTGGTGGAAATTTTAAATTATTTAATCAAATACGCTGAAATAAAATATTCTACCTAAATACGGATATGCGTTGTGGTGCAATGGATATCGACTCGGAACGAGGAATCGGGGAGCCGAGTTCGAATTCCAGCTGAATTCCTTGCATTCAATTACTTGTGAAAGGTATCAATCCGTAACTGTTATGGGTTAAATAACAGGACAGATTGGATTCTATAGCCTTGGCTGGCAACCAGTTTACTGTAGAAAGCAATGGCAACCTACTGCGGGAAAATCATCTGCCCAATCAGTCATGTCTCTTTCGAGACATGAACGCCCAAACGTGTATCACGTATGGCACCTAACTGACCTAAATACACGCATACAGACACTCACGCACATATATATGATAAATTCCGGCATTTGAAATTGAGCATATTTTTCTCCCTGTTTATATCACCAATCACCATTAATAATCGTAGTGTTTGGGAAGGCTAATTTGATTGCGAGTTTCGTTGAAAGGAAAGAAGTTGAAAGTATCCGTTTTTATTTTTTGTTTTGTCTTTGTGCATTTTGCAATTTCTACTTTTAGCGTTGGGGATGAAATGGAGTGGCTATTGGAGAATGTTTTCGCAGGATATATCTCTTTTCCATTTTGATATTCAGGGCTACATACTATAATATTATGAAAACGCTGATTTTATTCTTGCAAAACAAAATTCTTTTTCTGATGACACCGAATAAAGGGTGAAACATGTCAAAGTAGAACGTAACTTTTAAATTCTCTTCCATATGATTCTTTCTATCTTATTTTCACCCAAAATTAACATATGTGTGTGTATGAGCGTGCGCATGCGCATACATGTGGTTATGTCAACATGTGTTAGAAAATTAAATACTGACTTTCTCTTAGGGACATTTTTCTTCATACTGTGGGGATCATAACTCTTCCTAATTTTCTGTCCTTTTTATTATTAGGAACGGGAAAAGTTAAAATTTAATAATTGTGACACGGAGTAGGAAGTTGTGAAGAGCTACAGTAATTATGTTTACTGAACATGACGTTTAAATAAATCGGGGTGAAACTACTGGGCGTCTAGGTTGGTATCTTAAAATAGACTGCGTGATATATTGATTGAGATTTTCCGGCTTATCAATCCTTTGTTAGTTATTTAATCCAATAACTATTTGTTTAGTGTTTGCTCAATTTTGGAGATACTAGTGGTTTTACTGAAATAAGTTTAATTAATTGGACCATAGCTGATGGAGAAGAGGTTGATTTCTACTTTTTACAAGCCTTTTTGTGCATCAGTTAATTGTCATAAATGATGCACGCTTAGGCAATCATGTCTTTCTTCGAGACATGACTGCCTAGGCAGTACATTTTCTCGCAGTAGGTTGCCATTGTTTTCTGACACCAAAACTATAGAATCCACTCTGTTTTGATATCTAAGCCATAGCTAACGAACAAGAGGTGGATTAATAACTTTCCCAAGTATATTTGTTTGTAAGTTAATGAAACGGATTCGACTAGAATTCGAACTCGTCTTTTCAGATTTCTCATTCCAAGTCGATATTCATTACACCACAATTTACATCACGAATGAATATAATGAACTAGACTGGCGTGTGAATTCAGTTCATCTAAGCTTGCAGTAATTGGTGGCCCATCTAGGTACTGATCAGACTGGATAGTGCTTAACTTTGGTAATTCTACGAGAACTGGTCTTTCAAATTTATAAGACCGTAGACCTGCTTGCTATAATATTTATTTGGCATCTTGCAGTATGAAATATATATCTATGCATGTACATGAACATTCATATATCTCCCATGAGATTAACAAGTGTCAGCACAAGTCCTCATGTAATTGATTGCAACGGTGCACGCACCCATATTAGTGCTGTAAAGCCTTTTATATGACGAGTACACTTGATCCACCTAGGCACGCGGAGCAAATGTTTCAACTTAGCTATCGACGCATCAAACCAATTTCTCATGCGGATACTGTTCGTCAATTCGATGACCTACGGATAGATATGATAATTAAGAACCCTTATAAATGGATATTTCATTACTGTAGCCGTGTGAAAGTAAAGTTGAAGTGCAGACTCTCTTGAGAGAGAAGTGTTCCTTCATAGGATGTAAAATGTCTAATTCCCAAGGAGAAATTTCGTTCAAGGTGACAGGTGCCATGATCAAGCTCACGAATTAACGAGAACTTTTTCACACATTAGCAGACTCAGCATTTTTATTGGTTAGGAGGCTGATTGATTTTTGTTTAACGTCATACTTATACTTACTTAATGCCGAAATCTAAACATGCTTATACAATTTTTCCATGAGATAATAATTGTGAAACTGATACAAGTTTTACAAATTAACCTATAGCTGGGGGAGAATAGGTGGATTTATATCTTTACGAAGGGTATTTGTGCATAAGTAAATGTAACGAACCCAACTTGAATTAAAGTTCGGCTCTCCGTTTAACTGTTCTACGCAAATATCTCCGACACTACCCACACATTCAAGCTTACAGAAATTTGTATTTCCAAACGGTCATACTTCTAGATACTGACAAGGCTCGATATTAATAATACAGGAACTGGTGTTCTAACGTGATATTACCGTAAAGCTTAGCATTTGTGACTGGAGCTTATAACCTGTCTATTAATTTTGATAGATTCGCAAAACATTTGTCGTTGCTTAATCCGTGTGTCGATATGTCTATTTTGAATTGATGTTTCTACACAGTTTTTTGAAGCTGAATAATTGCATACTATTTTAAAAGCTTCTGTTTCCCAGATGTTCGTTAAGAAATAATTTTGCTCTTTCCAAAAGTCAAACTTCAGATAAGATCGAATTGCATATTTGTCTGCGCACTCGAGACGGCTCTCTACCTTTCGGCAGAGACTAGTTTGTGTTCCTTTCCGCCCGGAAGCAGAGAGTTGACCAACAGTGAATGGCGGTTAGAGAACCAGGTCACACTGATATTTACCACCTTCTCACGAGGGCGGATCCAAAACAAGGTCAACTAAAGTGGGAAAAATCCGCATGTATTTCGAATGGCAACGCCCGACGAAATATTATTGTTCATTATTTTTGTAGGTACGTCTTGCATGATCGTAACATCCAACCATTATGTAGACTTCGCAACTACATTTTAAATAGTAAATAACAGAGTTAATAGGAGGCGGTAAACAGTCTTTTTGCATTTTTCTCTCAATTGGAGTAGATAGACTAAACTATCACCCGGTTCACACTCCACCCATGTCTATTGAACGGGTGAAGAGGCTCATCTCTTGTTCCCTGTTTAGGATGTGTTTTCCGGCTTTCTCTTTTCCAATCTTCTTACTCTTTTCTTTTTTTCTCTCAATTGGAGTAGATAGACTAAACTATTGCCCGGTTCACACTACACCACGTCTATTGAACAGTTGAAGTAGCCCATCCCTTGTTTCCTGTTTAGGATGTGGTTTCCGACTTTCTCTTTTCTAATCTTTTTACTCTTAAGTAGCCCCCTGCGCATCAGTGGCGTTACCGCCTTGCTTGGGGTGATAGGATTAAAATAAAAAGTAGATTTTGTTTTAAACACAATACGTACATTAGTTGCAAAATAGCTCTCACATAAATTTGAAATATATATATATCGTAATACATAATGTCATTTCATATATTTTGTGATACAATTTTTTTAAGAATTCTGTATGTTTCTTTGCCTATCTTCTTACTGGCATCCTATCACTGAAATATTTTGTATTTTGTTTTTAATTATTGAGAAAAGTACTTGAGATGGAGGAAATATTTTCATAATGTACCTACGAGAGTTTTATCTTTCTTTTTGTTAAACAAATTAAATTTAATTTTGAAAAATCTTATTTGCCTTAGTCTAAAGAGACCCGTGACTACATCCGCTATCGTCCTCAATCTGTCAAACCAAATTAATACTCCGGAAGAAAACATTCCATCTATGGCGTTTCAAGTTTTTTTCTCTTGATCTCTGTGAAAATGATTATAATAATAGCTCCAAAAATATAATTAGGTATTACATAGAATGTCAGTATTATTTTCATGTTTTCAATAGCAACGCTTTTAACGAAATTGCCTAACTTTGTTATAAAGATTACCGCTGATTTTTTATAACCGTTTCACACCCATTATGGGAATACTGACAATCAGAAAGGATGGATGACAAAAATAGAATAGGTGATATTGTAGAAAGAGTAAGATAAATGTGGGAGTCACAAAGATAGAAGACAGCAATTGACGTTGCACTTAAAAATTTGGAGACTGTAGCTATCAGGGAAGCAAGCAATGAGAAGGCAGTTTCACAGGCCGAAACTTGCCTGTTTTGACGATAACATTGAAAAATCTAGTTGCCAATCGTGTAAGTTGATGAGAGCGGGGAACAGGAAATAATGTCGTCAGAGCAGAAGCCAGGAAAATGTTTGTAGAAATGACAGAGAGAAGCCACATTTCGTCGGTGAGATAGTGGCTAAAGACGAGCAGCCAAATCGGTTCTAATTACATTTCAGATCTTCCTTTGGATTTTGCTCGATTAAATTCATATATAGGGGACTCCAGTGAGTTAAGTTCATCAAAGCAGAACCCGTGAAAGTATTTGTAAAAGAGACATAGGAAGCCACATTGCGCCGGTGAGAAAGCTGCCAAGTAGGATCGATAACACTACATATTTTCCGTTGGAAGCTTTAATTCATGCTGTCAAAGTAACAATAAGGAAAGGTCATTAGACAATTGCAAAAGAACAGACAGCACCCCGGTTACGGCGGCGACAATGTGACTGAATTTCGTATGACAGGTCATGACTGATTAGATTACCAACTCTTCTTTGGATATTGTCGCGAATTTAGAGATATATAGCTGAAGCACCAGACTAAATATGGCAGCAATATTCAGTGCACAGAAGATTAAATAAATGTGCAAGATATATTCTAAAGAGAACAAAAAAATCTGTTACGTAACAACTTTGTAGAATGTGAATGAATATAATCCCCAACTTCATGGCAGTAGAAAGATTGAGTCCCGGAAAAAGATTTTCTCTCCTGTAGGTTAGCATCAACCTTTCTGATGGAAGTCCGAAAATATTCTCTATGGTTATTAAATTCAAAACAGTTTCGTGTCGGAGGCTTTAAAATTCAGAAGATTTTCTTTGACCCAACTACTAAAATTATTAAAATGAAGGGTGACGCATCAGTGTTACAGTAATACCCAAAAACTTCGTCAATGTGTAAACGTATGCTAGAGTATATAAATTAATTACGATTCTAGTTATATTTTAGGGTATATTTTTGAATTCGCTTCGACGAAAGTCGTACAACTGATGAGTATTCTGTTTTTAATCTAAGCCGCATTTATACTTATTTAATTTATTATAGATATCGCTTTTTTCCGGAGGAGTCGGCATCTATTTTTTTCCATCTTTGTAGTGCCAATGCCTTTCCGGCTTTATATTTTAAACATCTTGATGAACAGTAGGTTTTTTGTCCCCAATTTTCTGTCAATTCGTATCCATTCCTGCTATATCAGAGTTTTGTGACGTTACGAACACAACTTTGTGTTTATACTCATTTGTTTGCTTGCAGTTATTTCTGATTAACATCATATAATCTGCTTCGGTTCTCAGCGTTATATTCTGTTTATATTTTATGCGAAAATGTTACCTGTCATTGAATTCTTTCTTTACTGCTTATCCTCAGTCTGTTCTTTTCGGATGTTTTAATTTCCTATTTTCCCCAAGGTTCTCAGTTTTGACTCGCAGACTAACATCTGCACATATTTATTTGTAAGTAGAATCGGCGTGGGTGTTCGGTGTATTGTAATTCTTTTTTCTCAAATTCTTCAGTTTTTTTTATTATTTTTTCATATAACTGGGAGCGCTTGTCTATATTTTTCTAGTGCAAAACTGCATTTCAAAATCGTCTTTTGTTAATTCGTCGGTTTCTTAATGCATCCTGCCGGGCTTTTCTAATTTCGCAAACATACTGGCTGTTCAGCGCACCATGTTTTTGTTATTATTTCGCTATTTTATTTGCGCTAATAATCCACTTTTCTTCATGTCTGTAGTTATTCCGTTGATACTTTAACAGCCATCACTGAATATGTCTATCCAGTTTTCCATAAAAATGGCGATGCTCGAGATATGACCTTAAATATCTCAAAGAAATTTGACGGGGTTTGATATGACGGTTTCTAGGATGTCTCTAGAAAATATTTGGCTAAATCCAAACCTTCCTAAGAGATGAAGGTAGAGTAGAATAAACATGATTATACTTCATATAATAATGTATTAATTTAACAGAGCTCTGTCCTCGGGCCTGCACTGTATCTGGTGTTCATCAACACTCTATGATGTCATCGACTCTCAACTACACATCTATGAAAATGACACAAATGAAAATGACACAAGTCTTTACTCTTATCATAGATATAAGACAGATTCGATAAAGTAGAAGTGTCAACTGCTCTCGAAAAAGACCATTAATTACTGGTTAAATATAGCAAAGGATAGCTTGTAAATTCTTATGCCTCTAAAACAAAAAATTGCTTTCATTTACTCACCAAAGAGAAATGTTATTGTCTGCATACTTTTCGCCAACTTGTATTTATAAATTGTATGTTTGAAATTAGCTTCCCCGTAATAATTCGAAACTTGCACTGGTATTTGATACTTTCTTGTCTATTTGCACGTAGGATCAAATCTCCCTCAACCCCCCGTTCTTGTTTGATCACAGAAATTAAGCAGTTGCATTCCGGTCAGCACTTTGACAACGGAAACCTGGCAACTGGTTACGGGCAGTGGAAAACGGATTAAAAACAGTTTGGCAAGTGTATATAGACTTCATTTGTAAAACATCATGTAACGAGTTAACACACATGCACGCACAGGTCATGCGCACATACACAGCAGTTGATGTAGTGAAAGTTTCAAATTGTTCAGAAAATCGTTCAAACGTAACCTGTTGTATTCGCTTAATGGAAGATATGAACCCCTTGCTATGTTTTTGATTGTAGGGCGTAAACAAATAACATGGACACTTCTATCCATTTTCTGACAGTTCATGCCGGACATTTTCGGAATCAGAAAGTACATTGATCTGTGAAAATTTTTTTTTTAATTTTATTTTAGCATCCTTCATATTCTCACACTCTTGTTTGTTTAAATTCTTTTGATATAAAATTTTAATATGTTTATTTTGTGAGCAGTAATAATTCAGGTAATACTCGATACAGTTATTTTATTTTCACCATGAGAAAAAAAATAATCTAAAGACTTGTTAATAGGAAAGTATGCTTCAGAAATGTTTGCATAATGAGCTGATTCTAACAACATCTATCGACTTATGGAGATAACAATTAACTAACAAGGACGTGAGACAACTTGATAATATCGAACCGAATGGCTCGTTTCCAGGAGGAAATCTTCCAAACTAGATACGTAAAGAGATTCTGAGGTCAATAAAGGACAAATGAAACATTTTATTAGCGAAGAATCGAAGTACATCTGTGCTGCTCAGGGTTCATGACCACATTAAAGTAGCAATATAGCAATTAGAAGCCAGCATTTGAGCATTTAATTTTACATGTAGTCATACGGAATTCAACGTATTCAGTCAGTAAGAATGCTATACGTGATACACGATAAGGTAATCATGTCTCAAAAAGATATTTTCCTGCTTTAGGTTTCCATTATTTTCTAGGCTAGACTGGTTGCCAAGGAAGGTTATATATCCCAATGGGTTTTAGTATTTACTGGAATTCGAATTCTGCTCCCCGATCTTATGTTCCAAGCCGATATTTCAAAGAGCTGACTTCAAATTAGATTTCTTTATGATCATATCGCCCCAAGCACGGCATTTTACTGCCACTGTTGTGCAAGAGGTTACATATGAGGAAAGTTATGAGAAAGAGTGCCAGGTTACAGGGGTGTCAAGAATTGGGTAAGAGAAGGATGAGAATACTGATGAGAGTGGAGTGGACGGAGAAAGGAGCATGAGAGAGAGCATGCAAGTTAGTGAGATAAAAGATGACTATTGACTTAACATTTAAATTCTTGGAGATTGTAGCTTTCGGGGAAGAAAGTAAACAGAGTGAATTTCATAGGCGAGAAGTGCAAGAAAATAAACTGATGGAGTAGAATTTGCATTTACATTTTATTGGTTTCACAGAAAAAGTGTGGGACCTAGTTGCTAAACGTGTGACTTAATTGAATTCATATATAGAGGCCACTAGTCAATCAAGTTAATCGGAGCAGAAGCCGTAAAATGTTTGTAGAAGAGACGCAAGGAAGCCACATTGTTCCGGTGAGAAAATAACTTCATCTGAGCTGCCAAGTTGGGATTGATCACATTACATACTCTCCGTTGGATTTTGTCAAGGACCCCTAGGTGGATAGCAAGAGCACCAGCTGTATTCAATGCACCGGCGGGTATTATATTTATATATGTGCAGAATTGTTTCAGACGGGACAAAATTCCTGGCCCTACACAGAGAACCGAATTTCTTAGCAGTGTATGTAGCTATAGTTTTAATATAGTCATTCCACCTGAAGTCTGTTGTGAGATTTAACTCGAAGTGGCGCAGTGATTTGCTTTCAAGTAGACTAGCCTAATCCATGATAATAGGGGAGTAGAAGCGATTGCCTGTGATGGTTAATAGATAACAGCTTTGCTTTGGAAGCATTAAAAGTTTTGAAACATTTCTTACCCCAGTCCACCACGGATTTGAGGTTCTTTTAAACCCTAACTCAACTCTCCTATCTATCACATTGGAACGCGTTATTTATTTGTTGTTGAGGAACTTCTATTTCACAATAACTAGTAATTAAAAAACCACAAATTATTAAGAAACAAGAAACTGAACTTTTATATAATCTCAGTTCTCCTAGATGTCAGTTTATGCAAGTCATTCTCCTCGCAGATAAAGAAGACATTTTATACAAAAGATACGTGGTTCTACAGAAAGGTTCTGAGAATATCGGGATCTGAAAATGGGAAAAACCACGAAATCTTAGAGAAAACCGAAACAAAATGTTCACTTATACCTAGAAAAATAAAGAGACTGTTGAACTTTTTAAAACATAAAATGAGAAAAGAAGGCTTAGAAAAATTGGCAGTCACAGGTATATGTAACATTCTTCTCCACCTAGGGTGGGTGTCACGCAAAGACGTTGTAACGTGCGGAGCGCTATACTCCTACTTATGAATATGAGCCAATTAAAAAAAATATGATTTTTGCCAAAATCCAGTGATCACCGACCCAAACACATTGCAGAACATGGTCTGGAAAGTGTTGCTGCAGGGCTGAAAACCCCGGGGCTGAGAAAATTCTCCTATCTCAAATGAGGAGAATCACAGCTCCACATCTTGAACAGGAGCGTTAACATTGCCACGGTAAACCATCCTTGGTTAATGGTTGACTCCTATTCAAGGTAAGTATAAACACTAACGCCAAAGTCGTATTGAAGGTAGAGTGAGTGAGAATATTCAACTCAACGTATAACCTACGTTCTACGCATAGGCTTCTTGTGGCACTTCCGGTAAAGTTTTAAAAGTTTATGAAAATCCAATTGATATTTCTGAAAACGGAGTCAAGAAGTGAATAAACAATTATCTTACTGTATATAAAAACGATCTTATTTTTCTAAACATCGTGGGATGGCTAGTAAATACAAAAATTAACTGGCTAGCATCATGCTATTGTAGTATTTCTGAATATGCTCAAATTGTACATGATTCACTTTTATTATGGATTTTGGTTGTAAATTACTCAGTAAAATCCCAACCCAAAGCAAAACTGTGAAAGCAGCTAGAGCAATTGAAATCTATTTATGCAAGCATTCACATACCCCAATTTATACGAAGCGTTGCGTGAAAGATTAGGGATTTGGTCAAATCTTTAGCTATCTTTTTAAGGAAAAAATGAAAAGGCATATGGAATCGATTAATTTTGCAAATGAGTTGACCAATCTTTTAACCTCTAACAGCGCTCCATTCGCATTTGTGGAATATTTTATTTTTGATCTAACATCGACTGTCAGGAAGATATAATATATATTCATCCCTTGTTTCCTGTTTAGGATGTGATCTCCGGTTTTCTCTTTTCCAATCTTTTCACTCTTTTTTTTATCCTATTTATTTTTTTCAACTGGAGTAGATAGACTAAACTATCGCCCGGTTCACACTCCACCCACGTCTATTGAACAGGTTTCTTGCTTAGGATGTGGTTTCCAGTTTTTTCTTTTCCAATCTTTTCACTCTTACGTAGCCCCCTGCGCATCAGTGGCGTTTTCGCCTTGTTTGGGGTGATATGATTAAAAAAAAAGTACGAAAAGGAATTCAGTAGGGGGTTTCGTTTTATGTGAATTCGGACATGCGTCACTCATCAATTGAATTTATATTTCTCGCTTTGCCGATGTAGATTTTTCAACAAAGTTAAGTACTTTTCCCTTCCCACGAGTATCTTTAAACATATATCAATGTGTGTGAGTTAACTTTTCCCATCTTTTCAAGGGTTTTTATCACAGACATCTCAATGTGAGTAAGTGGACATTTCATTTCTTCTCAAAGGTTTTATTGAATAACCCCAATATGTGTGAGTGAAATGTTCTAAGTTTCTCAAGGGTTTTATTGTAAGCACCTCATTGTGTATGTGAGATTTTCCTTTCTTGTAAAAGGATTTTATTAGAATCACCACAACAACAAATAAATTGTTGTTTACTATAAAAGAAAATCTTGTGTCACGTTTCAATCCAAATTCAATTGTTTAATTTTAAAGCATTTCAGACACAATATTGCTTTCTTTTTTTAAATACGTAGATCCAAGATTTTCTTATTTCGGACAATGCCCAGAATAACTTGAAATCACAGCTACTCAAATTAAATCGTAAACCAACAACGTATTTCCAACCATGACTACTTAACGATCTTCTGAAAATCTTTGTCAGAGCAGGAGAGATTGCAAACAGGCAAAATTTACTAAGCGGAAATGAAATTGTGGAGAATCGTGATCACCAACCTTCTAAAAAAATGCATTTCACTGGAGAAGAATTCTACTTAGATAATCTCGAAAAATATTTATTTATTTATTTCTCCATTAAAATTATTTTGCAAAACCTGAATAAATGAAAATCTGAAAAAGCAATGTCTAGTGAATATGGCGCATTTTGTAACAGGTTGGAAGCAACAGCAATTTTTCCCAAGCCGCCATAGAAATGTGAGGTCTGACATTATCCTGAGAAGAAAAAACACATTTCCTGTTTATGAATTATGGTTGCTTTTTATTTAATTGTCTTTAATTTGTCTACTTGTGAGCATCACTTTTCAAAAGCAATTGACTGGTTACTTGGCATAAGATAGTAATACAGCATTCCTTTCCAATCCCATCAGATGAACAGCATAACATTCTATGATTAGGAACTGTTTGTTGGATGGTTAAATATGGTTCATGTTACATCCAACATGATCCTTTGCACTAAACATTGTTGTAAACGTTCTGTTTTATATAACTTGTTGCAATTTGCTTAAAAATTTGATTAAAAATTTGCTTAAAAATTTGCTTAAAAAGGGTACATTTACATTGCGTTTATATATAAACTTACAGACAGAAATGCAATCTAAAATATTCTTTTCACTCAGATCATGTGCTACTCAAACATCTTAGAGAAATTAACCAAGTTTTACTAAATGCTCATGGTGGGTTTTGATAAAATTTATGTCTTTGCAATTACCGCGCTGTATAATGTGGGTAATTATCATTAAATGTCTTCATTAGATAGTCATCGGTAGTGAAGATGTTAGCTTCAATCATGACCTTCTGAAGACTTCGAGATCTCCAACATTTCTTTTGGAAATTTCCTCTCTGTAAGTTCTTGAATGCTGTCATAATTCTTGCAATCAGTTCATCTTTGATAATACAAAGAGTTTTGTTGGTCTCTTTCTCAACTACGTCCTCCATATAATAATCAAGTCTATAGAAATCAGTCTGACCTGCTATTCAGTTCATAGTTACAAGAAGAAGAGATGGATTCTTACCTTTTCTAAGGGTATTTATGCGTGAGTTCAAAAAATTTAATTCAGATTCTCTTTCTGAGCCAATATACGTTGCGCCACAATACTAATTTCTAAGGGCTGGAGAATGGTTCTCGAATCATGAAAGACTTACTGCAATTTGTATTTTAATCAAAATGTCTCATATTTACTTTTAGAAGATTTTATAAACTATCTGATCAATAACAGTGAAAGCAGGACCATTTCCACGTAATTGAAAATGAGAAGTGAGGCAAAAGGCATGTACTGCAAAATGATGTTGAAGATACCATAGACTGAGTGTGGAAGCAGCGAAGATGCGTTAAGAGAAATGGAAACAAAAAAACAACAATTATACTTCGAATCAGAAAGAGACACTTGAATTGTGTGAGTGAGATAAGAAGGAAAGGAGACTTGAAAAATTTAACACGCACAAAATAACTCGAATATAAAAGAGAAACAGGGAATCAGCGAGCTATCTACCCAGTGAACTTGTACGGGTGAATGGTAAAGCTAGGTTTGTCAAATAAAAAAAATATAAAAACTCCTAAGAGATACAAATGACTGTGGAGATTGTGATGAGACATGATTACCCATGCATATTTAAGCAGAACTTAATTCGATATATGTGGCCTCCCTAAGCAGTCTGAGAGAGACAACATTGATAAAGGTCATTTAAAAAATCATGCTAATTAAGTGTGATAAGGCTAACTGTAAAATATGGCATTTCATTGTGTGATTTTAATGTCATCTCGCTAACTCGAAAACATTATCGCTTCAATGGAAGCCTCATTGTCAGCATTAGTGTAAAAGAAATAAGTTACACTTAGCTTTCAGTAATGTATCTACTACAGGGATAATTATTTTTATTTTAGTAACGCCTTCCTTTTTTCTTTATTACATCATATTTTATGAGACGCGAAATTACAAAAGAAATTACGTGTTTTTTAAAGATACTGAAAATACAACGTTTTTCGTTTTTATAACGTAAATATGAAGTTTGTTATTTTGAATACTATTTTAACGTAAATATACATTTTCTCACTATTTAATTTAACTGTTTTTCTTTTAATTATCCTGATTATTAATCAACTAATTTTCTTATCGATCTTATTTTTTAAAAACTTATCTATCTTATTTTTAAAGACTCTGATATTTGTTTTAAATAACAGAAAGTATTTTCGTGTAGGTAAATAAATAACTGAATGATATACGATGTCGTATTTTGAAAATGATGTTTTAATTTTCTATTATTAATTATCCACGTACATTTAATTTTTTCTCTGTTTATTATGTTATAATGTGTGTTATATTATAACGAATTTATAATCTTTATTTATTATTATACATACTTGCTTATTTTTTTAAAATAATTTGTGGTTTGATTATTTTAATGTTATTTTTAAATAAAAGAGTTATCGTTATGGCACAAGCTGAGGAATTAATAAAAACATTCAACCTCTTGTATTTGTTAAATTACCTATACATTTTATAAATTGGTATGAATAATTCTAATTTATTTAATATTTAGGTATAATGTTACTCTTTTTATGAATGAGGATTTAACTTCTGAAATTGTAAGGAAACCTTTTACGAAACGAATTGTCTGATTTTTGTTTATCTTTGCCTAGAGAGTATCGTTGATGTTTCTAATATTTATTATTCAAACGCGGTTTTTTAATTCTATTTGCCTATACTTTTCTTCAGTAATGCCTGCAAGTAACGTTTTTAGTTTGAACGTGATATATTTTCAAATTTGCCAGAGCCTTTCGAGTCTTACCGTTTATTTTATTTGAATGGTGAATTTTGTGCTGCTATAAAGACATATTTTTTGGAAAGATTTCAAGTAGTTTACGTTACTCTTTGGATGTTTATACGTTTTATTTATTTATTTATTTTTGATTTTTCAAAATTGTCTGTTTACCTGTTTTTTGTTTTTTTTTCATCCATTATCGAATCAGTAATGGATTTTCTGACACATGCTAAGTTAAAACTTAGGCATTTTATTTTTTAATTTATACAACGGTTCGGCCGTTGTACATTCGGGCCTTCTTCAGATGCGAAACGTTGTACACATGTCAACAATGATGAGGACAATAGTCCGAATAATTTAAATAGTTTTAGTCATTTTATTATTTAATTAAGAAACATTAATTATTTTGAATAGAAGTATTATCTTTGAGCCTTCAGAGTTACTTGTCTTTTTTTATCATCTATGGAATCAATAATGGAATTTTCTGACTCATTCTAAAACCTCAATATTTATTTCTATTACGTCTGTAGCAACCTTACCAACTTTTGCATTGTGGAATCATACCACTACGAAAAGCTCACTGGCATCCTAGCTCTCGGCGAAACGAACATCAACCCTACAATTCTCTCCTCTCATTTCTCGATTCCTGGATACCTTCCTCTCTTTAGAAACGACTATAATTTTCACATGCATGGACTGGATGCTTGTCAGCGATCATCTCCTGCCTATGGAGATTTCTCTTGAAAATTCTACCCTCTCCTACATGTGTATCTGTCTGTCTCTCTCTTCTAAAACCAGTAAGCTTTCTCTTATTTTTCTACCGCTTTAATTCCTTGCCTGACTGCTGTATTCTACATTGTATTTCATACAATATAGGCAAACCTTTTTCCATTCACTCTTTTGCTAATGTGTTTAGGTTTGTTGGCTTCAATGCCCATGATACCACATCGCTTGAAAACTCTGTTACTGATCTTACTGATCAAAAGTTTAAACGCAAGGTCAATTGCCATCTTTTATTTACTTAATTCCCACCTTTCTCCTATCTTTTATTTGACATCTCAGACATTCAGAATTCACTGTTATATATAGCAAATAAGCCTGGAAGTAGTGGAGATTCATAATAACTAGTTTCCTGAATGCCACAGCGCATAGAAAATAAATGCGTAATAGCGAACTACGTATATAACGCCTTTGTTTAGACATTCCTATTTGCATACATAGAATCAGAAAAAGATAGTTGAAATATTGCAGACATGGTGTGGAAAGACATACTAGTGAAGCCCCAAAAGGTAAGAGAATAATCAAGAAAGTTTATTCAGAAGTTTCAAGAAGTTAATCTGGAACCAATTTATACTTTAGGAGTGCATCAAGAATTTCTGATGGAATATTAAATATTACGGCTCGGTGAAGTAATGGATAGCGACTCAAATTGGGAAATTGAGAAACAGAAATCGAATTACAGCTGAATTCATTGCATTCACTAGCATGTAATAATTTGAGGAAAAGTATAAATACATTCCTCATAAACATTGGGTACATAGCAGGGCAGATTGGGTCATATAGCATTAGTTGGAAACTAGTCTGGGAGAAAGAAGTCTCAGAATTCAAATCCCCAGTTACCTTTTAGGGCAAACCTCTGAAAATAGGGACGGGTTAATATTAAGAAGTTCTAGCGCAAAACAAACCGGCAAGCTCTTGCACTATTCTGCCTTACAGGTTACTATGAACCACAATTGTGAGATGGAAGAGCGTGATGACCCACAACGGCACAAATTGCGCTCACTAAATAAATAAGAGTAGTAATAAGAAAACAACAACATTGAAATGGTGTCGAGGTATCAAACATCTTTTTTAACTAATTTGAAGGCGCTAAATGTGAAAACGACCTTAGTTATTCCTGGTTAGCTGTTGTTTTAGCTGTTCATAGATGCTTCATTTTTATTTTTGAAAATTCATTTGTTTTCTGTTTATACGATACTGACCGATGGCAATATTTCCCAAAATAAAATCGTACAAACCTCTCTATTCGTATTTAAACGAACAAGTATTGGTCTTTCTATTGAGAAATCTATTTTTTCAATAACAGACAGACCCTAACTCATTAAAAAAGGAACATTGAATAAACAAAGAGCAACAAGTATCTTCATCAAATTATTTAATAAACTAACAGCAGAAATAAGTATTTCATGAATATAAGAACTATGGTAAATTTTTCTATTTCTTGATTGTCTGTAATATTCAATGTTATTTAGGTCTCTTTTGATACCCCAGCAGTAGTTGGCTATCATTCGTTGTCTCACTGTACTTGGAAGCGCTTTTCTATTGTTTGGATATCGGGTGGAATCGTTCTTCTTGGCATCACTCACATCACTGCAACTGTCTGGAAATTTATCTAGACGACTATGTAAAAAGTAGTGATATTACTGATAAAATGTATGACAGATAAAGTTTATCAGTTAACTTGAATTTTAGCGATACATTTGAAAAATTCGGTACTTCTGTTTTACAATTTTTGACTCAATTTTTTTCTACTGATAAAAATTGTTTATTTCAGGTGGATTACATATATTGTTCGATATACCTAAAAATTGATGGGGTTTTATGACATTTATTAATTATATGTTGCAATCAGCCAAGATGGTAAATTCAGCCTTTTTTCAAAAACGCACAATTTTATTACAGCAAAAATCTGAAGTTAACCATGAAAATATGAGATTATTTTCGGATTCAGCTGCATCAAAATTAAAAAAAACAAACTAGTTTTGTTTCTTGGCACTTAAAATCCTGTTGAACTGCGCAATTGAATAATACGAAAAAGTAGAGGTTTTAGTATTTTTATGCATGTTTTTTTGTGTTTGTGCTAGGGTTTTAATCTCAATTGATACGTTTATTTCTGACAATTTTATTTGATATTTTACAAGTGGGCATCAACTTCAGGTTTTATTTAGATTAAATACGTGTGTATGTATCTACTATAATCATGTGCTTTTTTCTGCCTTTCTGTGCGTGGATGTGTGGTTTCGGAAGTAAAAAAAAGAGAGCCTCGAACCTACCCCAAATTTTATATGTACAATTATTTTGGCAGAGGTAATTCAGTAATGAGAATTCGTGTACGCCTCTATGCTAGTTTTGTCCATAAGGAAGACATTTATATGTATTCATTGAAGCACTGATTCATAAGAATATATTAATTATTGCTGATCACGGCAACTCGAGTAAGCTGTTCAGTTTATTATTGCCAAGCGGAATGATCATTTTTTTTTACATATCTTTGTTCTGCTAACAATTCTCTATTCTTTCGCAGTCTTTCAAAGATACTTGTGACGCCAACTGAATCCTTCATATTGTATGATAAATGCCAAACAGGTTTTCTAATCTGAAGGAAACATCACCATTATTATTATTATTATTATTATTATTATTATTATTATATATTACAATATATTCATATCTCATGGGGCTCTCTTTGTCAGAAATAATTTACTGATATGACCGTTTGTTGTTCTTTCATGCTGTTACGTATTCTTGAAATGAAATTGTCGTGAAATCTTATTCTTTTCTTATAATTTTATTCATCCGAAAAAATGTTGGCCCAATAAAGCTTCATAAATTTCTTCTTCTTCTTCTTCTTCTTCTTCTTCTTCTTCTTCTTCTTCTTTACGAATGGATTTCTTATCAGGCGTCTTTTTATGGTATCCTTGATGTTATCTTTCCTTTTTCTCTTCATTACACATTTTGCAAGATATTTCTTATATTTATTCTTATTTGAATTTTTCATGAAGCTTCGTGTATATCATCGTCGTTTTTTCTCTGTCTTTTTCACTGTCTTGTTCTTTATAAAGGCTTCTTCATAGATTTTTTATCTTTTTTATTCTTCTAAGATGCGCCTGTGGTCTTTTTTTTCATCAAATATTTTCTAAAAAGGAGTCCCTGATTTCTCTTGTTTTTTTAATATTCTTCTACTTTCAGATTACATAATTTTTATACACTGTTCAGTTTCCTTCATTTTTCATAAAGGTTTGAATTATTTCTTGTTTTTTTTTCTTCTTTACGAACGCATTCCTTATCAGACTTCTTGTGTTGTCTTTATTTTTATTCACCACTTTCTTCTTCATTACAAATATTTTGTGAGGTTTCTATATTTATTCTTTATTTTCATCTTGTTCTTCTTCATCTGTGTTAGATTTCTTGTTTTTCTTCTATAGGAATAAATTCTTTATAAGGCTTTTTGGATCATCCTTGTTTTTATTGTTCCTTTTCGTCTTTTTCTCCTTAAAAATTCCATGCTGTTTTGTATATTTTTCTTGCTTTTTTGTTTTATTTTCTTCATCTTCTTTATGAAGCCATCTTCTTCTGATTCTTTTTTAATCTTCTCTGAATCAATCATTTCTCATACGGCCTGCTTCAGGTCCTTTGATTCATCTTTACCAAATATTTGATTATAACTAGTATTTGATTATTTTACTTTTAAACGTCTACTTTTACATTATAATTTTTCATTAAATTTGATATATTTCTTTTTCATTTTTCATAAACGTTCGAATATTTCTTTTTCATTTTCCTTATATTTTCTTCTTTATGAACGCATTCGTTATAAGTTTTGTTTTGGTTTTTCCTGTTTTTATTCTTCCTTTTCTTTTTCAATAAATGTTTTATGAACTTATTTTCTTGTTTCATAAATCTTCTTATATTTTTCTACCCCACCTCTCTTCGTTAGATTTTTTCCTTCTTTTTCTATTTCATCAAGGCTTTTCTTACAAGTCTTTTTTTTTGTGGGGGCGGAGTTACTACTTGTTTCTTTTCTCCCCTTTCTTCTTCCATGTTAAATAATATTTTTTCATACAGTATCCTTAAGTTCCTTTATCCCATCTTTAAGAAAAGCTTGGTTATACGGGTTCATTGGCATTTCTTTTTGTTTCTTTCTTTCTTTCTTTCTTTCTTTCTTTCTTTCTTTCTTCACGAATTTATTTTCATAAGACTTCCTTTATTTGTTTCCCTCTTTCCTCCAAATTAGTTTTATTAAATGTCTGTTTAGTTCCTAATTTGCTTGTATCTTTTACAAGTAATCATTGTTGTAGCTGCTTTATTGATCTTCTACAACTTCAGTTTCTTCTTCCTCATTTTGTTCTTATTTGATTATCACTTTGTTCCTTTATAGATTTTACTGCTTTTCATCGTTTTTTTTTCTTCTGGGTTGCAAGATTCCCTTCCTGGGGTAACCTGCTCTTGGAGAATCGAAGAATATTTAAAATATAAGCAAAAGCATGGATTTCAACCAGGGTTGATTATTTAAAGGCACGCGTCCCGTATCCTGCCTATTGCAACATTTGGCTAATATATAAATATTTTTTTTCTTTTTTATCTGTTTCTGATTTTTTTAAAATGTACAATTTAATTCATTCATTTAAATTTTATTCATTTATGAAACTGTTTTTTTAATCGTAAAATATCTACAATACACAATGTGACTTTGTAAGGAACATTTAAAGAAAAATTAATTAAGTCAAAAATCCTTCTCTATTCCAACGAATTTTCAGTAGTTTGAAAACACTTGTGAAAACAATTTAGTCTTTTAAACTGTGTAAAAATTTTCTTCAAATGAAATATATCGCAGCTTTAATAAACTAAAAATGCGTATTTGTTGGCTATATTAGATATTATTTAGATTTTTAATATTAGTTGGTAATATTAGATGTGTTTTTTGGTTTAATGTATATCAGTTCGGAATGTTAAATTGGAGAGCCGATTTCGAACTCATTTCATTACACATGATTAATACACCTCTTCTCTCTTCAGCCGTCGGTTAATTAGTAGAAAAGGTGGTGTTCTATAGCCTTGGATGGCAACCGGTCCACTGCAAAATAATTAATAGCAACCTAATGCGGGAAAATCTTCTGCCTAGTCAAAAAGCGTGTATCACGAATGGTATTTGATTGAATGACTATTTTAAGTTTTTTGACGAAATTATTTAGTTAGTTAAGTACCAAAAGTGATACACATGTGGGCGATCATGTTTCTTTTCGTTTATGACTGACTAGGTGGATCAGTTTCTTGCAGTCTTTGCTAGTTTAATGGATTGGTTGCAGTTCAAATTTCAGTCGAACTCGTTTCATTCACTGTCGTGAAGTTGTGGCGAAACTTCACCGCAAAATGTTGTGACCAGTTTGTTCCGGAAGTAAGACACGGAACAAGAAGATAGGTTCAAAACAGTGCGTTAGATAACAAGAAACAAAATATTCAAAAAAGTAATATAGAAATAAGTAAGTCCGAAGGTATTATTATACTGCCTGACTAGAAGCTCTCGTTAACTGCTGTACTTGACTGCTCGTAAATACTTTCGAGAAGTCACGCAGGTAATTTATGTATAGTAAGAGGAAGAGTCCATTCCTCGTAGGAGGGTACCATTACATTTACTAACGCACATATACCTTGGAAAAGATTTTAATTCATCCCTTTTTCTCCTAGTTATAAGTTACATTGCAAGAAATTCTATATTCTATGCCCTGGTTGGCAACCAGTCTACCGCAGCAAATAATGGCAACCTACTTCGGGAAAATCTACTTCTTTGTCAATCATGTCTCAAAAGAGACATGATCGCTCATGCCTGTATCACAAAACTTTAACCAAATGACTATTTTCAGTTTTGGAAACAAAAAGTCACTGAAAACGATAGTGCATATTTAATTAATAAAATGCAATCGTACTTTTTTCAAAGGATGCTGTGAACACGATAGACCCAACATGTGACCAATGATGAAGTTTTAGAGAAAACGAAAACAAAAAGGGTATTTGCACGTAACATCAAAAAGAGAGTATTGCAGTTTCATGGGCACATAATAAGGTAAGAGGACTTAGAAAATCAAATACTCACAGTACATATTGAAGGCAAAAGAGACAGGGAAAAGCTGCGAATAACTTACTTTAGTAGCTTAGGCAAATAGCTTGCGCACACAAGGATTAGTATCATTGATAATGTTAGGTGGCTTACTTAGAGATACAAATGTTGTGGGGTGACATGCATCACCCACTTTATGAATTAACGCGGTACATAAAAGAAAGTATTTCCAAAAACAAAACTCATTTTCGTAACTTTTTACTAGAGCGAATTTTTTATGAGGTTGTAAAAAGATTTAATTTCTAATATTCTATGCAAATTCAGAGAAGGTTGAAAAAAGATAGGTCTCGATTTAAAGGGAAATTCTAGAAACAAAGGAATCTACTGTCCAAATACAATTAATTTAATAAGAAAAAACATGTAGCAAATCTAGTTATTTAAGCAAAAGAAAGACATGCATTAACCTCTCTGTGATAAGATCAGCACTATATTAACACAGCTGGAGAGGGAAAAAATTGAAAGAAGCTGGTGATATAATATTGTCAACTAGATGCAAATGTAACTTAAGTGAGAATTTTATCGTGGTGTGGATTCAGTTATGGCTTTTTACATAACCACATGTAAATAACGGTTTGGCAGATTATTACATTGCGTATATTAAAAGCGTAACGCTGAAGTTTTGTTTATTTTTATGATTTGCTAAAAAAGCAAAAAGACATGAAAGTCACTTACCTGAAAGGACGTGTATGCTGCAACGGGTGAAATATTCTTCTATTTTTTTTAGTCTATGCGGTATGTCCCTTCAGGACCTAGGTGATCATGGTCTTCAACGTCTCTCTATCCCTGATAGCCCAGCACGCTTTCTCCTCTTACCCTACCCAAACCCTTCTCTACCATTTCACCTCCTTAGGCCCTTCAAATATGTTATCCGTTGCTTTCCTCTGTCTCTCTTTCTCTCTATGTGACCTGTGAGTTACAGTTTATTCAAGCCTTCTTTCCCCATCACATATTCCAAGAACTTCAGCTGTCTTTCCTGATACTCAGTATTAATTTCTTTTTCGTTTCCATTCTTTCTCAAACCTCATCATTGCTCACATGCTTGATCCATGATATCTGCAGCATCCTTCAGTAGACTCACATTTCAGTTGCTTCAAGTTTGACCTTAATCTTTGATTATATTGTCTAGTATTCACTGCCATATTCAAGAACAGACATTACATAGCAATCCAGTATTCGATTCTTTGTTTCTAGCAAAATTTTTCCGTCTCTTAAAATTGTGCTCAGCTTCTGAATGCGTCGTTGGCCATGCCAATTCGCCTTCGGATTACAATGTAGCGTTTATCTGCCTCCCCAAATAATTAAATTTTTGTACTTGCTTGATTTTAGTATCCTTAGCCTGTGATTAGAATTTTGGGCTGCTTCGTGTGCTGATCGCCATATATATTCGGTATTACTGAATCAATATAAAACAACGAATGGAAAGTACATTGTAAGTATATCTAAACATAAGATCCCATATTTTAAACTACTGAGTTAAAATATGGTCTTTTTCTTTCTCTACTTACGTATTTTCATATTCATACTAACTTCTGCTTTCTGTTTTTTTTTGTATTTCAATAGAAAATATATGTCAGATTGTTTTTACTACTTGAGAAGAAGCCTTTCTACATTACTTATTCAGTGTTGAATCTTTAAAAAAATGCTAGAAGAATATGTATGAGTACATATTAACGGAGAAAATTTATTACGCAAGATAAAGATAAAAAGAAGTATTTCGTTTTTTGCATTTATATATTTTAAATTTATTTTATTCTCAACAATACGATTTCATGTGCTCAGTAAAAACTTTCATAAACTGTTTCTGTCGGGTTTGATTGTTTCAAAATAACGGTTATTTTAAGAATACAGAAAAAGAAAGCACTTGAAGGAAAGGCTTTCATTCGACACCTGAGCACTTTACAAATTATGAACTGAAAGTGGCATAGATAAATGCAGACATTTAAAAATTGTCATTGCTTGGCTGACGAGCAGCCTAAAACAATATGGCGTCGTTTTGTTTTTTTCTCTCTGCTTTTCCTCCTGATTTGCTTTGCCGTTAAATTTTTCTTCTTTATAAAGTATATCATATTGTATAACATTTCATTTTATCGTCATGCTTTTCTTCCTTTCTTCACTTCTTAGAATATCTGTCTCGCTATCATTATTTGGACAGATTGTTTCTCTTTTATGGAATGAGTGCCTTATTTTTTTTAAGTTCACTCTTCATTCTCTCAATAAATTTCCATTTTTCCCTTTGTTTGCAAATGTAAAATTCACGTAAAATCGGAAAAAAAAGGCAGGAAGACATTAATAAAAGAAATGAAAAAGGAAAATCTTTATATTCTCATTGATTTCCTTCCTTTCACAACTTATTTAAGGAAAATATAGAAATTGTACGTAGGGTCATGTACTTATATCCACAAAAATATCGTTATTCATCCAAATTTGTATAAGAGAAAGCGATAGTACATACATACATACATGTGTGTGTGTACGTGTATGTGTGTGTAGCAGTGTGAGTAAGTGTGGTTGGGTGAGACGGCGCGTCAGTTTACTTCTTTTATGTATCTTTTAATACAAAGATAAACAGATTATAATACAGATATGAAGAGACAAATATAGAGATAGATATGAGCAGACTCAGAAAGATATATATATATACAAAAACACATACACTCTGATACAAATTTGGAGAAACGAAGATAGAGATAGACATGAACAGACTTAGATAGATAGATAGATAGATAGATAGATAGATAAGGAACAGACTGAGATAGATTTCGGTGCTACGCATTCTATCTCCTGTTAAAACACTTGTTTTATTTGGTAGATTTTTAGTATCTCCAATATGTAATTTGCATATTGGATTTAACCTTTTGTTAACAACCATACGTTCAGTCTCCTTACAATTTAGGTTTTGTTTGTTCGTCTCACTGTTTTTAATACATTCTTGCAGAGTTTTTGTAGGTTCAAATTTGTGTTTGCTCAAAACATTTTATGATATGCGTATTTTACATTGCTACAATTGTGAGCGCAAAATTGAATCCACTCGCTTCTAAGTTACACAGAATCACTTCACTGTATAAGTTAAATAAGTCTGGTGAGCAGGCACATTCTTGTTTTGCACACTTTCTATTTTTGTATATTTACTCGACTCATTTTTGTTTCGTTTGCAGGAGGTTGGTACCAGTACAGAATCTGATTCTCTTTCTAACATCCCTTCCAAATATGTCTAGGTTGCTTAGCAATTTCTACAGTTCTTTCTTTACGCAGTTTATTGTACATCCTTCTACTTTACTGTTCCTCTTTTTGATATGTTTATTACCATATATAACGCTTTATTGCGATTTCTTTAACCAACCAGCACTGTTCATGTTCTATAATGGCTTGCTTCTTTCATGCGCTCTATTCATCAGAATTCGGATGATAAATTTTGTTTACCTGTCCCAATCGACAACAAAATATTCAGGTTTTCTATTTTTCTCTATCATAATGATATCGTGAAAGACTTTTAATTTTTAATTTTGGCAATATTTTTGGTCAATAAACCAAAATCCTCTTTTTAGGTGTCAACTCTTGAATAGTACAAATATCTGGTTTTACACTTCCAGTTAATCTGTTATTTCTTCATGAACTGTCTAATTTGAATTGGTCAAGCTTTGAATATATTTTCTTGCGTCTTAGAGTAAGTTGTGTTAGGCATTGTAAAACATTTTAAAAATATTTTTCTAATTCCTTACTAAGACGGTTTAATTATATTAAAATCAGTTTCTGTTATATTGGCCAAATTATAGGATTTGTGTCCATTCACTGAAAATATCAACTGAAATATTATTAAAAACGGAGATATAAGAAAATATATATTCCATTATATAGACCGGATGACAAAAAATGTTGGCTACAATTTTAAAACTTTAACATGGAAAAATGAAAATAACCCCTTATTGAAAAACGTACTTAAATAAATAAAGTTTTATTTAAATACATCCAGTTAAATATCGCGTCATTATTTGCACACAGCATCTTCCGATAATGCTTGGTTTTCTACAAGACATTTCCTTTTTCCACAAACATTTTGTGCCAGATATGGATGCTAACACAATTGTTTTTTTTCCATTTTTTTTAATTGTAAAGACAGTTGTTCTGTGTGCCAGATTTCTTCCCTATGAACAAAGAAAAGCCTTGAGATGTTCATGCTGCTTATTACAATGTATCTTTGCAAGCAATAATTTTTGAGAATGGTAGATATATTAACAAAAGAACAGATTTCGTTATCAGAGTGATATATGACAAGGTGAAGCCGGGCATTTCTGAAATTGTCTTTGAAAGACAACAAGAAACGTCATTGATTTACATTAAATATTCATTGATGTATGTTTTCGTGTGAAAGTTATGTTTTGTTGGTTTTGTTCTTTGAACATTTTTTTAATCTTTTCACCCCAAGCAAGGCAAAACTACACCTGGTGCGCAGAGTATTACATAAGAGGTGAGAGGTGAAAAAGAGGAACACCTTACTGGGGAGTTAAAGAATGAATAAGAAAAGGATAAGAACACAGGTGTGAAGATGTTTGCATGAGAGTGGAGTGGAAAGGAAGAAGAACGTGATAAGAATGGTGAAGCCCGAACCGTCGCCTTGGATATCTCTAAAGCATTCGACAGAGTATGGCATGCCGGCCTTTTACGGAAACTGCGAAGCTATGGCATAACTGGACTTTTGTTGGACTTAATCCGGTTATTCCTCTCTAACCGCACACTGAAGGTGGTATTAAACGAACATGCCTCCCAGAACTACCCTACAAACGCGGGTGTACCCCAAGGCTCTATCCTAGGTCCTACGCTCTTTCTAATCTATATCAATGATCTCCCCGATGCCGTAAGATCACAAGTAGGCATGTACACCGATGATACCACAGTTTACTCTCGCCTGGATCAAGGTGACAAGGCAAACCTCGCTGCCGAGCCGGAGAAGAACCTCCAATCCGTGGTGGATTGGGGTAAGTAAAATTCAATTCTTCCAAAACGAACCTGCTGTCAATTAACCACCACAGACAACCGCACCTCCCTCCCATTAGCATGGAACACGTTTGCCTCCCAGAGAGTAAATAAATATGCGTGCTTGGCCTGACACTCTAAGCCGACCTCAAGTGGCATGACTACATCGAATCCATTGCTAAATACGCAGCTATGAAAGTTGGCTCTCTGTGTAGGGCCCGGAAATTCTTTCCGCCTGAATCTATCCCGCAATTATATAAATCCACCATCCGTCCGTGTATTGAGTACTGTTGCCACATCTGGTCGGGTGCCCCTTCTATTCTCCACGGGGTTCTTGACAAAATACAGTGAATAATCTGTAATGTGATTGATACCGACTTGGCTGACCGCCTGCAGTATCTCTCTCACCGGCGTGACGTGGCTTCCCTGTGCATTTTCTATAAATACTTTCATGGCTTCTGCTCTGACGAACTTAAATCACTGGTGCCCTCTAGATGTGGATTTGCACGAGATACTAGATTGGCAAATAGGCCCCACCATTTTACAGTGAAACCGATTAAATGTAACCGCAATTTCTACTCCAACAGCTTCTTTCCTTGCACTTCCCGCCTGTGCAATTCCCTACCGTATGCTTGCTTCCCCGACGGCTTCAACCTCCAGGAGTTTAAATGTAAGGTCAATAGACGCCTCCTAACACACTAACTCATACCCTCTCTCTCCAACTCTCTCCCTATGTACATCTTAAATCGTCTACCACCCTCCTTCTGACATTTCCCATACCCAATCGCTCTATGTAACCCCCTGAGCTATAGTGGCAGCGGAATGGCACGATTAAAAAAATGGTTTGTCAGGGAAAGAACGTGAATCAAAAATATAAGACTTGGCAATTGACTTTGCATTTAAATTCTTCGAGATTGTAGATGTTATGGAATCACGTATACGTAAGTGAATTCCACAGGTGGGAAGTGCGAGCAAAGAAGACGATATAGTACAAGTTGCGGTCGCATTTGATTGGTTTCATTGTAAATGGTGGGACGTAGCCGCTAGTTTAGTAGCTTGAATAAATTCATGCAGTACAGGCACCAGGAAGCTAAGTTCATCGAAGCAGAAGCGGTAAATGTATTAGATATCTCCAAAACATTTGATAGAGTCTGGCATGCTGGCCTTCTATGCAAGCTACATAGCTATGGTATAACTGGACGATTGTTTGACCTAATCCAGTCTTTCTTTTCAAATCGCATAATAAAAACAGTATTGAATGGGTATGCTTCCAGATACTATCCTAGGAATGCGGATGTCCCACACGGAACTATTGTCGATCCTATGCCTTTTTGATCTTCACCAAAGGTATCTCTGATGTAATCAGTTCAAAGTAGGCATTTTTGCTAACAACACAACCCATTACTTCCGTCACGATAAGAAATCTGCCGAGGTTGACAAAGCAAACTTCGCTGTTGATCTTGAACAGGGCCCCCAATCTGTGGTGAACTCTGCTATCCTTTAGTTACCATATACAAACGCTCCCACCCCACCTATCTGATTGGATCAGGATAGTCTCCTGAAAGCAAAACAATGCGCCTCCTCGATCCAAATCTATCTACCGACCTCAAGTAGAATGACTACATTAAATCCATAGCTAAATCTGCTACTCGGAAGGTTGTTTTCCTTTGTAGGACCATGACTTTTTCTCGTCTAAATCTATCATGCACATATATAAATCTACCATCCACTCGTGTATTAAATACTGCTGTCACATCTGCTTTCACAGTTTGCAAATCCTTTCAATTCATTATCATTCTTAGCATACAACTTTAAGTCATCCATGTAAAATAGATGACTTATTTTCTTTTGGGCTATTTTATAATCACACTCTGTCTTTTTAAGTTGACTGGTTAATGCTATTAATGATATGCAAAATAGTTAGGGAGACAAAGATTCACCTTGAAATATACCTCTTTTGATGTTTATTTTACCTGATTTATAGTTTCCATTGATATAATTGACGTAAATGTTTGTTTTCCATATTGACATGCATTGTTTGATGAAATTGATGACGACGACTATTACCTTGTATATATTTAAAGTCCTTAGGATCCAGTAATGTGGTACACTATCGAATACCTTACGACAATCTATCTAAGCAGTACTAAGATTTTTCTTTGCATTGTAGCAGTTTTCCAAGATCATCTTGGTAATAAGTAATTGGTCTTTACATCCGTAACTGCCACTTTTACACCCTTTTGTTCTAGGGGTAGCATGTCATTTCTTTCCAAGAAAAAAGGTGGAAGGCATTTTGTTGGTCTGTAGTTTTTCGGGTTATTTGTGTCATTATTTTTGGGTAGAAGAATTGTAATTCCTTTGGTCATCCATGCAAGAATTTTTGTGGGATAGTTAACTATTTCTTGAAGCCCGTTGGCTAGTTTTTATGTGCTGTGTTTAAATAATGTAGCCAAATTTTAGGAATTTTATATATTCCTAGAGATTTCCAATTGTATGCTTTTCTCAGTGCTCATTTAAAATCCTTTCTGCGATTCCAGCCCATGTCTGTTTGGGTTTATTTTTCATTCGTTCTATCTCTTGCGCAATCCAGTCAGACTTTTTTTTATGTTCTTTAGGACAAGCTCATACTTTTTCCCAGAACTGTATAACTTCTTCCATTTTTGGGGGCGGACTGTCACGTCAATTCTTTTTTTTACCTATTTTCCTGTAAAATTTCTTTGCATCAGTTTGAAAATTCTTGTTTTGTCTGTAGAATCTTGTTTGCTTTAGTTTTTCCTTAGTTGAGAGGACTTCATTCATATTTCTAATGTTGCATTTTCTTTCGACCTTCTGCCTTTTCTAGTTTTTACATTTATTCCTCTTGACAATTCATCGGGTACTGATAATTCACTACTATGTTGTTCGATTTCTTTTTCTATTTTCTTTTCCAAGGTGGATCTTTATGTCTACGAGGCTTGTTTTTAATTTGATGTTCAATTCTTTGTTGCTGGTATTGCTGATGCGTATATTGTTTCATTGATTTCAGTGCTGCATTATCGAGCTTAATAGTTTCGAGGTTATGCATTGTTGGTTGTAATTTTGGGAGTTGTTCTCGATCCTCCATTGCAATATTTTGTATCTAACTTATATGGTTCTTGATTTCTTCCTTACCTTCTTGTAGACAGTTTTTCGTAAAATCATTCTGTTCAATGTGTTTTGAACTCGTTTTATTACTGTCTTCTAATTGACTAAGATCACACCTTTCCAGCACTTCTTAACTTACGGCATTGTCTTCACAGTGATTTGTGTGTATCACGCTTATACATTATGACCTGTGGCTTGTTTGATGTTGTTACTTTTTATTTCTGATTCCGGTTCCCTTTCATGTTTTGTTGATTCGTCTATTCTGGTTACAATTCTTTTTATCTCATTAAATTCAGCCTCTGTAAGTCGGTTACTTCGCATGATGTATCTTCCTACGTATTATTATTATGTTGTCATTTGTCATCATATTTCGATTTCTGCTTTGGTCACACTGCCTACCAAGTTTGTGGGAAGACCTAAGGCAAATCTTGGTGTCTCGATTTCATGTTTTTTCTATCTCCCCTATCATCCCTATCGTTACATAGACAAAGTTCTCCTTAGTGTGTGGGCTGTACGTAATAAGACAATTTTTTTGTATGTCTATTATTATTATTATTATTATTATTATTATTATTATTATTATTATCTCCACTTTAACGCCGAATTAATGTATTCGGTCGCATTTTTCTGTTTCTTTGTCTCTCTGTTTGTGGTCAAGATATCTCAAGATGAATTCGGGTGACACTTTCAGGAATTATCGGCCTCATGATTGTCTCCAATCCATCAAAATTCCATTCAATCCGGCACAGAATGATGTTTCTGGGCTATTCTTTTACTTTTTCATTACTAAAATTTATTTATCTTTTTACATTTTAGATGCCAAATAGTGAATTAATTACCTCTTCCGGATCATTTTAAATACTGAATTGTCCCCCCGCATCATTTCATGTGTGCTTTTGATTTTGAGAACGTTCGAGTTCGTTTTTTGTATTTTTACTTTTGAGAGTGGTCGAGTACATTGCAGTTATTCTTTCTCATTTTAATAATCATCTCTTGCTAATCGCTGAGGAAATGTCGGTATTCGCTAAGAAGATTGGCGGAGGTTTGTAGTTTCTGAATGTTTTTCTAGTTAATATTATTATTATTATAATTTCTTAAATGATGCATGCAAAATTAATGAATAATAAAATATAATATACACAGAAAAAACAAATCAATCAATTCATTAAATGCTAAGTAGTAGAAAGCACTAGACAGTACTTAATGCATAGCAAAATAAGCATTATAAAATATATATTAGAATTCGTGATGCCTCGATTACAATTCAAAATATTCAGTCATCCTAAACATTTTCAAAATATAAATAAATAAGTAGAACTCTGTCATTCTTATATAATTTATATTACTTATTCGCTGAAAAACTATTTTTTTATTCAAGCGAAAGGGGAGACGAAATGTGCATATTTTATTACTACAGTATTATAAATCCCTTTTAAAAGAAGTACAACGGTTTTATGAGATGTGGAATAAGAACTAAATTGGGAAAACAGGTATACGCAATGCATGAAAAAATATTTAATTCTTTATAAAAGAAACTTAGTATTTGTTTCTGAAATATATTAATCTTTCAAACGGCTTAATATTCTAATTTAAAAAAGCTTTTAAGTTTTCTTATAAATATACAATGTGATTAAAGACCTATTTTCTCATTTTTGTTTTTCTTGTAAATTTCAGCGAATGCATTACAGGGTACCAAACCAAGAAATTATTGATTTACTGCATGATGAAAAAGAAATTAACTAACACCTAAAACGAAAAATAACATATTTTTAAGTTGATTCCATCTCTAACATTTGTTTTTTGGTTTAGTTCTAATTTGTTTTTCTTTGCTTTTGTTTTAACAAAAATTCCAGCAATTTCCCAAATTACCCATTTTTTATGAGGACCCTGTATTTATTTACCTTTCATTTCTTAGGTTTCTTTTCATTCTGCTATACTGAAACAAAAGTGGTGATATCGATTTCAGCTTCTCGTTCAATATTGCCCATAATTTAGACTCTTCGCCATTAATGAAAGAGGATATGATATATATATACATATGCATATATATATATATATATATATATATATATATATATATGTGTGTGTGTGTGTGTGTGTGTGTGTGTGTATATATATATATGTTATATATGTTGTAGAAAAAATGTCCATTTTCTGTTTAAGAGGATTTTGGTTTTGTAACTTAGACGTTTATAAGGAAACATCAGTTCAACTTCCTCATTGGACTGACTGACCACCCGTCATCTCTATCTCTGTTATTGTCACTGGCAACCAATCAGAGACCTTTCATAATCATTCTTTCTGTCACTGAAACGGATTATTCTACTAATTCAACTAACATAATTAGAGAGTATACGGACGCAGACAATAAAGAGTTCTGCATAATGGATAGAATAACAAACAATAACAACGATATCCAGAATAAAAATCAGAATTCTTTTTTGTCCTTTCTCTTTTTCTTGTTGTTTCTGTTGTTGTTACTGCTCTTCTTCTTCTTCTTCTTCTTCTTATTATTATTATTATTATTATTATTATTATTATTATTGTAGACACATTTCCTTCCGAGATTATGGTCAGAAATGGTTTAGCGACATTTTCGATTGATAATATTTGTATAAAACGAAGCAGTCTCAGATCATACAAATTTGACATAAAAATATCTTCATAATGTGTAATCTGTACTTGGAAGTAAATGTTTTTTTTTTATTTTTTAAGGCATGGGCGATCAGGAATTCTTGCAATGAATCTATCAGAAACTTTGTCAATCAATCCGAAGGCTCGAACTAAAAGTGGAATTACGAATGTCCTCATCTGCCGTGTCAGTAATAAGAATACTATTTTTGCGATCTTTCATCACAATGTTAGGGCGATTAGGCTAGATTTTTCTGTCTGGATGTATTCTAATATTCCATATTGTAATGTCCCCAAAAATTGTTACAGAATCTATCTGTGTAACCGTGTCTGAGTGATGTTAATACCAGTTTCTTGCAGTTTCCTTCCCGTAAAAGTTGCATATCTTCGAATGCAGATATGTTGAGTTTTATATTCAGTGAATGCTCACACTGTGCAACTTGATAAATTGGTAATATAATGTCCAACTTAAAGCATTAGAAATACATTCGATTGCGTTAACTCTCTCTGTTTGTTTGGTTTTCTTTTGTCTGCCTGTCTGTCTGTGGACAAGGTATCTAAAGACCCCCTAGATGGATTTGGATAAAACTTTTACGGATGACTGGTCCCATGACTGGCAAAAAACAGATTGAATTCTGCCTTCGATCCGGTGCAGAATAATTTCTCGGGGTTATTTTCCCAGTTTTATTAATCATTTTTCATGTTTACTTTTCAAATGTCAAATACTGAATTATCTATCATGGATCACTGAATTAAATCCCATGTTTAATTTTAAGTGTTCATTTTTAAAACTTTTAGTCTTAATAGCGATCAAGTTCATTGCAGTTATTTTTTCTCATTTACATGATGATCTCTTGATAATCGATGAGATGATGTCTTTATTGCGTTGGCGTTGGTTTTTGGTCTTTGTTCTCTATTTCTAGTCATCATTTTTATTATTAGTATCATCTCTTCTTCCGTGCGGGTTTTTGGCTTTAACTGACAATTTGCGTTATCGGTGTTTTCGATTTATTCGTAATCGCTCAAACAGAATATCATTATTCGAATAGCAATTGCAGATGCAAGCAACTCAAACGTCTGAAAGCGGAAGATACTAGATTTTATTTCAGTTTTAGTCACGTAGTTCTGTAGGTACATTGATGTAGATCATCAAACCCCAAAACCATAACTGCGACAACAGTGGCCTGACCGTTCCTCAAAGTCAGCATCAATCTTGAATTCAGTATATTTTTCTCCTTACAAATTTACTTGACCAAACTACGATGGTCCCCCGAAAAAAAAATGAGGAAACATTTTCTTGTTTGTTAGTATATATATATATATATATATATATATATATATATATATGCTTTTCTAAGACGATGGGTAGACTCAAGTATGGTTTGTGACTGTGCAATTTGTTTGACTCTAAAATCATATTCGTATAGGGCCACCAATACAGAAAACAGACCACTTTGTTATTAATATTATTATCTAGAGATATATTATTTGATATAATTCCAACTTGTAGATTTTTTAACAAGGTGATAATGATCATATCCCAGCTCGTATCCGCTACTTAGAGATACAACAGGTTCTTCAGCACATATTCCAGTTAACGCTACCACTTATGTTCTATTATTATTATTATGTCATTTTTCATCATATTTCGATTTCTGCTTTGGTCTCACAACCAACCAAGTCTGCGGGGAGACCTAAGGCAGGTCGTGGCGTGTTGTTATGACTCCATTTCATGTTTTTCTATCTTCCCTATCATCCCTAGCATTACATAGATAAAGTTTTCCTTAGTGTGTGGGCTGTACTTAATAAGACAATGTTTTGTATATCTCTTAAGCTGGGGTTTCCAGGGATTCTTTCAATGTGTGGTTTTGTTCAATTTTTTATCATTCCAAGTGCACCTAATATCACTGGCACAACTCTTGTTTTCAATTTCCAGGTCTTTATATTTTGATAGATTTTCAAATTCCTTGATTGCTATGTTACAATTCGTTGGACAAGCCATATCAATTAATAGACAAGTTTTCTCCTTCTGGTTTTTAACAATAATGTCTGGCCTGTTTGCTTCAATTTTTCTGTCTGTGTAGATGGTGTAATCCCATAGAATGGTTACATCTTCTATTTCTGTAACCGGTGCTGGGTGATGTTCATACCAGTGTTTGTTTACAGATTTTCCATAATGTTTGCACATTGTCCAATGTAAATATTGCCCAACTCTGTCGTGGCGAGTTTTATATTCATTTGGAGCAAGCACAGAACAGCCTGAGATTAGGTGGTCTATTGTTTCTTGGTGTTTATCACAAAACCTGCATTTTGGATCCATATTATTATGCATAATATTTGCCTGAAAGTTTCTAGTGAAAAGACTTTGGTCCTGTGCTGCAAGAATAAAGCCTTCAGTTTCAGACTTTAATCCAGATGCACGTAACCATCGATGAGTATTAACTTTGTCAACATTGGATTTATTGAAATGTTCTGGATATTGGCCATGCAGAGGTTTGTCTTGCCAGCGCTGTTTCATCTGTTCAAGAGTTTTATCTTTGGCTTTATATTTTCTGCCGCAATGGTTGGTTCTTGGCTTCTGTTTTGCTTTTCTACAGAATCTACTAACTGCAAATCTTGTTTGTATTTACTACCTTCTTTTATTATTGAATATTTTTTCTTTCTTTCTTCATGTTGCCTTACTAATTGTATCATCCAATCCTTTGTTGTTTCTATGTATGTTAGTAAGCCAATAGTTGTTGTCTTGTATGACAATTCCAGCTGAATAAGACCTCTTCCACCTTCTTTACGGGGTATGTATAGACGATCTACATCAGCCTTTGGATGATGCATCTTATGCTTAGAAAGAAGCTTTCTTTTTTTAGCATTCATTCGCCTGATGTCGTTTAGAATCTAGTTTAAGATGTTAAAGCTATATTGGAGAACTGGAATTGCAAGGCTATTAATGGCCATAACTCTGTTCTGTGAATTTAATTCAGTTTTTAATATCATTCGTAGCCTTCTATAGTACTCTTTACGCACTATTTCTTTCATTTTTTTATGGTGAATGTTTTCGCTCTCATTTACACCTAGGTATTTATAAGCTTCTTCTGGTTTCAATTCTTTTATTGTTACAGCAGGGTCTAGGCTAATTGAGGGTGTTTCTTGTATTGATCCACGTAAAACTGTAGCTTTAGCACATTTATTCAAATTAAATTTCATTCCAATGTCTTCGCTGAAGCATTTTACAGTTTGCAGAAGACCTTCCAGCTCATTATCATTCTTAGCATATAACTTTAAGTCATCCATGTAAAATAGATGGCTTATTTTCTTTTGGCCTATTTTATAACCACATTCTGTCTTATTAAGTTGACTGGTTAGTGCTATTAATGATATGCAGAATAGTAAGGGAGATAAAGAATCACTTTGAAATATACCTCTTTTGATGTTTATTTCATCAGACTTATAGGTTCCATTTATATGAATGAGGTAAAGGGTTGTTTTCCATATAGACATGCACTGTTTGATGAAATTGATGATGACGGGCGATATCTTGTATATATTTAAAGTCTTTAAAATCCAGTCATGTGGCACACTATCGAATGCCTTTCGGTAGTCTATCCAGGCAGTACTAAGATTTTTCTTTGTACTGTAGCAGTTTTCCAGGATCATTTTTTTAATTAGCAATTATTATTATTATTATTATTATTATTATTATTATTATTATTATTATTATATATCCTCTCCTAGATTATGCAGCGTAACGATTCAACATTTTCGTTTGTCTTAAACTTTTTTTCTGTTGACCTTCAACTTCAGTAATCTGTTAATAGTTACAATCTTCATTAACATTTGTTTGTTCTTTCTTTTATTCTCTATTCAGTTCTACTTTTTTTCATCTTCCGTTGTCTATATGTACTTTTGGTGCATTTAATAACTTTTCTTCTCCCTACGTTAATCTTATCTTAAATTCTTCTCTTTTTTATTCAACCTCATTCATCTGCTGATGTTTTCAATCTACTTTTTTGGGCTTGCTGCTTCATTTCCAGTCCTATTAAATTAATCTCTCCCAGCAACGTGTTAATGATTTCAATCGATTTATTAAACGTTCATTATTCTCTATAGATTTATTCAGGTTCTTTTAGGTTTAACTTCAGTTTTCTTTGCATAATTTGGAAAATGTTTGGTTGAAATTATTAATTTGTTTCTTTCTCTTACATACTTCCTTTCTTTATTTATTATTATTTTTGTAACTCATTACATTGCCGTTACCCGTAGATATTTCCGATCTCTTAATTTTTGAGGCAATATTCTTCTTCTTATGTTTTATTCTATTTCTTTTATTTCTCTTATTTGCAGATAACTCCAATTAATTCACTAATTTATATCTTTTTCATATTACATTTTTCCGTTATGTTTCTTTTACATTCTTCGATTAGTGTATATTCTGAAACATTTCATTAATTGTTTTCTTCCTCATTGTTATTCCTTTTTTTCTACTCTTTTTCTTCAAATTTTTCTTCTACTCTTTTTCTTCAAATTTTTTTTTCTGTGAAGACATTCAATCGATTTATTAATTCTTGCTTCATCTTTCCTCACATTTTTCTTTCATTCTTTATGTTCTGTTCTTATTTACTTCCTGTGATCTTTTGATACGTTTTATTTCTCTGTTGATTTGTTGATACGTTCAATGTTTATCGATTATTATTTCTTCATACTTCTCTTTTTTTGCTTCGTTCATCGTTCCGCGGTTCTTTCATCATCTTATCTGCCCATCCTGTATACTCGCTTACAAGCTTTATTTACCTTTTCTCAAATCGCTTATTTCCGCTCTCATTTTTTCATCCAGCCAGCTTCGCCACCTGCTTTTCAAGTCCTTATTCGTCTCATTGTCAAGTTCGATTTATTTAGTATAAGTACACATTTTTCTTTTCTATTTCAAAATCTTAATACATGAACCCTCTCGTCCTTCAAATTTTCTGGTAAAGGTTAGTCTCTAACTATATTTCAAGTCCAAGGTATCCTCTAATAAGTTCATCTTTAGAAACTCTTCACTTAATAATTATTCAATACAACAAAGATTATAAATATACACTTTCTGTCAATATATCAAAATAGCACGTAGGACGATACGCATTGGCTAAAGGTAGTTTTTCTTCTCGTTGATTTTATTCATTTGTTCGTTTAGAGATACACTATAAATTGAAATAATTGAGACACAAATAAGTACATATATATATATATATATATATATATATATATATATATATATTTATATATCTTTAAAAAGAACAGACGTCATATTATTTAAACCCGACGAACCTTTCGGCCAACTCTTATCAAGGGTTCTCGTTGGCTTTAATTTTAAGGGAATTAAGGAAAAGGACAAGGCAAAATAAATTACTTACAATGCTGAGAGATGATGGAACTCGTTTAAAAATAAATTTATTGAAAAAATCACATAAAATGTAAGGGGGTGTACACATGTAATTCCACAAGAGTGTTTAAAAGTGAAAAAATGTTACACTCACAGACTCACCAGCAATTGTAAAGAGCGTAAAAACCGCTCTTTTTGTCTGCACAGGCTCGGCTGTTGAATTTTCAAGTAAATTGCTTCCAAAATACGTGGATGATGTGTAGACCGAGCGCTGTGCAAGACAGTAAACCAGCTGTCCTCATATGCCGAGGCACACACTTGATTGTCCAAAAGATGTCAGCCAATAGCGGAATCCAGAACAGATTGTGTTGTTCTTATAGGTCTGAGAGAGCCACTGGAACGTATATTAGCGGGGACGTGTTGTGAAACCCGCGTCTCCAACCTCAGATCGGTACGTCCTATGTATGCCGCATCACAACAGCATTTAAATTTGTAAACAACTTCTTCGAAAATAGGACAACCTATCTTTACTGAAGGAAAGAAACACAGGTCTAGTCTGAAAAACAACACGTAACTGGACCGCAAAATAACAGGACGAAACACATGCCGAAACTCTGTCGGCTACAGTTTGACATCTTCTCTCAAGCCAGGGTATTTTCAGATACAAGGGACAGCGGCTAGGTCCTTCAACCTTAGGTTCTTTATAACGTTTGATCTTGCGATCAATTAACCGTTTCACCACAATAACCACATTAACCGTTTCACCACATTAACGTTGCCTTCGAAAATCTCCTGCAAGCGAATTAATTCGCTTTCTAAACATTCAGGAGAACAAATATTCAAGGCACGGTGAACCAAGGTTTCTCTCAGGGCCAATTTAAGAGACTTTAGGGACAAACGATTTCCAATTAGTATACAAACCAGTGAAAGTTGGTTTGCAAAAAACAGAAGTCACGAAAGCAGGGACCCGCCGCTGAACAAGGGCATCTAAAAATGGGAGACATCCGTCCCTTTCGATCCCCATGGTAAACTGAAGGGAAGGATGTAAAGAATTTAGCTGAACTAAAAAATGTTCAGCATCAATGGCGCTGTCAAATAAAGAGAAGGTATCATCAACATATCGTTGATATATCAGAGGTTCAGCTACCCTCTGAAATAGCAGACGCTCGTGAAATATTCACGAGGACAGGACCCAAAGGACTACCCATAGCAACACCGTCCGTCTGCGCAAACATTGTTCCGTCAAAGCTAAATTCGACACCCTCAGCTGCCAATCGCATACATTCCAGGAATAACTCCTCGGGGATTGCCGCGGCACCTAAAATCCCTCTATATAACATGTCTACACAAATGTTAATAGTGTCGTTTAATGGAACCTTTGTGTACAAACTGACAATGTCAAAGGAGACCATAAATTTATCCCTAGATGAAAAATCTAAGTTTCTAATGAAACTAGAAAATCTGAAGGAGTCGATGACATTGTGCGCAGGCAGAGTAAGAGACACAGGTTGGAGAATCTCAGCCAACCACTTAGCCAACTCATGTTGTACGCAGCCCACCATAGACAAAATAGGTTTTAGTGGGACTCCGTCTTTATGAACTTTTGGAAGGCTATACATTCTAGGGCGTTGCGACCCCATTGGTCTGATCCTACTATAGATGTCCTTAGAAATTAATTTGTCCTTATACTTGAACAACAGCCAACGTTGAAGTTTGGCTTCTATTTTGCCGGTGTTATCGTGAGTATCGGTTGGACCGATAACTGTAAATATAGATGGACCATCCAATATATTATGCATCTTTGCAATATAATCCGATCTATTCAAAATCACGACACCGGCACCCTTGTCTGGCTTGGTGATATAAATGTCACCCCGCGAGGGTAAAGCTCTAATCGTTTGAAAATGAACACTGCGCCAGTCCAGAGAATCTTTCTCGCAACCTAGCCCAGAGTATTCAGTGGCAAACTCAAACAACTTAGTTTTAACCTCAGAACACTTCTCGACGGACTTAGGAACATGATGGATGATTTGAGAGTATAAACTCAAACTCAGAAAAAAAATCCGTTCCTTATTAACAGCAGAGGGAGGAATACAAAATTCCAAACCACGGGACAGAACAGGAAGCTCAATACCAGTTAGATTAATACTGGAATAATTGAAAATGGGTCGGTGTAGATCACCTGACACAGAACCAACCGTCTGGTGATTAAGTATTCTAGGTACTTATTATTTCTCCCATTTATATATATATGTGGGGATACAATGAAAAAACAAAAAAAATCTAGTTAATATAAAATATTAAATCGATAAAAATAAAAAGATAAATGGATATATTTGAGAGTTATATTATATGTAGAAAGATAAACTGAACGCATTATTGAACAGTAAAAGAATCAAGAATTTATTTTTGCAGTTGTAAAAATGCAAGCTGCTTTATTAAAAACAATTTTTTAGGGTTCGATGAAGCAGGATGTATAACAATATAAATGCACATATATGAATATATTTCTGTTGTTAATAATAGAGAGTGTAATGTAATATAACAGAGCTATAAAGTATATATTAATATACTATATCATTGTAAGTCCATTGCACGTCTCGGTATTTCATACAATATGCAATCATCAGGTAATTTTTGTGAACAGATAATAAGTGCAATATACTAATATATATATAGTCATTCGCAGACAGATCTGTTTCGCTGTATCACAGCTCATCAGTACGGTTAGACTCCGATTGCTTTTAACGCAGGATTGAAACACGACCGAATTGGCGTCAGTCGGTGATTCTACCTCTGGGCTATGGAAACTCGGTAGAAGAAGGCAGATCTTTTAGCGTGTATATTGTCATTGTACACGCCTAATAGCCAGAGTTCTCTTATTCATAACTGAATGAGCATGCGTAGATGCTAGAGTAGCTACTAATTTTTAAAGTCTTCCATTCTTCCAGAGTGCTAAATCAGGGTGTGAGAGCGTAAATAGTGTGAGAGCGTAAATAAAGAGCATATATATATATATATATATATATATATATGTAGCTCATGAAAGTCAGCTTGTGTCATTTATGTAGTAATCTACAAAAATATATATTTTGCATTTATTGTACAATAATCTGTGCATCCTTCACAATTTTGTAGGATTATATGCATATTGCACGACAGAAAAAATATAACTGCTCATCTATTTTATTCACGTTAGGCATTGCCTACATTGTCTACGTAGATAGCCCGTCCCTGGTATACACACACACACACACACACACACACACACACACACACACACATATATATATATATATATATATATATATATGGATAGATAGATAGATAGATCGATAAAATTATCGAATCCGTAATTTGAAAGGTAATCCAAGTATGTATTTTTAATAAAAATATTAGAAAGGTGGATCCATAAAAAGAGCTCAATGTAAAATATACAGAGCAATATGATACACATCAAATAAAAAAAATCATATATATATATATATTCATTATTATTAAAAATGACAGATAAGGTATTATTTTTAAGATTTTTATATAATTTTCATCGAATCACATGATTTTTTTTTATTTTCAGAAGATAGATTATATAAAAATTGTTTTAATGTTTTATTTTTCCGAGCTATACTTTTAAAATTTATTGAGGATAAATTCTATTTTATATGTAATTTAGTAAGCGTAGTGTTTATGTATGTTTGTACAGTCGTGCATATGTTTTACATTCCGAACTCGGTAAGAACGTTGATGGCAGGGTGATAATGTTATATTTGTGTAGTCACAAAGTTCGAATATTATACAATGACAAGTGAAGTCTATTGAATGGTAATCGTACCAAATCGAATCGAAGTGGTGGCGTTCTAACTTCTTAATTTTCTTATCTTTGTCGATTTGAGATTTTGAGACTGTTGTCTGAGTAACTCCTAACTTTGATACAAATATCTCCTTCTGGAAAGGTCATAAACACATTTCCTTAAATTGATTCGATTCATGTGAAGACTTAACCAATTTCATCTTCATCCGAGACATCTGCATCTTATGAAGGGAGATTTGGAAAACATGATGCTTACACCAGCTCCCAACAACTATTGATGTTATAGATGCATTCATCGGGCTTAATGATACTAACATCAAATTTAATTATCTTTTCTTAAACGCTCTTAAAATATAATAGTAATGAAAAACCCTACGGAGAGTTTACAATGATAAATGACAATCTGTGACCCGTGTGCCGCCCACCACAGAGAGGTTATAAATAATTGAAGACATTTTCAGTATTGTATTAAATGTCTATTTTGAGATAATGTAACCACCTTTTACGTTCTATTTCAGTTATTTGAAATTCACAAAAGATTATTAATTGTTGATCATGAAGCAAGAAAAGAATTTCTTAATTCAAAAAATAAGTAACAGTTTACAAATAAGGAATAAAAAAGGGTTTTATTGGTAAACATAAAGATATAAAAACCAGATAAGATTTTATTGATAAACTTTAAGTGACAACGGCAACTACTTGTATAATACATAACATTGAGGGAAATTTCATGGGCACTTTTTTTCAAGATGAGTTTTCTCTTCAGAACGTTGGCGATCGTGGCCCTCCACAATTTCACGTATTTGTAATTCTTATTTTTTTGTCTTTTCCTTATTTCTCGCAAATAGTGTTCCTGCACACATTCACTCAAACAAGATACGCTATACGTTGTTTTCCGACGCCCCAATTTTATCAATGTCTTTTTTCTCTTTATATGACCTAGAAAATTCAACTGTCTCTTAATGATGTTATGTATAAGTGTCGTTTTTGTTCTATTTTATCTAGAACTTTGTCGTTGCTGACATGTTTGGTCCATGGCATCCCTAGCATCCTTCTGGAGGAGCATATCTTAAGTTGCTTCAATATTTTCTCTACCTATCTGGAGTTTGTCCTTCATTCACTACAATAAAGAGAACTGATAAAGCGCAACTGTTCGGCATTTCTTTGTTTCCAGAGACACATTTCAGTTTCTTAATAATTACTTAGTTCTTACAAGGCACCTTTCGCCATATCGTTGCTCATTTCAATTCCAGTGTTGCATTGTTAAAACGTTTCCTCGATATTAAAATTGTTGCACTTGTTTGATTTTGGTATTACAACTGGTAACTTGAATGCTGTATTAATCGATTTGCTAACATTCATGTATTCAATCTTCTTGCTATTAAAGTTTAAGAAAATAAATATGTCGTACAATTTTCTTTTATGGGAGCTTTATTAATTATTGTAATTTTACTGTGGTAAAAGACAAAAAAGCATCAGACGACAATTCTACTCCTGCAGCTTGTTTTCTCGCACTTCCCGCCTGTGGAACTCGCTTCCATATTCTTGCTTTCCTGACGGCTACAACCTCCAGGAATTCAAATGAAGTGTCAATACTCAGCTCTTAACCACTTGACTCTAGTTCTTTCTACACCACCCTGTATATCCTTTCCTTTCTCTCCACCTCTGCAACTGTCATCACACCTGTATTCGCATCCTTCTCCTGCTCCTTTCTAACTGGTTCGTCTTTCTCCTAACTAATCTTTTTAAACTTATGTAGCTCGCTAATCCTTTTACTCTTATGTAGCCCCTTGCACATCAGTGGCGTTACCGACTTGCTCGGGGTGATACGATTAAAAACAAAAGTTATAAGCAAATAATAACGTTTAACTTAATAACAGTTTTGAAATTTCATGCTTGAGTCCTAAATAATTTCCGAAAAAAAATAAAGTAAAATTATATTTTTTATTTCATTATATATAATAGTTGGCTACTCTACAAGGGCTGTCTAATCAGTCATGGATCGAAAGAGATATGGTCGCCCAAGCGTGTAGGACGTATGGCAATTAACTGACTGACTGAGCCGGACAAATGGAGATGGAAGAGGTGGAAGATTTTGTTTTACAACTTGTCTAAATGTTTAATATCATCATTCAAATCATGGCTACTGTTGAGCTCTGATAAATATCAAACTTAGAAATCAAAACGCATGTTCCACGAAGAATCGATTTTTTACATAGGTTGTCATGAGACCACGTTAATGATTCTACATTGAAGACTGGGTTTCATTTGACAACGAATATCTTTAGAACAGCTCATTAAGCAGAGTACTATTGTAAGCCTTCACATTCCTTCACGACTAGATTATCGGTTTTCCTACTTCTTCTACATCACCGACATAAATATTAGGCCACCCCAGTTTTTTTTAAACAAATGGTGTGTTTTAGACTATTTGTAAGTGTTTATTGCCAAGTGAATAATTGTAAATGAAAATAGAAGTGTTCTTTTGTTAATACTGCACAATAGCATGTGCATCAAATGAATTTATAAGTATTTAATAATAACCTTTATTGCAGTTTCATCAAAATAACCTTCTTTTGCCTTCACACTCTGGGCATTTTTTCCACAAGTTTTTTTTAAAATAATCATCCGACAACTTACTCCAGTTATCCTTTAGACATCTAACTAAATAACACTCCCGCAGTTTCTTTTAATTTGAAATAATTTTGGCGCAATTTAGAAGTATGTCTTGGGTCATTATCCTGCTGGAGGATGAAAGTTTGACCCACTATACGCAATGCAGATGGAATTGCATATCTCTGTAAGATTGAATGATACTGTTCTCTTTTTATTGTCCCCTTTACTTCAACGAAGTCACCTGAACAAAACAGCCCAAAACCATACAGGATCAACCACGATGTTTCATCGATGACTGTACACAGCCATCTTTCACTCACTCCCCAATCCTCCTCCGCACGCACACCCTCCTTTATCTCCCAAACACTTTTAAGTTAGACTCATCAGTTCACAACACCTTTGGCCACTGTTCTGATGTCCAGTTTTTGTGATTTCCTCCCCATGCTAGTTTCTTGCATTTGAAAGATATCTTTAACTTCACATAAAGTTAAATAATAATATGGTTTTATGATATTTGATTCTACGCAGCACATCTACGTTGTACTAACGGAGGAATATTCTGGACTTCGTATTTTCACAGTTGACAAAAGTTGTTGACTGGGTAATTTTGCCTTTACCCACGTCTGTTTTTTGTAAGAGGTCATTACATTATTAAGTCTGTCTTTACGTATTTTATTGTTAACTTTGAATTAATCTTTTTCTGATTTTCTTCTTTCATCTTATTATGACATCTGCTGTAATTACAAAAATTTTATTTCCTACTTTTCTGTTTGTACTTTAGTTTGTGTTTTTTAAATATTTGTTTCAGCACGTGTAACTGTATATGGCATCAATAGACCAAATTAGACACCCACAGAATTACACAAAAAAGTAACAAATAACACCAGTGCCACAACAGTATATAAATTCACAAATACTGCAAATGTCAGCAGAAAAACCGGACAAATCCTGATCAGTGAGTACATCCTCATATGATCAGAAAATTTCGAAGTCGACGTGACGAAAGTGACGGAGACGAGTTAGGTGAGCATTTTCTATGGTAATTATATATATATACGAAGGTCATTCAATAAATAAGGTGAATATTTTCGTATAAGGACTTCTAATACAGATAGAAGCTTACTTCTTGTTTTGTCCTTTACTTTATTTTCAAAGCGATTTAATATTTTTTGCAGATTGAAGAAAAAAAGTTTGAGAGTTTTGGAGATTAACAAACATGGCCGACCAAGAAGAATGCTCCAGGATTGAACATAGGTCTGTTATCAAGATTTTGGTTGCTGAAGGGTGCAAACCAGTTGAAATTCATAATAGAATATCAACTGTGTATGGTGCCACATGTTTCGGCCAAAAACGACTGCATGTGGGCTAAATTCTTTAAAGAAGGACGGAGCGGTGTTTAAGATGAAGACAGGTCTAGGAATCCTACAGAATTGAGGTCTGCTGAGGTGATCGAATCAGTCAAAAACATAATACAATCTGACAGAAGGGTGACGGTGGATGTTATTGCGAAGACCTTGAGCCTATCTGTTGGGACAGCACAAAAAAGTGTCCATGATGACCTTGCCTTATTGGAGGTCAGCTGTCGGTGTGTGCCAAAGATGCAAACGGTGCAGGCCATCAACGAACTGCGGAGGGAACTGATTCCTCATCCCCCTTACAGCCCAGACTTTGCCCCTTCAGACATTCACCTGTTTGGTCTCTTGAAAGCGTTCACGAGAGGCCCAAAGTTTGAAAGTAAAGTCAAAAGTTCTTTGAGCGATTGGCTGAGACATGGATCCAAAAATGTTTGCGCTGAGGGAATGCGGAAGCTTGTGCACAGATAGGAGAAAAGTGTTACACTGGTGGGAGACTACGCTGAAAAATAAAAAAAGTAAATTTTTATCTCTATTAGAAGTCCTTATACCGAAAAATTCACCTTATCTTTTGAATGACCCTCGTATATATATATATATATATATATATATATATATATATATATTATTTGTAAGCGAGTTATTGCAGCAACTAGGTTCCTACCTTGTGTGGTCTTCAGGCGACTTGCAATATTGCAAACCTCCTAAAGACACCACATGTAGCAACCTAGCTCTCATAATTACTAGTTTAAAATTTACAAAAATATTCAAAAGTTCTACTGAACACTCTTTAATGCAGCTGTGCACTGGTCTAATTTACTTATCACCAAAAGCTAAGTAAATTATATATATATATATACTGAGAAGAAAACTCAACGCATATTTAAATGGTTATAATTCAGAAGAAAAGAATTAAAAAAACGATTGAATTCCCTTCATTTTAATATCTCGTGACTTTACACATAAAGATATTCTAAAAACTAACTTTTGTTACGATCACTGGGGTATATCATTCTCATTCCATGAGCGAAACCACTTTTGGTAGACATGTAGTTAACTCCCTTTAACTTAACTATCTCAGATATTTGTTCACCAGTGCTGTAGCCTGGTATTGAACTCACAATTCTTCTGGGGTCAAATTACTGGAACTAACCAACATCTATATCTACTGGGCAATGTGCCATTGACCCAAAGATTTGGAATTTCAATACCGGTCTATAGAAGTGGGGAACAAATGTCTTGCAGAGTTATGTTAAAGCAATATAGCTACATGGCTACCAGAAGTAGCATCGCATATGGAATGAGAATTATATACTCCAGTGATCATAATAAAAGGTTCGGTTCGAAGAAGGCCGGAGAGTACAAAATCCAGAACGTCTAAATATTTGCAGTAAAGAGGATGACAATAGTCTGAACAATGTAAATATTACAGTCTTTTCTGTCAGAGAATCGTTGTCAGCATGTCTGATGCTAACCTCCAGGAGAGCAACTCTCTGTGACTACTCATGTTTTCCATATAAAGGAATCAGAGTGATTTTATTGAATCAGTTAATACATTTACAACTAGAAAGATGGTTCTGTCTCGTGCTAAACAATTTGTTCGTTAGAATCCATTTTTCTCATTTATGTATTTACTACCCGCCCAATGATTGAATAGTGCTGCCACATTTGTTGACTTGCTGTTATTATTTATCTAAAGATTCTTGACAAAATTCAAAGCATGCCTTACCTGGCATCTCTACTTCAATCACTTTCTTAACTACGCAACACAGGTTCCATCCGCCATTTCTACAAGTGTTTCCATAACAATAACTACGATAAGCTTTCATCCTTTGTGTCTCGATTGCATGGATTAAATGGACAACCAGATATCGACTCTATACTGTTCAACTAAATACATGAAACCATATGTTCTATTTATATAGGTTTTTTCCGCACTTCCTACCTGTGTAAATATCTTACGGTCACTTGATTTATAAACCTTGTACAATTTAAACACAACGCCAATCGCCATGTTCTTTCTTCCTGAATCCAGTTACATTACTAATCATTCTCCTACTCTTCATTAATGACAAATCATTCTCTTTCATTTCGTGTTAACCTAGTGGTTTTATCAACTTGCTTCGTGTGTAATGATTAAAAATAAAAATATGCAGATGGATGGGTGGCCAACAACAGGAGATAGATAGATAGATAGATAGATAGATAGATAGATAGATAGATAGATAGATAGATAATGGACAGAGAGAGAGAGATAGATAGATAGATAGATAGATAATGGACAGAGATAGATAGATAGATAGATAGATAGATAGATAGATAGATAGATAGATAGATCCTAAAAAAAGAAAAACAATGCAACCAGATCAGTTCATTATTTATCTATTTTATTAAAAATATTTAACAGTACGAGGAAAGTATTGTTCTCTTTTCACGTTAGATAATGGCAGCATTGGGCTATGACGACCAACCATTTATGGAACAACTAGTGAACTTTTATTCTTTTTTTTTCTCATTTGCCAGTGTGGTAATCGACTTTTTTTCGCTACCCATAACGAATAAGCTTTCAAGCTACAAGTAGCCATACATTGATGCCCGGATATATGTTTTAATCCAAGTCTTATGCGTTTCAAAGAAAACAGAAGAGAGAAAAAAAAGAAAACTTATTTTTAGCTTAATGCCCGACACAAGTTTTTGCTTATATTTTATCTGTTTTTTCCCTCACTGAACATTCCCTGTGCTCTTTCTTTCTTTGTTAAACCTATTCGAAGTCCGATCAGGAAAATTGTTAGATTAGTGACGTATTTACAATGCATTCAATTAGTCAGTCAGTCTGACGACAATCCATACAAATAAAACTTTTCTTTTCTCTCCTTTTTTAGATCCTAATAGCACACGCAATATGCTACAAGCATTATTATACTTTCTGTAGTTTTCTTTTCGTTGTTTCGCGTAATCTTTCCTATAATTAGCTACTAGATTACTTTTACAAAAAAAAAAAAAGAGGTTTGGCTAATGTTCAGGTTAAAAGTTTTTGCTTGTCCAAAAGTGACCAGATGTTTGAGAAGATGAGATTTTCATTTGTTTTTAATATTGGATATTCGTTAGTATATTTTTGGTTGGCATTTAATGTTAATTAAGTTAAGAGTCCACGGGAGTTAATGTTCTAGCGGTCAAGATATATTTATTTGTTACCGCACGTCTAAAATCTCTCGGGAACAAAATATGACAAATATGTCTTTAGAATATATCTTCTTGACCATAATATTTATTTCTTATCTAACCATGGGATATGGGAGAGTTTTGTCCTATTCTTAAAGTTAAAGTTTTCATATATATATTAGGGCCTTGAATAATTTTTAGCTGATTTCCATGAAAGGTAATTTTCTATTTACGAAAATTAGTAAGGACGATGCATGCAGCTGAAAATATTGCCCATCGGTAGCCACTAATTTTCCCAACTTTCTGAATTTGACCTCGGAAAAACGACATATCTTTTGAGGCTAACTACAAGTTAACCAAGTTTTTTGAATCTTCATAAGAATGAAAGTGCTGCTCAGCCAGACCATGTGTCATTGATCAGAACAAGTGATAATCAAATGTGGCAATGTCTGGTGAATACTGCAAATTGGGTAAGATTTTTAATTTAGGCGTTTCCAAATAGGTTTTCACCCGTTTTGCATAATATGGACTAGCGTTGTCTTGTTGCAAAATCACCTTGTCGTGTTTCTACTCGTATAGCGGAATTTTCGTCAATTTTTGGCTCATAAGCATCAGTTGAAGTCGATCTACCGTGATGATTTTTGTCGGTTTGATCAGCTCATAATAAACTACACCAGTAGCCATGAATAATTAATATCCGGCTTTGCTGTCAATTTTGATGCATAGCCGGGCTTACTTAACAGTCCTCTAAGATTATGATTATCGTAGTGTACCCACTTTTCATCGCCGGTGGTAATACAATGCAAAAATATTTCCTTTTCTGCCATAAAATCAGCTGTTCACACGTGACAAGATACCGTTCGATGTTTCTTAGCTTCAATTCGTGCGGCACCGAGTGTCATTGCTTTGAATCAATCCTAATGCTGTCAAACTGTTGTGTAATCAACGTTTAATGATTCTGCAAGTTCGGCCTACGCCTGACATAAGTCTTCAGGGAGTAATGTCTCCAATTCGTCTTCAAACTTTTTCAGTCCGCCAGAGAATTCTTTATCTTCAACATCAAAATCATCATTTTTTTAAGCGTTTAAACCAATTTCTGTATGTTGTTTCCGACATAGCATGACAAGAATCATGTGTGCTTTAGTTGCAGATTAATTTGCATAAAGTAGTGCTGTAAAATTCACCACAAACACGAAATCCGAAATTAAACGCTATTAAAAAGAATGTTTTTTGCACTTGGGCGAAATGAAATTTCAAGCTTGCTTATAGCACTTCCTTATAGAATCATGTAGGTCTAGGAATACCACCTTATTCAAGGTCCTAAGTTATATATATATATATATATATATATATATATATATATATATATATATCAATTTAGAAATAGTTTTGAGACGCATCGATTAACTTTTGTTGAAAAAAAATCCACAAATGCAACGCTATATGTATAAAAGAAAACCAATGAAAACATTTAAATAAGAAGTTAATTTTGAATTCACTGCTTCATGGTCTTAACAAACTATCTGTTTCAATTGTGATAATATTACTAATAAGTCCGATATTTACTAAGCTTAAATTAGTACTACACGAAGCCAAATAACACTAAATTATGAGCTTAATTATGAGTTTTCTGTTGAAATGCTATCGCAAGTTCTATACTGTTAGTTCTACAATTTTTACTTTTTAAATGTCTTCTTGCTTATTACTTTATTGCCAACTACAATATTCAAAAATTTAAATGAAAAATCAAAATTGCTTTATTGTCATCTGTCACCAATAAGTTTTTCTCAGTTTCTTTCATTGAAGAAACGCCTGGAATTTTAATGGCTTTACCGATTGCTTGAAAAGAAATCATTACAAAATAAAGACGAAAAAGTTGTAGCATTCACATGGGAAATGGGATTCACATGGGATTCACATCAGAAAATACTGGTGGACTAAATTAAATGTATTTCAAATATAGAATATGTTTTCTCTGATGAAGGGATATATGAGCCCCCTAATATCTACAGAATTCATTGTAAGTGGTGTCAAAGTAGTTTTTTATCCACTATCACACCAGCGCTTCAAATTATACAAATGCATATGACGATTGAAATGGAAGGTGTCCTCACTGCCAGCAGATATGTAATCAGATCTCAAAGATTTAAGTGACTGCAGAGGATATATAAACATGAAGCCGACTCAACCGAGTTTAGGATATGCACATGCGGTTCAGCTACGGGAGTAACATAATCCTTCTACCAAAGAATTGAAAAGGCAAGGTATCCCATATTTTCGAGAGAAGAAATCAACGTTCTAAGTAATTTTCCAAACTTTACACCCTCACACCGACATAAAATAGCGAAGCTCAAATTTGTATAAGTAAATGTTTTACGGATGAAAGATTTCAGCTCGTAAGCACTTTATATTTTTGACCCGCCTGGCTGACTTGAATGATTAGAGAACAAAAATTTCACGATCATTCTTATCTTGCCGTAACATCGATTTCAGTTATAAACTAAAAACAACTATTTTAAGAACAAGGCTGAAATTATTAAAAATAAATGATCATTTAAATGTCAGAAATAAGAATTACGACAGAGAGTGAAGGAGTACATTTCTTCAGAATAACAGGTAAAAGATATTTACATTAAATAAAACGGAATCAAATATCATAAATTAGATATGCACTGATCCAAATTTAAAGTAACAGTGCAGTAGCTCCGTTCAAATTTAGTAGGGATGAAGTGAAACTTGGGTTTTACATTAGAATTGATAAGGTTAAGTCTGTTAAGACACTTAGGTGCTATACGTGGTAAACGGTTAGGCAATCATTAAGACTGAATAATGAGTTCGATTCTTGCTGGATGCCACATCTTTTTGTCCTTGCGCCACGTATAGTCTAAAAAGAAATCTAATCTTAAACACTGTGTTTTCCCGAGGGATATTTGCTTTGATAAAGTTCCTTACAATTCGAAACGCGCCTGCTAAGATAAGTTTCCCTTTCGCATTTATTCATATTGTTCTTTTACAGATATACTCTACCTGAAGTTTTACATTATATAAAAAAACCTGCTTGACAAAATACATTTTATCGGGAAGTGCGAGAGAAGAAGCTGCAGGAGTAGAATTGTCGTCTGCATTTGGTTAACCTGATTATGAATGGGTGGGACCCAGTTGCCAGTCTGGTTGCACGAGTAAACACCTGTTGAGGAGGCACCAGTGACTTAAGTTCGTCCGAGTAGAAGCCATGAAAGTATTTATAGAACAGACAAAAGGAGGGCACATTTCGACGATGGGGAAATGGCTGCAGTCGAGTCGCCAGATCAGTACCTATCACATTACAGACTCTCCTTTGGACCTTGTCAAGAACACTGAGGAGAACGGCAGGGGCACCTGACTATAAATGGCAGCAGTACTCTATGCACGGACGGATGGTTGACTTGTATAAGGATGGATTCAGGTGGAAAAAACATCCTGGATCGACATAGTTACCCAACCTTCTTAGCAGTAGATTTTGCTATGGATTCAATATAGTGGTTCCCTTTGAGGTCTGAGGACAGGGTAATCCGAGGAGGCATAGTGTATTACTCTCAGGGAGAATCACTTGGTCCATGCTTATGGGATGCAGGAGAGGTTGCCTGTAATGATTGACAGACAACAGCTTGGTCTTAGATGAATTGAAGTTGGCAAGCCACTTCTTGCCCCAGTTCACCACAGAGTGTAGATCCCGCTCAAGGTCAGCAGCGAGATTATGTCTGTCCGCCACGACAGGTTTCTTACTGGAGCGGGAGTATATTGTAGTGTCATCTGCGTAGGTGCCTACTTGGGACTTGATCTCATCTGGGAGGTCGTTGATGAAAATAAGGAAGAGCGTCGGGCCCAGGATAGAGCCCTGTGGGACACCAGCATTCGTGCTGTAGGACGAAGAGGCACGCCCATTCAGAACGACCTTCATTTTGCGGTTATTTAAGAAAGATTGGATTAGGTCAAGCAGGCGACCGGTAATACCATAATCGCGTAGTTTGCAGAGTGCCAAACCCTGTCGAAAGCCTTGGAGATGTCCAGAGCAACCGCGCGAGCCTCGTCAGACTCATCAAGGGCCTGTAGCATGTACTCCGTTTCGGTTGTTAGCAGGTCGGCCGTGGACCTGGCAAAGCGGAATCCATATTGCCTGTCGGAGAACTGTTTGTGGGCGGTGAGATGATGAACTATTTCAGCATTGATTATAGCCTCGAATACTTTCCCGAATATCGGTAGAAGCCTGATAGGGCGATAGTTGGATGGGTCCGAGGGTTGACCACAATTCTTAAATACAGGAACGACTGAAGAGAATTTCCAGCATGCAGGAAAGCAGGAAGCAGAAAGGCAGTAGTTAAATAGTTTAGAGAGGACAGGGGAAAGTTGAGGAGCACACCTCTTAAGGACTATCATCGGGATTCCATCGTCTCCACACGCCTTATGGGGGTCGAGTTTTGAAATTTATCTGGATACTACTGTCGGTGTAATATATATGTCGTGCAGTTTGGCCTCAGTTCTAATAGGGAAGTCGGGTGGGTGTACTCCGGACGAGTCGAATGTGGAGTTGGATGAGAATCTGTAGGCAAAGCACTCAGCTTTGTCCGCAGATGACGTGAGAACCTGAAATCCATGGATTAAAGGAGGTATTGAGGATTTCCTATTGTTGAGCACTCGTTTACAAATCCTCCAATAGTCCTTGGAGCCGAACTTGCGGTCAGCTATGTGTTGTCGCATTCTCTCAGCAAACAACTGTTTGGCGTCATTTAGGGTTCTCTTGCACTCATTGCGAGCAGATGTGAACAGGCGCCTACTGTGACCAGTTGGCTGTCTCCGAAATAGACGGAAGTAATGGTTCCTGTGGGCAATGGCGGCTGAGCAGGCCGGAGAGAATCACGGAGAGGAATGAGGTTTTAAGCAATACTTCCTGGTGGGTATGAAGGCATCAATGCCAGCTTTCACCCAGTCATCAACTGATAGGTCAAACACTTTTCCCCAAGGGACGTCGCAGAGGAAATCACGAAAGGCATCCCAGTCAGCTTTTTGGTAGAGGTAGGAGGTCCTATAAGTAGGGGGCTCCTGGGGGGAGTGAGATTGCAAAGAAATACTGAGAGAGACTACAGCATGATCGGAGTTGCCGAGAGGGCAAAGCTGCGAGACTTGACAGGCGTCAGGCGCAAAGGTGAAACATATATCTAGCAGTGAGGAATGACCCGAATGAGTGCTTGCGAAGCGAGTAGGGAATCCACCACTTGCGTAAGGGATTGGGAAATAGTAAAGTTCATGGCGTGAATGCACGCCGGATCAGTAACGGCGTTTTCAAGCCACTCAGAGTGATGGGCATTGAGGTCTCCAAATACAAATATGTGGGCGAATGGGTGATAGGAAATAGCCTTATCTATGTTGTCAGCAATGCTATCTAGTAGGGAGCAGTCAGGAGAGGAGGAAGAACGGTAAAGAAAGATTCATGGCCAAAACTATTTTAACACTTATCCATGTATATATATATTAGTCATCTATATACAAACCTGTTTCGCTGTATCAGAGCTCATCAGTGTGGTTAGACGCACCCACTGCTTCTGACCGGGATCGAAACTCGACCGATTGGGTATCAGTCGGAGTCGCTACTCCCTAAGCCATCGACGGAATCAGAGAAGGGAAATTTTATCGTGTTGCATAGAAGCAGTGTATACACACGCCAGTCACCGAAAGAACTCAATTCATTTCTGAAGAGTCACGCATATAGCAGAAGTGGAAACTTTTTTTAAAATTTTCTTCTCCAGAGAGCTCAATCGTAATGAGAGCATAATACATATTAGTCATCCAAATACAAGCCTGTTTCGCTGTATCACAGCTCATCAGTGTGGCTAGATGCATCCACTTGCTTCTGGCCGGGATCGAAACTCGACCGATTTTGTGTCAGAATTGACAATATAAACGATGCTCTCATATATATATATATATATATATATATATATATATATGTGTGTGTGTGTGTGTGTGTGTGTGTGTAACCACTGATTGTATATGTCAGAAAGTGGGAGAGCTCTTCAGAAAGTTATTATTATAAATAATATTATTATAATATATTGCTCATGCCGTCGTCTTATTACAATCATCCTTATATAAATAAGTCAATCATATATATATATATATATATATATATATATATATATATATATGCAGAGATAGAGAGAGAGAGAGAAATATAAAGTTACTTTTAGTGAATCGTGATGCTTCCAGACGGCGCTTGCTCCGAGCATAGCTGATTTGAACAAATGAAAAAGCAGAATTGAATGTGCTCACTGAATGTAACATCGTGTGAGAACACAGTAGCGAACTCACGGGGATAAATTCTTCGATGACCGATGAAGCCTAATCATAATCATTATATTCAAATAATTGTGCCACGTAGAATTTAAAAAGAATGAACACATTACTAGCTATAAGTGTTCAATATGACATACAAGTCGCGCTTCAAAAATAATTCTGAGATTCAGAGTAAATATTTGTTTTATAAATTGAACCCTATTTGTCTCTATTTATGAGACTAGGTATTATTTACAGTAATTACATAATTCGGACTATTGTCCTCATCTTTGTTGCCATTTGTACGACGTTTCAGCCGTTGTACGTTCCGGTCTTCTTCAGGTGCTATGACTTTCGAAGTGAACTCGTTATTACAATCAATGTGTTATACGAACTCCATTCTTTGCGAAGTAGTGCCTTATTTTGTAGTCAGTAGTTTTCTCTCTCTCTCTCTCCCTGAACCTGTAAGTTATTGTACTAAAGAGTTATTGATTGCAATAAAGGGTTCGGTTAGAAATTCCTAGCACCTGAAGAAGGGTGGAGCGTACAACAGCCAAAACGTCGTACGAATGGCAACAAAGATGAGGACAATAGTTTGAACAATGTAAATATTGTAAAAAATGTTGTCACATGTTTATTGTTCATTTTTTATTTATTTTGTTTTTAATTCACCGGTTTTCGTTTGATTTCCGATGTTTTGCAGCGTCGATATATATTTGGAAAGATTAGGTACTGCGATCAATCTCCTATTTCAGCTTTAAGTAAAGAAAAACTTTGATTAACAACAAATGTAATCAAACAATCAAAGTACTAAAAATATAAATAAATAACCCATCAATCATTTTAATTTTATACTTTTCATCGCAAAATCTTATGCAGCCAGAAAAATGACATTATTAAACAATATTGATTGAAAAATGACTGAACATTCACCAGTGAGTCTTGAACATAAATTTCGGGAAGGCTGATTATTTTAATTTACGAGGCTGCATATTTCTTCATGTAAACGACAAGAACTAGACACGTGTCTAATGATATTTAATCCTAGAATGTTCAACAGTAATGCAGGAATGCTGGACAATCTCCTTAAATACGAAGAAGTGTCGTGAAGAAGCAGAAATGTAGTTCTACGGAAAGAATTCTGTGTATAGCATGGATAGAACATGTGAGCAGAACGAGGTTTTGGATAAAATGGAAACAAAACAAAAAGAAAAGAGTCAGACAAAATTTCTTGGTAATGTAATGAGAAAAAAGGGATTGGAACAACTGATAATCACAGGACAGCTAGAAAGAAAAAGGAACAGACGAAAACAGAGAATAACGTACATGATAGGTTTCAGAAAATGGATGGTAAAACAGAATTTTAGATAAATAACAAAAAGACAAAATTATTAGCGGCTAGAAGAGACTTCTTCTAATCTTTACAGTATAGAATTGATACTAACCACCATGAGCAGGTAAAGGTTTACGGATATATATTACATGATACATTTACAAGGCGTGACAATTATCTGATGTAATCACGGGTGACGCAATATTTTTCAAGGCCAAACAATTTTCATTGTACACCCCCAAAAAAAAGATTCAATTAACAGCAAATGACAAACCTGAAAGAAATTAAAAAAAAGAAATTGATTACAGTGTGACTCCAGTGGGTCTAAAATTGACCGTACGGTGAAAGAAATGAAACTAAACAGTTGTTTCAATTAATTTACACAAAGGTGTATATACGAGGGTAAGGGAAATTTCACCATTAATGAATTTTTCGTGTTTAAAATATCAGGCTTATTTAAATGTTTTAAAATAGTTAATATTTTTACAAAATATTTTACATGTTTCACCTTTCCGATTATAATATTTAATTTAGCTATCATATACAGTGTATTGATGTGCGTATTTCCACCATTCTTTTATTGTCATAAATACGTGAAGAGAACTGAGCTCCTAAGGTATTTCACGTTATTTTAAAATCATATTGTGATTATTGAAACGAAATTTCAAAGAACGTTTCGTAAAACCAAATTAAAATCTTTGTTATCAGTAGGTATGCTAGCTCGATATATAATATTTTTAGTCATAAATTGGCCATTTAAGGGGAAGATCTATCTTTTTGGGAGTCGCATTTATTTTTTAAGGTACTACTATCGTTGCTGAGATAGTGATATAATTTTTAAGTATAATATTGTTATTTGTTTATTTGTTTATTTTATTTTTAATCATTGCACCCCGAGCAAGGCAGAAATGCCACTGATGAGCGGGGGGCTACATAACTGTAAAAAGATTAATTAGAAAAGAGTGAGAAGTACAAACTAGTTAGAAAGAAGCAATAGAAAGCTGAGAATGCAGGTGCGATGACAGATACATAGGTGGAGAGAAAGGGAAGGATATACGGGGTGGGGGAAGTGCTTAAGTCCAGTGGTTAATAGATGAGTATTGACATTGCATTTAAAATTCTGGAGGTTGTAGCCGTCAGGAAAGCAAGAATATGGGAGCGACTTCCACAGGCGGGAAGTGCGAGAGAAGCTGAAGAAGTAGAATTGTCGTCTGCATTTGGCTAACCTGACTGTGAATGGGTGGGACCCAGTTGCCAGTCTGGTTGCACGAGTAAACACCTGTTGCAGAGGCACCAGTGACTTAAGTTCGTCTGAGTAGAAGCCATGAAAATATTTATAGAACAGACAAAGGGAGGCTACATTTCGACGGTGGGGAAGTGGCTGCAGTCGAGCCGCCAGATCAGTACCTATCACATTGCAGACTCTCTTTTGGAGCCTGAGGAGAACGGCAGGAGCTCCTGACCATAAATGGCAGCAGTACTCCATGCACGGTCGGATGGTTGTTTTGTATATATGCAGGATGGATTCAGGCGGTGTTATAACTCGATATATATAGCTATATATATATTTTTACCAATCTTACGCAACTGTAGCTGATCTTTGCGCTATTTGTGTTAAAAATCTTCTTAATGTAAAATTATTGAAGTGCATAGGAATTCAATTTAAATAACTTTTGCCTCGATTATCATAGACATTTTTTAAGAGGTGGATTTTTAAAAATATACGCCTAGGGTAACATTTAAAAAGTACTGAAAAATCTATTACGAGACATTTTTTGAGACTTTTATGCCATTTGTTTTGGTCATACAGCTCGCAATACATTATTATTTCAATTTCTGGGATTATAAGTTATCATTACATTCTCTGAACTCTGACTAATGTCCTCATTTTGTTGTCATTTTCATATTTTGGCCGTCTTACCTGCAGCCATATTTAAATATCTTTTAAACTGTGTAACCTCCAGGGATGGGAATTTAAGAATAAACATTGATATATTGTTCTGATCTTCTTGTTCATGTCTAGTGAAATCAGGCTTTCTTTAATTTTAATGCGACACAATTACGCCTAACCCTGTTTCCAAAGTGTCTGAATTTGTAGTAACCGCTGCAGGGGTTGAAGACACAATTAATATGCTTCTGAATTATTGAACCAACACTGTGATGGGTCATAATGGATTATAGGTAGAAACCTGTCATCAATACAGTATTTTTATTTATGTGACGCTTGCCAGAGTTTACATCGTGGGTTGCCATAATTGATCATTGCACTTACAGCGGTGTTGTTCTCCATTGCCTTCCCAACCGTGATTTTATCCACTCTAGTTAGCTAACAACCCCACTCCTTCTCATGAAAATGAACTAGAGCTCAAGATTAATCCCCGAGCATCCGCCAAAAGATATACTATATATATATATATAGCCCAACACTTCAATCAACCAGGACACCCATTAGAAAACTGCAAATATTTACTGATAGATTCCGATTTTATTTCTACATACTCACGCAGAAAGAAAGAAAATTACTGGATTTTAAAATTAAATACATATAGGCTAGGGTTAAATAGGGACTTAGGTGCTTTAAATCTTTATAAATATTTCAATAGTTAAACAATGTTTAGATACACTTCAAACATTTTCTTTAAAACAACATTTAAAAGTATGATTAGAGATAGGTTTACGCTTACAAATATTAAAAAACTTTATCGCTTTCTACGTCACGTGATGTAAACATCTCTCGACAAACGCTCTCGCGACGGACACTTCTAGTTTAAATTTTAAAATCATTTGTTTCTGATGAAAGGCCGAGGTCGGTCTGAAATAATATATATACATATATATAATAATAGAAATAAATAAATACTGTCAAAAATACATTTTTAAACTTCAAACTTTTTAGTAGTTTTTCCCATATATATATATTAGTCATTCACATACAAGTCTGTTTCGCTGTATCACAGCTCATTAGGGTGCTTAAATATCCACTTGCTTCTAGCCAGGATCGAAGCTCATGCCTACTCCCTAAACAATCGGCGCATGGAATCAGATACAAGGAAAATTTAGCGTGTTATATACATGCGGTGTATACGCACACCAACCACCGAGTGAACTGAATCCATTACTAGGAGTAATGCTAAAAACGCAGAAGTGGTAATTGTTTTAAAATTTTTTCCCTCTCAATTGTAATGAGAGCATAATTTATTAAGCATCCACATACAGGCCTGTTTCGCTATATCACAGCTCATCTGTGTGGCTAGGCACTCACTTAGTTAAAATTGGTTTATCTATTTAACAGAGCAGATTCATCCCAACTTCAAAGTTTCGTGAGAACACCAATATGAAGCTCCAACTAGCCAGGGCTGTTTGTTGCAGCACTATCATTGTTGCCTACCTGATGAGGTATTGTTTTTTCAATGTCGAAAAAAATGTACAGTTATGTAGTAGTTTTTTATGATGTTCTAATGCAAGAATTCCAGTATACTCTCCTTTTGTGCAAACATTTAATTTTTAACTCAATCCTTGAAGACGCTTTAATAAAAGTGAAACATGTTAGACCGAGATACGTTTCTTATGCTGTTCTGCACTTTATTTTACTATCTTGTCAGGTTCCAATCTATATTTTATATATATATATATGTTGATTATTTAATTGCTTAATTTTTGTTCACAATAAAATTAGACTAGTAAATATATGTATTAAAAAGTGTTCAATACAATTATATTGCAGAACTTTTGAACATTCTGCATTTGCAAACGAGTTATTATACGATCTATGTTTTTCCCATATGGTGCCTTCAGGTGATTTGCAATAAATTATTTTACCGGTTTTTTAAGAACGCTCACGTAAAGGCTATTTATCTGAATGCTTACGCAACGGGAAATCTTTCAACGTGCAATTTCCAAAATTAGAAAAAATGATAACGTTTCCATCCATGGTTGAATTATATGGTATGGTTACAATTAGTAATAATTTCCCTTCTTTCAATCAGTAATTCATTTTCGTTTGGGAATAATTAGCTGTTATGTTGTTCCAAAAAATAATTAATTACTAATATATATATATATATACTATTTACTCGATAGAACCAATGTAATATTCCCATTATATTTTTTTCTTTTCATTTGTAAACGAGACCTAGGTTTCTCAACAATATATATACTCCGACTGACACCAAATCGGTCGAGAACGATCCCGACCAGAAGCAAGTCTAGTCACACTGATAAACTGTGATACAGCGAAAGAGGCTTCTATGTGGATGACTAATCTATTATGCTCTCATTACGATTGAGCTCTCTACAGAAGAAAATATTAAAAACAGTTTTCCACTTCTGTACCATATGCATTAATCCTCAGAAATGAATTGAGTTCTTTCAGTGAATGGCGTGTGTATACACTGCTTATATACAACACGTTAAAATTTCCATTCTCTGATTCCATGCACCTATGGATTAGGGGTAGCGACTCCGACTAACACCAAATCTGTATAGTTTCGATCCCGGCCAGAAGCAAGTGGATATGCCAAGACACATTGATGAACTGTGATACAGTGAAACAGGCTTGTATATAACTATTTCACATTTGCTAAAGATCTAAAAAACTTCAGCCAAATTTAGCTCATTCTTTGACCGTTCTTGAGTTAATAGTGATAGTAACAAACGGTGTTGAGTTTTGGGGTTTACGGTTATCTTATCTATAATTTTACGTGTTTTGAGTTCATAATAAAATAGAGAACTGTCGATAATTTTAAGATAATTATTTATAATACGAATTCACGAGATAAAATGGGAGATTAAGCGTGCGTTCAGATAAAATATTAATGAATTATCGAAAGACACGGAGTTATAACAATGATAACACAAGAAATATCTACGGCTCAATGTGGCTTTCCTGTGTCTCTTCTGCGAATAGTTTCACGGATTCTGCTCCGATGAACTAAGGTTGCCGGGTGCCCCCTATATATGAATTTACTTTCACGGATTCTGCTCCGATGAACTATGGTTGCCGGGTGCCCCCTATATATGAATTTACTTTCACGGATTCTGCTCCGATGAACTAAGGTTGCCGGGTGCCCCCTATATATGAATTTACTTTCACGGATTCTGCTCCGATGAACTAAGGTTGCCGGGTGCCCCCTATATATGAATTTACTTTCACGGATTCTGCTCCGATGAACTAAGGTTGCCGGGTGCCCCCTACATATGAATTTACTTTCACGGATACTGCTCCGATGAACTAAGGTTGCCGGGTGCCCCCCTACATATGAATTTACTGGCGCAAAAAATTTAGAAACTAGGTCCCACTCTTTTACTGTCAAACCAATAAGATGTAAACGCAAATTCTACTCCACGGCTTCCCACCTGTCGAATACCCTTCCGTTTCCTTGCTTCCCCGACAGCTACAATCTCCAAGAATTTAAATGTAAAATCAATATTCATCTACTATCTCATTAACATCTTCGTTCTTATGCCTCTTTTTTATGTCCACTCCACTCTCATCAGTAGCCTCATCCTTCTTTTACCCACTTCCTGACATCCCCAATAACCTGTCACTCTTTCTTATGACGTTTCTCCTATGTAACCCCCATGTGCACCAGTGGCAGTAAACTGCCTTGCTTTGGGCGATATGATTATAAAAAAATGAAAATATTAATTCCGTAGTACCCAGGTGTGCCATGTTCTAAAAAGAGATATGAACGCGTACACAGACACACAAGATTAAATATAGAAATGCTGGACGACGTACACACAAACATGCATGATAAATTAAAGAAAATGTCAAACAGGAAACATAAAATGAAAAGAGAATTACTGGAAAATATATATCATCTATTATAACAAAAATGGGAGAATGTCTTATTGTATTTATAGCGTTTTAGTGCAATAAATACGAATTGCAAGTCTTTTTTGCTGTCTTCATCTTGTTTATCTTTCAAGTAAGAAAGGTACTGTTCATCCGTTTATTTATATTTATTTTATCCAATCGGTTCTTCAATTTTCGCTGCAAAGTCGCTGTCTTTATATTATAATATAGTAATACCTACCAAGGTATGTGTGTCACACTTTTGCTGTAATGAATAAAATCAAATGTATTATATTTCCTGATAAAATAATTGTAACGGAAGAAAAATAAGACAACACAATGAGGCAGGAAGAGAACGTCAAAGAAGACGAAAACTATTACGAGCAGAAGAGAAACAAGCAATCCGTAAACATAATAGAGAATAAATGCAAGCAAGGAGGAATGACATTAATGAAGAAGAGAGAGAACTTTATATTTATGATCGTTATTGCAATGTTTTGTTAAAGTTGTTAAGTTCAGATATTTAATGATGTAACAGGGGAATTTCTACGGATATTTTATTGTCATAGAATTTGCCATTCGCTTATTCAATCATTAACTGAAGGATTAAGATTCATCATAATATTCAAATAAGAAAAGCGAGAAAGTAGTTTTGTATTAATTTTGTAAACTTTGAGACCCGCGTGATCAGGGAGCGTATCGGAAGTTAATGCATCCCTGGCTAGTTGATAAATAATGAATAATGTTACCCTGCGGTGTTGATTCACGCCAAGCTCCCGCTTGGGGAGTAAAATACGTCAAATGATATTCTTATCAATAAAACTGCTTCCTGCTAAAAGCCAAAAAGTGAAAATAAATGATAATTACATATATTACTGTCGTCTTTCAGCCTTTGAAAATGCAGAAAATTTCTTCTCAAATGAAGGCCATCTTTTGTTTATTCAAGTTTTAATACTAATTCCACTGTTATTTTGCTGCTTTTTAAATTAAATAAATTATACTCAATTTTTTTGTAATTTCCGTTTTTTTTTTATTCATATTCTTTTCAACGGCAAACAAGGAAGTATAACATGAGTGGAGATGCAGAAAAGAAAACAGTACAGCTGATGTAGAAAGGGTAAGATAACGTTACTATGTGCAAAATAAGTTATTAGAGTAAAAAAAAACTTCTCAATTTACGACATTTTGTTGTAGAGATATTCACACATTTTTTCACTTACACTTAATATGCAATAATGCATACATTTATAAAAACCTCTCTCTCTCTCTCTCTCTATATATATATATATATATGTATAATCTTAATTTAATGTATCAACTCTTCTAATGGCTAATCAAGGTAACACCAGACAGTCGGTTAAATGCCATACGTGATACACGTTTGAGCGATCATGTCTCAAAAGAGACATGACTGACTGGGCAGAATATTATCCTGCGGTAGATTGCCATTGCTTTCTACGGTAGACTGGTTCCCGACCAAGGCTATAGAACCTAATCTGGTCTGTTATTTAACTCATAACTGGAAGGAAAAGACGGATTAATACCTTTTTCAAGGGTATCTGCGCGTAAGTGAATGCAATGAATTCAGCTGGAATTCGAACTCGGCTCCCCGATTTCTCTTTCCGAGCCAATGTTCAATGCACCACAACGCACATCCGATAACACCACTCGCCTTATATGTCAGATAGCTACAAATGTATGTTAATTATTAACACACACACACACACACACACACACACACACACACACACACACACATATATATATATATATATATATATAACGGGATTATATTTTTGGGATATACCTTACTACTTTTCCGTTTGGATTAAGTAATTTAATATATATATATATATATATATATATATATATATATATATATATATATATATATATATATATATATATATATATATATATATAATGGAGATGATATAATGGTTCCAACGAAAGAATAGTGCACACTAGTTAGAAAGGAACAATAGAAAGCTGAGAAATCAGGTGCGATGTTCAGATACATAGGTGGAGAGAAAGGGAAAGTTATACAGGGGTGGGGAGAGAGCTAGATTCCAGTGGTTAGTAGATGAATATTGACTTTCAGGGAAGCAATAATACGGGAGCGAGTTCAACAGGCGGGAAGTGCGAGATAAGAAGTTGCAGGAGTGGAATTGTCGTCTGCATTTGGCTAACCTGACTGTGAATAGGTGGGACCCAGTTGCCAATCTGGTTGCACGAGTAAACACCGGTTGAGGAGGCATCAGTGACTTAAGTTTGTCTGAGCAGAAGCCATGAACGTATTTATAGAACAGACAAAGGGAGGCCACATTTCGAGCCGCCTGATCAGTACCTATCACATTACAGACTCTCCTTTGGAGCCTGTCAAAAACACTGAGGAGAACGGCAGAGGCACCTGACCATAAATGGCAGCAGTATTCCATGCACGGACGGATGGTTGACTTGTATATATGCAGGATGGCTTCAGGTGGAAAAAAACATCCTGGATCGACATAGTAACCCAACCTTCTTAGCAGTAGATTTTGCTATGGATTCAATATAGTGGTTCCATTTGAGGTCTGAGGACAGGGTAAGTCCGAGGAGGCGTAGTGTATTACTCTCCGGGAGAATCGCTTGGTCCATGGTTATGGGAGGCAGCAGAGGTTGCCTGTAATGGTTGACAGACAACAGCTTAGATGAATTCTTAGATGAATTGAAGTTGACAAGCCACTACTTGCTCCAGTTCACCACAGAGTGTAGATCCCGCTCAAGGTCGGCAGCTAGATTATGTCTGTCCGCCACGACAGGTTTCTTACTGGTGCGGGAGTATATTGTAGTGTCATCTGCGTAGATGCCTACTTGGGACTTGATCTCATCTGGGAGGTCGTTGATGAAAATAAGGAAGAGCGTCAGGCCCAGGATAGAGCCCTGTGGGACACCAACATTCTTGCTGTAGGACGAAGAGGCATGCCCATTCAGAACGACCTTCATTTTGTGGTTATTTAAGAAAGATTGGATTAGGTCAAGCTGGCGACCGGTAATACCATAACCGCGTAGTTTGCATAGGAGACCAGAGTGCCAAACCCTCTCGAAAGAGCTGTTCTAAACGTCGTATTTTTGCTTTAATTTCAGTTGAAAATAAAGTCAAAAATTCTCCAACATTTGGATAATTATTTATTGATTTTCTTTTAAGCTTTCGGCTCACATGAGCCACCTTCAGCGAGGTTGTTTAGATTGAAATATTATAAAATCCACCATCACCGACTATTTTATTTTGTGTTGACATAAAACTCCGCTTGGTAAATTTTCATCAGAAAGATCACATGTAAGTCTACGGGAGAGCGTGGTTGTAGTAAAACCAATATATATACTAGTTTTTTTATTAGTATCATAGATGCAATCTCTGAATGGGCATGTAAATTGTTACACTACATTGGTTTTTGTAGAGAATTTAGTTTATTGGTTGTTGGGTTATTATAGACTATGAGGTCAATTGTTTTAAACTTTTTATAGTATATAATGAGTTTAATTTGATTATTACTTTCCACTGGTTTAACATTTCTACGTATTATGCTTTTGAGAGTTTTTTCATCTTGTTTATCATTATTATGTATTTGCTTGCAAGAGTATAAGTTAATAGGGTTATGTTTATTTTGATGTAAACCATTATTATTAATATTATCATAATTGTTAGAGCTATTGTTAATTTTGTTGAGATACATTTTAATTTGTTGATCAATAACGGAGTTAGGAAATCCATTATTGACTAGTGTTTGCTTAATGTTGTGTAATTCTTCATAAAATATAGATTTGGAAGAAGATATCATTTCTGTGCTTTGAAGTAAGTTTTTTATAACAGCTAACTTCTATCGTTGGGGGCATTCACAATTATAATTAAGAAGACACAAATTTATGCTAGTTGGTTTCCTATATAGAGAAGTAGTAAATTTATGTGTGCTAGAACCAATGAATACATCAAGGAATGGGATTTTGTTATTAATATTAATTTCTAATGTAAATTTGAGGACGGAGTGACTTTCAAATTTGTTTTTAATATATGTAATTTGATCGATATTCTTAGCTAAAACAAAGATGTCATCTATGTATCTTACCTATATAAAGGGTTTATTGTTGTCATTAATTATTGTATTTTCTAGATTTGCCACATAATACTTAGAAAAGAAGGGACGTAAAGGAGATCCCATCGCAATACCATCTATATGTGTATAAATATTGCCTAAGGGATCGTGAAAGGGTACTTCTGTGGTGCATGCTAATAATAGTTTTTTTTTAATATAGTGGATTTAATATTGATTGATGGGAGAGTAGCATGATTGTATACATCACGGATAATGATGTCAATTGTTTAATGGACGGGAACATTTGTGAATAAGTTTTGGTCATCCAAAGATGCAATTATTTGAATCTTAGGTTTTACGGAATGGAGAATGTGTAAAAATTCGACCGTGGAATTAATATTATATTTACCAGGAAGATAGGGAGTAATTAGTTTGCTAAGTGTTTTGAAAAGGTTATATATTGGTGTGGGTATTTCAGAAATGATAGGTCGTAGAGGATGATCTTTTTTATGGATTTTTACATTTCCATAAAGGTAGCCGGGCTGATAGTCACCTATAATCCTTTGAAGTTTATAGCATCCTATTTCAGCATTGTTTGCAGTAATAAGTTTATTAATATGTTTTTTTTAAGTTGGGTGGTGGTATTACTAGTTAATTTTTTAAATTTATTGTGATTGTCCACAATGGATAGTAATTTGGTATGATATTCCTGTGGGTTTAAAATAACAAATGTATTGATTTTATCGGCACGTCGGATAATAATATTTTTGTTACTTTTTAGATGTGTGGCTTTTTTGTTTCCATAATCTTTTACATTGTAGTATTGGTAACTTTAAGTGGGAGGAGTTTAAAATCTATCTGTAAAAAAAAATATTTTTAAAGATATTTAAGTGGTCTTAAATATTTGATCGGGAGTGTACATTCGTCTAACATTTAGGTAGGTTGCAGACCCGTAGGATTTGAAACGTAAAGAAAGTGGATTAGATGAGAGAGAGAGAGAGAGAGAGAGAGAGAGGGTGAGAGCGTTAAAAAGAAAGGGTAAGTATCTTGAAGCGTAAACGAAAGGGGAAGAAGAAAAAAAGAAAAACGGAACAGAGGAATAAATTTAAATTAGAAAGAAAAAAAATGATAGAATAAATTTAAAATAGGAATAAATAATAAAATAATAAATAATAAAAATATATAAATTTAAAACAGGAATAAATAATAAAATAATAAATAATAAAAATATATAAATTTAAAATAGGAATAAATAATAAAATAATAAATAATAAAAATATATAAATTTAAAATAGGAATAAATAATAAAATAATAAATACTAAAAACATATAAATTTAAAATAGGAATAAATAATAAAATAATAAATAATAAAAACATATAAATTTAAAATAGGAATAAATAATAAAATAATAAATAATAAAAACATATAAATTTAAAATAGGAATAAATAATAAAATAATAAATAATAAAAACATATAAATTTAAAATAGGAATAAATAATAAAATAATAAATAATAAAAACATATAAATTTAAAATAGGAATAAATAATAAAATAATAAATAATAAAAACATAAATTTAAAATAGGAATAAATAATAAAATAATAAATAATAAAAACATATAAATTTAAAATAGGAATAAATAATAAAATAATAAATAATAAAAATATATAAATTTAAAATAGGAATAAATAATAAAAGATGATAGAATAAATTTAAAATAGGAATAAATTTAAAATAGAAAGAAAAGATGAGAGGAGTAAATGAGAAAATAAGAAAGAAAATAAAAAATAAAAAACAATTTGAATTAACGGTAAAAGAAATTGCAGTCTAAAAATTAAAAATATATTTAAGAGATAATAGTTAATCTGTTGTGATCTCAAAATATTCACATTATTATATAAACAAAATTATACTAATTATATAATCAACAAAACAAATATAATACAATATAAAATTTAAAAAATTTAAAAAACATTTTTAATTTAAAAGTAAACCTAATTATTCTATTTAAATTTAGTTGTTTAAACTTAATTATTAAGTTTAAAAAATAAATTTACATAATACTAGTGAGAGGATAAGAAATTGGAATTTTTTTAAAACCTAAGAAAATTACACAATTAAGATATAATAGTTAATCAATTCGTTTTAATCATAATTACCACCACACCAACTGTATAATCAAAATTATACTAATTATTCGGTAAAGAATAAAACAAAAATAATAATACCATAGTGCAGGTAAATCTGTTGGTAGATAGATGGAAAATTTACCTGCAATATATATTCCTATTCTAAATTTATTCTATCATTTTTCTTTCTAATTTAAATTCATTTCTCTGCTTCGTTTTTCTTTTTTCTTCTTCCCTTTTTGTTTACGCTTCAAGATACTTACCTTTTCTTTTTAACGCTCCTCTCTGTCTCTCTCCCTCTCTGTCTGTCTGTCTGTCTGTCTGTCTGTCTCTCTCTCTCTCTCTCTCTCTCTCTCTCTCTCTCTCTCTCTCTCTCACCTAACCCACTTTCTTTACCTTTCAAATCCACGGGTCTGCAACCTACCTAACTGTTAGACGAATATATCTTCGAAAATTTGTTGACATTGGACGCTAGGTGTGTCATCTGATTATATGTTGCGTGTTTATATGATTATGTATGAATATGTATATGTGTTCGCCAAACCGATGTATTTTTTCTTAAATTTTCTTTTTTAAGGGAGCGACCGGTATTTTTATTCGTTTTTTTAGGTCTTTGTGAATCTCATTCGTGCAAGATCTTTTGTAAAATAAAGACAGAAACTGACGATCGTTTGCCTGAAATATGCCCACCGTTCCGATTCACCATGAAATAACGTGTCTGTCTTAAATTTTCTTATATTTGCTCTATATGTATTTATATTATTTATATGCATATATGCTTAGAGCTCTCTTAGAGAGTTTTCCTACCACTGTATGTACAGGATACTCCTTCGGATTTTTCTATACCTACACAGCATGCTGATATATATATATATATATATATATATATATATATATATATGTACAATTGTAAGAATGAGCATACAGTGCTAACTATCTAACATATATGGCGAGTGGTGTTACCTTGATATCTTATGTATATATTTTTTTTTTTTAATCATTTCACCCCGAGCAAGGCAGAAACGCCACTGATGTGCAGGGGGTTACATAAATGTAAAAAGATTAATTAGAAAAGAGTGAGGAGTACAAGCTAGTTAGAAAGGAACAATAGAAAGCTGAGAAAGCAGGTGCAATGACAGGTACATGGGCGGAGAGAAAGGGAAGGTTATACAGGGGAGGGGAGAGAGCTAGAGGCCAGTGGTTAGTAGGTGAGTATTAACTTTGCTTTTAAATTTCTGGAGGTCGTAGCCGTCAGGAAAGCAAGAATACGGGAGTGAGTTATATATATATATGTGTGTGTGTGTGTGTGTGTGTGTGTGTGTGTTGGTGCGTGCGTGTGTATAAAACCTTTTTTAAATTTGCTAAAGTTCTACAAAATTCAGCCTTTTCATTATAACGAATCCTTCTATGAAGATACCTGCACACGTAATTGTATGTCTTACAGAATAATTATAATCTCATCCATCTCTCTATGATTTAGGCATTGTTTTCTTTTTGCTTTCCATTACAATGATTTTCTGGTTCAAATTTCTTTTTATCAGCAGTTTGCTCTAATTAGGTTTGTATTTGAAAAGTACTCTTCAGCTTCTACGATTGACTTCGGGCCACTAGATGGTCACCAGTTAAAGAATAACAAAAAGTCAAAAACAAAAGAAAAACAAAAAAAATAATAATTCGTTGGAATTATTATTTCTTTAACCACTTTCTCTAGAGAGAAAGTGGTTAAAGAAAAGTTTAATTCAATACGCACGAAACTATAAGTCAGTTAAATGCCATACGTGCTACACGCTTGTAATAAACATGACTAACTCGACAGAAAAATTTCCGCAGTAGGTTGGCTTTAATTTCTCCGGAAGACTTGTTGCCAACCAAGCATAGAAAATTTAATCTCTCTTATTAACGGCAGGTGTAAGGGGATTGATACCTTTCCCAAGTATAATTACCCTTAATTGAAAGCAACGTATTCAGCTGGAATCCGAACACGGTTCTCCCAATTTCTGTATCTGAGCGAATATCTACTACACCACAACATACATTCATAAGCTATAATTGCAATAGTTAAATATTTCCTTAATAAATCATGATAAATCTACAATAACAGCCATAACGGTAACTATGTACAATATTAGTCATTGTTGCCATAATAGTAACTATTTAATATCTGCGTTGATTCGATCAGTCTTAATCAAATTAGTTAAATCTTTGTAGATACTTGCGACTGTTCTGAAAGCCGACTCCATCCAGGACTTTGATTTCCCATCTCGCATTAACGGCATCAAAATTAGATGACTGGCGCGTCTCTCTTTGATTGAAATACACATTTCATACAGAAGCAGACTTTGGCGAAACATTATAAGGAAGCCTTCTATGAAGATGTCTGCACACGTAATTTTATTTCTCACAGAATAATTATAATCTCACCCATCTCTCTATTATTTAGGCATTGTTTTCTTTTTGTTTATGCTACTAATAACTTTCTGTCTGGTCATTAATTGTTCTGACTCGAGAATGACGTACATTCTTTCAAAAGATTTTTATTGTGTATAAATCGGTTATAAATTATGAAGAATATATTATTAATGCTATAATTAAAGTTTAAATCACAGATTATCTTTTTACACATAACTTCAACCTTTTAGAGCACATGACGTCGTGTAATGTTTAGTTAGCAAACTTGTCTCGGTAGATCACTTAGACGTGAACAGTGAGTTTGATCTTCACTCGTTGGCCCATATTTTCGGTCTTGTGCTACATCTATGCTACGCTTAGAAGGAAGGCACTTCAACGTATTCTAGTGGTTAGCAAGCTTAGGTCATTTACGAGTGAATAGTGAGTTCGGTTCTCGCTAGTTGCTTAACATTTTCCGCCTTGTACCACTACGCTTAGAAAATCATTTTTTGTTACTTTGACTAAGTGCAATATTTAGCAAACATGTCTGGCTTGACAAATTACAACTGAAAAGTAGTTAAATCCCAACTGGGTTCCACATATTTTTGGCCTTGTGCCACATATAAGTGACGCTTAGGAAACTAATTTTTGGGCAGTTTTGTTTGTTATAAGGTTTTACGAATGAAAAGTGAGTTCGATCCATAGTTTGTGCCCTATATTTCCGCCCCTGGGTTAAATCTAAGCTAGACACAGAAAAATCACTACAACTTTACCACTTTAAGTGGACATACTTCCCCAGATTAAATATTTTATTTATATCGGGAATGTTATTCGAAAAGCAGATATAATTATTTTAATAGCAAATAAAAGTATAACATAATCAATATTATATATCCATTTCCATTTCAGTTTCCTTTACTCGCAACTACTCAGATTGTTATACTAAATAAATATGAAAAAAAATTAGGATAACAAACGTACTCATTTTAACTTAATAGTGCTTAGTAATTCTTCATCTAAGAAAAAGTTCAATATGATATTAATGCAACGAAAGAAACAATATTATTAATTCATATACGTATAAGTGTGTACTCCTGCTGCCAAAAATAACAGCAAAATGTTTGAGAACAATCCTAGCACTTTCCTCACAGTTTACCTATCTGAACGTGACACTAAGTAATATATATATATATAATATATATATATATATATATATATATATCTGTGTGTGTGTGGGTGTGAGTGTGGGTGGGTGTGAGTGTCGGTGTCTGTGTGTGTTTGTAGGCGGTTGTGTATGTGTACGTAGAAAAATAACTACAAACCGTTTTTATTATGATAGAGAATATATATATATATATATATATATATATATATATATATATATATATATATATAGTCTTCACTACTCGACAATATAACTATTGCAAAAATAATTAAATAATAACGCAATGTTAAAAAGAAAACACGTGGTTAGATCTTTCATAACTAATAGTAAAGTTTAATAGCTGTTAGTAAAGAGAATATAATGAGCAGACGCTGCCTCGCTATGGTCTGGATACTATTTCCATGAACGTGACAGGAGGAATATATATATATATATATATATATATATATATATATATATATATATATATTAAAATACTTTAATACAAAGGGAAAAGTAGGAAGGTAAATCCTGAAACCTGATCCTAATTTTAATATTAAAAAATGATACAGGAGGAGAGCTCAATGTAATTAAAATTACAGAGCTAATGTAAAATAAAACAAATTTTCAATATTCAAAAATGTTGAATGATCATTTCAACATGTAATCACTGAGAGAGATTCACATCTCATCAGCAACAGTACATTTTAAAAAATGAAAATAAAAAGAAAAAGAAAAAAGAAATAAAAATTTAAATAAAAAAAGAAATAAAAATTAACGGTTAAGATTTGAGAAATTTAGGTTACAAAAAATTTTTCGGAAGCAAATAATGTCTATTTTTAGATTTTACTTTTAGATAGAGTTGTAAGTGAAAAATGGAAAATTTGGCTTTGTATAGCTTTACAAAGAGAAGGGGTTAAAGGAAAGGTAAGGAATAAGAAGTGGTGTCAAATTGAGAATTGGGTTAAAAAAATCGAAAAGGGAATGGAGGCGGGAAGTAAGAAAAATAAAGATAAGGAAAGAAACGAAAAGAAAAGAAAAAAAATTCATATATTAGAGACACTCGATACGTGTCAAACAAAACTAACTTTATAGATGGGTTAAGGTATTAGAAAAAAAAACTTTTTAGAAAAAGCATATTTAGGGGAATAGAGTAGATATAAGATTTAAATAAAGTTAATTAAGTTAATCTAATTAAAGATAAATCTAGGTATAGATAAACTAAAAAAAATAAAAATAAATAAAATAAAATAAAATAAAAATGAAGATTAATAAACATTATAATTTTAAAAAATTTTAAAATTAATTATTTTTTTTTTATAAAAATTTATGATGTGAGAAAGATATATATACTAGCAGAGGAATTCGGAGGTTAAATTAGTAAAAGAATTCATATTTTATAAAGGCGGACAATCAAAGAAGACTGGGTGAGGAAGGTAGAAGTGTTAAAATACTATTTAAAATTAAATTATTTTATCAAAACCATTACATTTATATTTAATATCATAAACATTAAAACTTAGAATTTAAAATTTAAAAGTTCACAAAACTGGCTTTATGACGGCACTTACTAATGTATTCCTTTCTAAAATTTAGGAGTAGGCGCTGGTAAGGGTACGTTAATATTAGAATTTTTTCTTGCAGACACAGGCAGGACCTATCACGAAAATTCCTCGGAATACGGGCTGAACCTATTAGTTTCCAGCTAATTACAGAGTTCAGCCCTTCTTCCTTCGTTTTCCAGAATCTCCGTGAAAGGGGTGTTTGGTATTTTTTACCTGGGTTCGAAAAGAAATATCTGTGATTGTAATATCTCTACTTAAAACCTCCCGCGGACATACCAATATAAATCCGGTAATTATTTTTGTTGTTTGATGGAGAAATGTGGGCTTCATAAATTATCTGTGTGGATTTACATTTGCCCTCCACAGTTACAATTGCATTTATTTAAAATTCCGGACTCAGAGTCAGTATTACATAAATTCATTAGAATATGTCTATTATAGGAATTTATAACGTTGTGTATATTAGAGGTACAAAAGTAGCTGATTTTTAGAGTGTACCTATTAAAAATTGTTCGTAAAGGATTATTGTTATTAAAATGTTTGTCTACTAATTTAAGAAAATATTTACCAGTATTGATATAAGTTAGTTTACAATAAGGAGGGTTAAACCAAATTATATTCCTTTTTCTACAGTTTCATTTTTAGTTTTTGATGATTCAGGGTCTTTTGTAGGTTTATTATATGTTAATTCGTTCTTAAATCCGCTTTTTAAGGGCCTTATTGTAAATATATTTACTTGCGTTGAAAGTTTTAATGTTAGATGATAATTGGTTAATCCTATTATTTACTATATTGGGTATCTGTTTTATAATATTTTTGGGGTGGTTAGATAAAATATTGATATGAGTGGGAGAACTATTTTCTTTGAGAAAGGGTTGGTAGGATCTATCGTTTAACTTAAGGGTGATATCTAGATAGTTTACAATTTTAAGATTAGAAGTAACCTCAACCTTAAAACAAAGGTGATTTAGGGCTCTAATTATTTTTCGCATATTCTATTTGCATAGGGTCCAGTGGAATTAGGGATAAATATTAATCCATCATACCGATATAGGCCTATTTTTTTAGGGTCTAAGAATCTACTTAAAACATCTAAAATATATATACCAACTAGATATGCTACCTGGGCTGAATCATACGCTCCCCAAGGGCATCAAAGCTATCCTTTGGCCCTTTCGTCCATGTGGAATTATTAAAGGTTGAGAAAATTTTTTTTAGCCGCTAAGATAATCTTATAGTCCCTATCCGAAACATTCACGTAATTCTTAGCAAAATTTAAGCAACTTACAAGAAGGTCTTTAGATATAGAAAAATAAAAGTCAGCAATATCGAATTTAAGGAAGGTGGACTTAGATTTATTATTGATGTTATTAAACCAGCACTTTATGGCATCAGAAGAACGTTTCCAAAGGTTTGGTTGTAAATTAGATAGCATCTTCTCTATTAGGTTTTTTAGAATTTGCCTAGAAATTATGCCTAAGTCACTTTTAGTAGGATTAATCAGTCTAGTTTGTAATTTATTTTGGATGTTTGGTTTGTGGTCCTTAAATAAAACGTAAGCTTCTTTGGTAGAAACTTTTCCTATTTGATCACTAATATTTAATTCGTTAGCAAATTTAGCCGTATCTATGTTAATTTCCGATCATGTTAAGTTTCTTTATTTCTTTCCTTTCCTTTAACCCCTTCTCTTTGTAAAGCAAGACAAAGCCAAAATTTCCATTTTTTTCACTTACAACTCTATCTAAAAGTAAAATCTAAAAATAGACATTATTTGCTTCTGAAATATTTTTTGTGATCTAAATTTCTCAAATCTTAACCGTCATTTTAATTTCTTTTTTATTTAATTTTTTATTTCTTTTTCTGTTTCTTTTTATTTTCATTTTTTAATATGTACTGTTGCTGATGAGATGTGAAATCTCTCTTTGGAATTACATGTTGAAATGATCATTCAACAATTTTGAATATTGAAAATTCATTTTATCATATATATATATATATATATATATATATATATATATATATATATATATTAATCATATGACCCCAAGCAAGGCGATAACGCCACTGATGCGCAGGGGGCTACGTAAGGGTAAAAGAATGGAAAAGAGGAAGCCGGAAACCACATCCTAAACAGGGAACAAGGGATGAGCCTCTTCACTTGTTCAATAGACGTGGGTGGAGTGTGAACCGGGCGATAGTTTAGTCTATCTACTCCAATTAGTCTCTCTCTCTCTCTCTCTCTCTCTCTCTATATATATATATATATATATATATATAAAGCTATTTATTGTAATATAGAGGACTGTTCTACAGGGGATGTGCGTAAGTGTTATCGGCGCATAGATCTGAATTAGTGAATCGTATTCAAATACATGCCTCTATTGTGACATTAACTTGGGACTTACAGTCATCAGTGCGAAAGTTCAAATCGTGCCCTTTTAAATTGCGTTCTCCTTAGCAATACAAAAATGGGTTCATCTCTTCTTTGCAAAATAGTATGAGAGATTCAGCTCTAAATGAAAGCCATTTTAAGAAAAATATCGGAAAAGGGTCCGCTGATACGTCTTGATAATTTTAAATAAAGGAATATACTTTTAAAGTATAATTGGCAAAATCACTGTCAAATGCAAACTTTGTTTGTTTACTGAGCTCAATCCTTTCTAAGTGCACAATTTAAATGCACTTGTAAAAGTATAATTTTAACTTACTCTGAAAATAAATAAAGAAGACAAGAGGAAAACTATGTTTCTCGCCTACGCGTTTCGTCACGTGATGGACTTTATCAAGCACTTTATGAAGAAATATAGTTGTAATTACTATATATCTATGATATTTGGTTGAATGTTCATCAGAGTAAAATAGTATGTTTTACAAAACTGGCCTCACCGTTTCATACTTTTCTTCACCATATTTGTCGGCCTCAAAAACACACTGGTTTCTAGGTAGAAAACACGAAAATTTGCATAGAATACAGGAATTGAGTTTACATTCTGGTATAGATGAATTTCATCTGGGGTTATCATATGCCTATGAAAACCCTTACTTTACACGGCAAATTATCGAAACTTATTTAAGGAAAAATGTCCTTAACGCAACAGATATGAAGAGTAATGTTAATTTGAATACCGCATATTGAGCGTGAAAGCAAGAAAAATGTCCAAAGGGAAAAGGAATGAGGCACTGAAATGGGATAAATATTAAGAAAGGATGACCTGGAGATTTTGACGCATGCAGATCTTATCGAATGAGACAGATGAATGCTGAGAACCAACATAAACTAGATTTTGTAGATTAATGGCGAAGCAGCATTGAAAGGGAGGGAAGAAAAAGCAACTGCCACTAAGGGGTACAAATAATATGAATTTCTATAGAGCATAATTTTCCTGCGTTCGGAAGAGACAAGGTGCATAGAAGTATCAGAAGGTCGACTTTCACACATTTACACGACCAATGATATGTTTCTTTTCACTTTAGACAACGATGTTGATGCTTTACAAGGCCAAATAGCCACTCGGGGTAGAGGGTTATAGTGCATGAAACACTGTTTATAAGATTATGTCAAAAAAATATTGGTAAAAACTTAGGTATGATCAGGTTAAAATTGAAATGATCGGACGATCACTTAGGGGCCGATTCCGCAAAACAGCGGTACCTGGAAAGAAGCTGCTCGAGGGGAACTTACATCACACCAATGATATAAGTACGGAATGAAGGTGCTTTGCTCTAATATGCATGGCATGATGGGTTTTAACTGTCAGGTTTAGAACTAATGGAAATAAAAAAATATAGCTTGACTGAGCACTCTACACGGTAATAGCTATAAAGCAATGAATGGATAATGACGTTTGAGAGAAAATGGTTGCAGCATTGAAAGTAATCTGTCACCTAATGCCTTTCGGGAGTGAAAAAGTGAACACTAGGCAGCCTCTGTCTATATATATCAGCCTTATTCCGTTTTCGACCTGATCTGTCTACTGTAAACAAAGAGGATAGCAATAGAACCAGGCGGTACAGCAAATATACTATTTTCCATGCATCTTTAGCAATGAATTGAATGCACGCGTTCCACTTGAGATCTGGGTTCAGTTTAAGTACCAATAGGCGCTCAAAGGACCAAGGCCTCCCTGAGGGAACAGCCGTTTATCGCGATGGTGAGTGGTGATGACTTAACAGTTTGCTTTTCAAGGCATTGAATGTGAGAAGCCAGTTTTTCTCCCAAAATGCTCAGTTGCAGGAAAGATTTGCTGACAATCACTGGTCATCTAGAATTTGGGAAGTACACCAATTTACACTCAGGATCAGGACATCACGACGTATTTTAATGATTAACAGGCTTGGCTTGGTAGAAATCATTACAACTGAGAAATGAGTTCGACCCTTGCTCATTAAGACATACTTTCGACTTTCGACAAGGCTGCGCTTACAATCGTATCATCAGCACACATGATCGGATTTTTTTTTGTTTTTGCAATAAATCAAATGTGCGTGACAACTTCAGGCCTGGGTTCAGTTTACGTCCTAATAGACGCTCAAAGCACTAGAGCCTCCATGAGGAAATACCCGTTCATCACGAACGATGATGGCTTAAGATTTTAGGTTTCGAGATATTGAATTTGACAAGCCAGGTTTTCTTCCCAATCAGTGGAGAGATTTGCTGACAATCTCTGGTCCTCTAAAATTTGCAAGTACACACATTTACACTCAGGAACAGGAAATCACGACGTGGTGTAATGGTTAGCAAGCGTGTCTTGCTAGAATCATTGTAATGTGTTCAATCCTTCCTCTGTGACGCATGCTTCGGTCTTGTGCTACATCTAAGCTGCACTTAAATCCCCATAATAATTTTGTCATCGGAATAGATGATCGGATTTCGTTTTGATTTTCTTGTGGATATAGGGGTTTCTAAAAATCAAATAGTTTCTGTGAGAAAATGCTGGATTATTATCAAATTTTTCATAATTCGCAAGAAGTTTTCAATGAAACTATTCCTCTTTCAAACGAAGGACGTAGGTTTCAGAACAGTTGTTGTTTGGTTGTATTTTCTCACAGACGATGGTAATTACCTGCGTCACAAGCTGTCGATAATCCTACAGTTCATTGAAAAGTCCAAGCATAATTTATCTACCGGCCGCTTCATGCTTTCACAAAGATAATTGGCGGAAGTGAGGCTAGGTTTATTGCTTATCCATCTGTCAAATTCACATTTTCCAAACAAATCTCCGAAAACTGCCACTGCGATTCGTTTCTTTAACTATCACTGAGTCCCCAATCAATTCTAAAACTTGCAGATATCTCGGTACAGACCGGAAACATCGAGAAAACCCGTTAAATGGTGGGCACAATTCTGAATAGCATTAATTTTCTTCAATTGTATTATACACGCACTTTTCAAAGCTAAAAATACTTTTGCATCAGTGAAATTTCATTTTCAGACACGCTTTAGTATTAAAAATCAAACATATCTCATAGATTTTTCTTGTAATCGATACTAGCAGCAGCTGTTAATAAGCGTGAAGTTGTTACAGATACTAATTTATTGACACAAATCTTATCGGTTCTTAAGTCTATGTTCTTATAAAAAAACACAAATCGTGAATATATACAAGAAATATAAGTTAGATTTGTATGCGTTGAAGATAATAAGGGGAATAAATGAGAAATGGGTAAAATGGTAGAACGCAAAATTTCAAAAGTCGGTAAATTTTCGTTGTAATTCCCGACGCTTTTCCCCTTCAGATTTATCCACAATAGCATTATCTCTCTGCAAATGCATATGCTGAACTCAAATCAACTGTTAGTTATTGAAGAAACTTAACTTTTTTATCTAAATGGCCATAAACAACAAACTATATCTTGCACTTTTTCTCTCCCGTAACTCTCCCGAAGTCATGTAATTAAATGCAGAATGACGTACTGCGCATTTGAACGAATTTTGGCACACTTTTGTTCGACTTTTCTTCATTTACTGATACTTCCGGCGATGTACTCACGGAAATTAAAGTAATGCGCTATTGTATTTCTACGCTTGTTACTCTCATAATAGGAAGTGCATCGCCGGAAGTTTCAGTAAAGAAAGAAAATCGGTCAAAATTCGACAAAAAATTTTACCTCCGTAGAACGTCATTCTGCAGTTAATTACATGACTTCGTGAGAGTTACGGAAGAGAAAAAGTGCGAGATATAGTTCGTTTTTTTTATGGACTTTCAAAGCAAAAAAGGTAAATTTCTTCAATAACTATTGTTGATTTGAGTTCAGCATATACATTTTCACAGAGATAATGCTATTTTGGATAAATTTGAAGGGGGAAAAGCCGTCGGTACCTAAAACGAACATTTATCCAAAACACTTGCTGAGGAATATAATACTAACCTGGAGGAGAACGTATTTTATACTTTTACGAGTGGGCCCGTGCCGTCTAAAACGACGGCAAAATATATATTTATGTATCTACTATTGAGTATCAATACATGAAGACATGAGAAAAAATAATTCAAACCTCTAAGCCTTACAGAAGGGAAATATGTGTGTATGTGTGTGTGTGTTTATTCTTTACAACGCAATGATATCATTATTGCAAAAAATAAAATAATAAGCTTTTTTAAAATGTAAAATGTGGAAGAGTTTTTTATAACTGGCAGTAAAGAGAACTAACTGAGCCGACGCTGTCTCGCGTTTTTCTCTCTTCCCATAGTTTTTAATTTTCATGTCATATTGAAACACGTTATAAATGAAGCCTTGTAATTAATGAAATCTAAATACAAATATTTTTGATCTTCACATAAAACGGTCAATTCGTCTCTACGATTCAGTATTATTTTACACAAATTTGTATTGTTGTTGCTTTCATTATTTGGATAGTTATTGTTACTTTGATTTAGGTGCTGATTTAATATTTTATTATGATTTTTAACATATTTTTGTAGATAATTTGTACAACTATAGGTTAATTTTAGGAATATTTTATTAAAATTTTTACTTCGAGGGATAATGTTAGGGAAATGTTTCTTAATTAATTTGAGGAACGTCATCCCTAACTTGGTGTTAACGTTTTGGTTAAAAGGTGGTGTATACCACATGATTTCTCTAGTTCTATTTTCCTGTTATCGTCATATCTTTTATGCATTTGATAGCATGTTTTTATAGCCGATATTTCTTAGGGCATTATTATAAAAATCTCTAGAAGAGGTTTTATTAATTCTGTATTCTATGTAGGTGGGTACATGTTTGATGGAAAGTGGAAAGTTCTGGAAAAAACGAATAATCTGCAAGTCGTTCTCTGACATCTGCTCTCTGAATGAAAAGCGGCAGATTTTATGTTTCCATAAAATAAAGAAATACTGAATCGCAAAGATGGATTGACTGTTTTATGTAAACATCGAAAAAACTTTTTTAAAAAAAATGTGATTAATTCATTTATCAAATTAGGATAAAAAATAACTTAAAGATTAAAAATTATTTTACTAAAGTGCCACACACAGTACTTATTTGGTTTTCTTAACTAAAATATTCCATATTATACCATAATTATTCAATCCTGATTCTAACCTAAAAATTCCAGCTCATGATGTAGTACAGAATCTAATTAAAAAAACCCTAAAATATAATTTGGTGTTAAAAATTATTGTCTATCCATTTAAATAATGTATGGTCCCACTATGTATCTTAACCCAGAAAAGATACCTTTCTTTAAAATTTAACTAATTACAATGTTTCATTTATAACTTACGCTCTAATATAACTTAATTATTAAAAATTATTTTACTAAAATGAATGACCCACACAAGGATTATTGAATTTTCTTAATTACACTATACCTTAATATACCCATAATTATTTATTTCTAATTCTACATAAATATTTCAGCCCCTTTACTCATGAGTGAGTACAAAATATAATTAAAAAAAATATAAAATTCAACTAAGTGTAGAAATTATTGTCTACCTATTTAAATAATGTATGTTCCCACTATGTAACTTGCCCAGACAAAATTAAAATTGACATAACATGACAGCAGGTTATTCTGTTTTCTTTCGCAACTCAAATCTTCAACTCCATAGTTACCTAATTCTCATTTTTGATTGAACAATATTGACAAACGTACAAGCATATTTTCTAATTAATAACTCTTCATTTTCTAAATTACCACGAAGAAGTACCGTATTGTTCTAACACATGAACATTTTTGTGTAGTGATATAATGCATTTATAAACCATTGTAATAACGCAACAACTCTACATATATATATATATATATATGTGTGTGTGTGTGTGTGTGTGTGTGTGTGTATGTGTGTGTGTGTGTATTCATTCTGATAAATGCGTTTTCCGACATTATTTCAATCCTCCAAAATCACGTTTGTGAGTGTGTGCGTCAGTGAGAATGGGATCTACTATTGTTCTAAGTCTTCTTATAATTTTGAAGTAACGAGATTAGTGATTAAATTTGTAGCATTAAACATTGCTGCTGTTGCTGCTACAATGCTTTTCGTAATTCTATTACAATAACATACAACAGATCGTATAAACAACGGCATATCTTCTTTATATCTGTAGGGCTATATCTGAAATGAGACCAGGCACTGCAATTGTTCAAAATAAGAAACATTCTTAAAACTAATCTGATTCGTATATTGGTATGTTAAAACAAAGAAGTATGTGTTGGGTTGTCGTTGCCACGTCCGAAGTTAGTTTTCTGCGTCCTTAAAAGGGAGACGTGAATAGAAGAATTTTTTTTTTCTCATAAATTGAAATGGATAAATCACGATCAAATGAAGCTGAAAATAATAGAAATATACTATGACATTTTTAACACAATGAAATACTAAAATTTTTCTGGACGCGGTGAGTTTCAGAATTAATTACATTGGAATAAAGGCCTGTCAGAAAATGTCATAACAAAGCCTTGTTCGAACTGAAAGACAAGCATTTACGTACTATTTTTCAGGACGTGTTAGATTATGACTCTTCCCGAATTTCTAAGTTTTACGCATCGTTCAATTTTTTGAGAGACAATAATTTATCCCACTTAGTCTTCTAGCAGATTACTTTTTTATGACCGCTACGTGTTAGTATAAAAGTAAAGGAAGCAAAACTCTCGTTTCTCTTATCAACCACATATACCCGTAACGTCAATAAGTGTCTCGTTTTTGCTACGTAGAGACGACTAAGTCACCTCGGCTAACCAACAAAAAAAATGGTACAAAACAAATATATATATACACGGATACATACTATAGCTAATTACGTAAACATATATTTTGTCGCGTGCTAAATAGGCTAGTGGATTCAGGTGTTGGTGACATAGCAACTGCAAGTTCAATCCCTGTGATGGTTAGTGTGTACTTGGAGACAGTTAAATTTGGACGAGCATCAATATAAGTACTAAAATAAGAACTAAGTCAAATATCCGTCGAATGAGAACGATCTACCCTTGGAAATAAAATTTTATATAAAATTCACCTGAATCGGCAATCACTTAATGAAGGTTGAAGGTCACACGATGATAACAAATTGAAAAGGTGATGACAATGTTCACGACTAAATAATGCAGATAAAAAATGTATGAGTTAAATGATTTTTTTTAAATCTTTAACTGAAGTCCGATATTAGCAAGAAAATAAAAATAAAATATGCTGGATGAGGTAAAGAAGGATAGTTTATTAAAAGTATAATTACAGATGGAATTTTCTTTGTTCTATATGCTGTTCAAAATACTTCCCTTCTTTTTCAAAACACATTTCACTTCTATGCTTGCATGATTCATTAACACGTTGGAGAGGGTATTTACCCTACACACCGACTGGGACGAGGTGTGGTACAATGCCAGTTTTTAACGTGGAGAACTAAGCTTGTACGCTGTAGCAGCTGATCAAAATGTAACGAGCCTCTGCATACGCCATGACTTTGTAATAAGCATGACATAGTTGGTCATAATTCTAAACCAAATGGTGGGGAAGTCTGAAGACAGAAGTGCTTAAGATGTTGGAGTGTTTTCTCTGTCATTTCACTGCATTCATATTTAATTTCCTTCATACCTCAATAATTCTCAGGTGCGTCTAATTCTTTGTTTATACAAATGATTTTAAATGAACCCTGAGATATAAACTCAAGCGGGTGAGGTTTGGTGATATCAGTGGCCACTCAACAGGTTCTCATCGAGCCAGCCATTAGTCACTCTGGTTCGTGACTTTTGCCTAACCTTGTATGTACCTTAGCAATACATATTGACTGTTAATTTAGACTTTTTTGCAGTACGGGTCACCCAGTTAGGATCGAATTCACTATGCAGTAGTCATAGTATGTCAGCTCATTGTACATTAGGTTACTTGTATTAGTATCGACCTTAGTGACACCATTTAAACTATGATTATCGCTTTTTGAAAAACGAAGAGGAACATTAAGATATCTAAAAAAAAAAAAATCTGGAAAAATACGAAAAAATGATGCACGTCTAAAAACTATAATAAGTTTTGTTCTTTGAAATGTAAAACAAATCTTACCTTGATAATGAAAAAGTAATTAATCTTAATAAAGAATACCTGAAAAAAAAGAAACGGATAAAGCGCTAGCTCAGTAATCCCATAGCTTTCACAACGCACACATAAACGTGCATATATATATATATATATATATATATATATATATATTATATATATATATAGAGAGAGAGAGAGAGAGAGAGTGAGACATACATAAATTTAGAAATTGATTTAGAATGTTCACATCAAATAAGTTATCGTGTGTACAGCTTTAAGGTTTGATTTGGTTTGCTTCGTTTTGTCTTACATATCAATCTCAATGGGTTGTTTGATGCCGACAAGATTTTAACAATAGATTCCTATGAATAATTCTATTCATACGAATTCTTTGTAAGAAATCAGTTTTATTGATTCATTTTTGTAAAGAGTGTTGTCCAGAGTCAGATATATTGCTGGTATTTAATTGTTTTTCAAAAATGTATTGCTGGTTTTCATGTTTTCATTCAAAGATATATCGCTGGTAATATTTTTTCATTAAATAATATATCGCTGGTAATAGGTTTTCATTAAAAAATGTTTTGCTGCTAATATTTCTCCTTTCGATTTTCTTCAAAAATATATTGCTTGTAATAATTTTTCTTCAGAAATATTACAAGCCATAATATTTCTTCTCCAAAAAACTGATTGGTAGAATTAATACTAAAATTTTTTCAATCTCTTTCACATCTAGTAGCCATCTTTATTTTTAGTGACATTTTCGCCTTTCTTGAAGTGAATTGCTTAAGACAGAAAATGTAAAAAAATAATTAAACCACTTATGCGTTGCCCCAACTTCTCTGAATTATAACAGCTTTAAGTTCGTAACTGGTACTAAAAATGCGAAGCCCAAAAACCTATGAATGTATATTTTTGAATGTTTGATTAAAAGAGATTGGGGAGAATGAAGGTCAAGTGACAACAAGACGAATCGTGAAAATGACATGAGATTTATTGAAACCAATTTATTAAAATAAAAAAATACTAAATCCTAAGGGTGCACACATTTGGTGCTTTGTGTGCTTGGAAAAGGGGGATAATAAATTCCTGGACAAGTATTTTTTTTTTACAATCAATATTAATTAAATACACCCTTGAGCAAATTAACTAAAACAAAACGAACAATGTCTTCCTAGGATCTTTCACACTTTCCCTGATCACGTATATGTCGTCACTTGGCTTTTTTTTTCTCTTCCGACCGAATTTTTCTTTTCGCTTTGGACTGATTGGTCCAATTTCATTCTTCGCCTTGATTACAAGACTGACAGTTAAAAAGCTGACAAAAGTGATATCTGCGATTTCTCTGTAAGGCTTGCCAGTGTCTTTGTGCAGCGTTACAATTTTCGTACGCTTACATGGAGTAACGTCGATCGCAGACAATGGCCGGAGGACAAGTAATCGACAGTCGAAACAATCGTGAGATAAAACTCTGATGAAATCACGGAGGCTCTAATATTTTTCAAGGCCAAACAATTTTCACCATATTACTCAAAAATAGATTCACATTACTGCACACCATTGCAAAAGACTTAATCTGAAGGAAAAATAGAAACTGATTGCACCCTGTCACAACAATGAGTCTTAAACTGACCATGTGGTAAAAGAAAAGTAACTAAAGCAGTTTTTTTCAATTAATTTGTAGAAGAATGTAACAAGATATCAGAAAACATACCAGCGTATACAAAACAATGCAAATTATAATGAAGAATGTAAGATAAAATATCGTTAGTGGAGTCGAACCAAGTTCAAAATGTATATGTACCTTGAAAGTATAAAATATCAATGTTCCTAATAGTCTTCGTCATATTTTAACCATTTCACCTCAAGTAACGCGTGACACTTAGTAATGTACAGGGGGTTACAGCAAGAGAAAATACAGGTACAGTGGGTATTGAGGAAAGGATAAATAATTAATGGGATTCAAGAAGACAGAAGATGGGAATTGACGTTGTATTTAAATTTTTGGCGATTTTAACTATTAAGAAACAAGTAAACGGAAAAAGAGTTCTACAGGTAGGAAGTGCGGGAAAATGTAATATTTTACTTGACGGACAAAGATAAGATTGACAAATATATCCAGGCGTAGATGGTGTCGGCGGAACAACAAAAACAGAAACACAGGCGGCAACCGGTTTAAAAGGCGATAGCCGGAAAATATATGATTAACAAATATATCCAACCGTAGATAGTGGAGGAGGGATGCAACATCAAAGAGAGAAAAATTGCCGGTAAATAGCTTGAAAAGCGATAGCCGGCAAAAATGATTGACATATGTATCTGGCCATTGATGACATCAATTATGTGACAACCAGAAAAAGCGAAAATGCATCGGAATTTTAGGGTTATATAAATATGGTCTTTTTGGTTAGCTTCAGATTCACAACGGTCTTTTTGTGTGCACGACTTTCTCCGCCTGCCCTTTATTTCCACACGAGCGTCACCGACGAAGGATAAAAATATAAGATTATATTTTTATATATACGTGTTTGTCGTTGTTTGTCCAGCAGTATATAACAAAAGAATTTAGAGTAGAAATGACGGTTACATTTAACTATGTCAACGGTAAAATGCTCGAACCTAAATGCCAGTCTAATAGCACCCTCACTTTGATGTAGACCGGACACCAGAGAAAAATTCATCAGAGCAGTTTTCATGAAACTATAGAAAAGACAGAGGAAACACGTCAGGTCACCACACATCTGATAGGTGTTGTCGAAGTTCACAGAATCCGGTTTGTGCATTCAGAGTTGATCAATAAAATGTTTCTTTTCGAGCAGTTATTGTTCCCTGTAGTAGAAACGACTATATTGTTACAATAGTTTGGGTAAAGATATCACTTAATTCTACTATGAAAGCGATGACTAGGTTGTGAAGACTTCTTTGAGGAGTGAGTTGTTTTGAGCCTACGCTTGGTCCGATTTAATTGCTTTTTTAAAGCATAGTGTTTACCAAATATTTGGCGTCGTGCCTCCTATCCTGGCGTTACTACTCTTACAGCTCTTACTGGTCGCATTGTAAGGATATTTTATAGCCAAATGTCTGCTCCGATTTACCCGATTTCGCGGACAGCACCAATACTTCAGATTTCAACCGGCTCAAGTAGCCATTGGTTAAAAAATTATGTTGTCAAAACAGTTTATTGTCGTAGAATAAATTCTTTTGTTTTTCTTTCTGTTTTCTTAACCTCCCATTAATTCCCACTCCACTCGGTGTTCAACGTACTTTGAACGCAAACTGACAAGGTTAAGGTTTTAGCGAATTCTTTTATTAACTTCATTTCTTTCAAAGCCGAAATTTACTCAGAGAAAATAAATTAAAACAGGCTGAAACGTACCAGAGTAATGTATTTTTTTTTCAGCAGTACAAATACGTACTGGAATGTATTGGTATCTTTTGCCAACAATCTTTCAATATAATATATGCAAATCACGCAGTGCTTATAATAGACACGGAAAGAAAACAACTACACCGACTGAATGTGACGACGGAAAGCGAGAAAAAAAGGACTAAACATAAGCTACAAGAAAACTGAATGCATAGTCATCAGCAAAAAATATGAACACTAACCAAATGGCAATTACAGGTCGGGGATACCAAAATCAAACATGTACAGAAATTTAAAGAGCTCGGAAATGTTCTAAAAATGCTGCACTGTGTATTGCGATGGCCAAAGATGTCTCTATTCTTCATGTAAAAATCAGACTATCCAATCCTTCATTCCTTAATTACGCACCCAAAGAAAATTTAGCTGTCATTTTCTAATGTTAATATTTGACACTACAATATACTCCCGCACCAGTAAGAAACCTGTCGTGGCAGACAGACATAATCTCGCTGCTGACCTTGAGCGGGATCTACACTCTGTGGTGAACTGGGGCAAGAAGTGGCTTGTCAACTTCAATTCATCTAAGACCAAGCTGTTGTCTGTCAACCATTACAGGCAACCTCTCCTGCCTCCTATAAGCATCGACCAAGCGATTCTCCCGGAGAGTAATACACTACGCATTCTCAGACTTACCCTGTCCTCAAAGACCTCAAATGGAACCACTATATTGAATCCATAGCAAAATCTACTGCTAAGAAGGTTGGGTCACTATGTCGATCCAAGATGTTTTTTCCACCTGAATCCATCCTGCATATATACAAGTCAACCATCCGTCCGTGCATGGAGTACTGCTGCCATTTATGGTCAGGTGCCCCTGCCGTTCTGCTCAGTGTTCTTGACAGACTCCAAAGGAGAGTTTGTAATGTGATAGGTACTGATCTGGCGGCTCGACTGCAGGCACTTCCCCATCCTCGAAATGTGGCCTCCCTTTGTCTGTTCTATAAATACTTTCATGGCTTGTGCTCAGACGAACTTAAGTCACTGATGCCTCCTCAACAGGTGTTTACTCGTGCAATCAGACTGGCAACTGGGTCCCACCCATTCACAGTCAGGTTAGCCAAATGCAGACGACAGTTATACTCCTGCAGCTTCTTCTCTCGCACTTCCCCACTGTGGAATTCGCTCTGTGGAATTTGCTTTCCTGACGGCTACAACCTCCAGAAATTTAAATGCAAAGTCAATACTCATCTACTAACCACTGGATTCTAGCTCTCTCCCCACTCCTGTATAACCTTCCCTTTTTCTCCACCTATGTATCTGTCATCGCACCTGATTTCTCAGTTTTCTATTGTTCCTTTCTAACTAGTTTGTACTCCTCACTCTTTTCTACATAATCTTTTTACATTTATGTAGCCCTCTGCACATCAGTGCCGTTTCCGCCTTGCTCGGTGTGAAATTAAAAAAAAATTAAAAAAAAAATTTTCCTTTTCGTTTACATCCTCTCCGAAACCTTGAAGTTGCTCACAAGTTCGGTCCATGGTATTCTCAGCATTCTTCTGTAAAACCACATTAGTTTTGCTTCGAGTCCCTCATTTATTTTGAAGAGATTGCTCAGCGTTCGCTACTGTATAAGAGAACAAATATCACTTAACAATCAAATACTCTTTTGTAGCTATAGACGTTTGTTAGATTGTTCTCTTCTCTTTATTCCCAACGAAACCTTGTCTCCTAATAGTCTGCTTAGTTTTGGAAATGCCCCCTTGACAAAAGAAAATATACAGTTCTAGAAAGAAAAGAAACATATAGTGCAAGAAAAATAGGCTGGATATAGTAAAACGGGGTAAAAGTTTACAAGAATGAATTATGTATTTAGTTATCCCTTTGTAGTTGTCAAAATATTTACGGAATTTTCCACTTCATGATTTTCTAAGAAAGCAGACGAGTGTTAGAGACGCTATTTCGATACATGGAGTTAACATTTACTTCTCTGGATACAGTCTTTTATTGTATCTCTTTGTTCCTTTATTTTGCTTCTTTTTTCCTTTTTTCTCTACTTTCTTTCTCTTCATTTTTTCTGTTTTCTCTCTTTTTTTCTTCTTTCCATTCATCAGTCGTCTACATTTTCTTTATCGGTGCTTTTTTTCTATTATTTGAGGTTCTTTTTAAATAAGAGAGAAATTTTTCGTAAATAACCGTTACAAATGTCTATTCTAAATATGGACATCAGAACGTCTATGTCAAATAATATTTTGGGGATCAGCTGTTGTACCATTTGGGTCTGATGAGCCGCAATATGCAGTGAAATGTGTATTATCGATTGAAATAAGTCTAAGAATTTTTCTAAATTATATTACTCTGTTAAATTCCAACAAATGAATTTAACATTGAGTTCTTTTGAGTTCGTCTCTATCGGAATTTACCTGGATAGTATACCAAGTGTGCTACGTTATATATATATATATATATATATATATATATATATATATATATATTTGAAATGATTTGTTTAAACATTATTTTTGATCGATACTCGTATTAAAGTAGATATTCTGTTTTTAATTAAACAGTATTATATATTTATATCTACCGGCCCAATTATTTACGAAAAATTTTTATTACGAAAATGTGTCATTCGGCAGGTTTCGAACATGCGACCTTTATCCATATAGGGGAAGCTACCATGTGATCTGCCACGTCTTAGACCTCTCGACCACGAATGACCATCAGTCTAAACGAGATTTTAATCAAGCCTATATAACAGTTTTTGATTGATCGCAAAAACCATATCTGCTCTAAAATGTATCGTAATGTCAATAAATGTAAACATGTTACGGAAATTAAGGAAAATTAACGAAACTTGGTTATAAACAAACGACAATTTGAAATGATTTGTTTGAATTAATTAAAATTAAATTAATTAGAAACAGAATATCTACTTAAATACGAGTCTTGATAAAAAATAATGTTAAAACAAATAATTTCAAATTCTCGTTAATTTCCGTAATATATATATATATATATATATGTGTGTGTGTGTGTGTGTGTGTGTGTGTGTGTGTGTGTGTTCCTTAAAGCATTATAAATGGTTCCCGAGGGAACGCGGAAAATGATAAATAACATTTAAAATCTGTACTTAATGCTATAATCCAGTAATCTCTCGCAAAAATATTGTCATTTTTTTTAATTTCAGATAAATACAAGAACGTGGGAATGTAAAGCATTAATGTTAATAAATTCAGTGTTTTCATATATATATATATATATATATATATATATATATAGAGAGAGAGAGAGAGAGAGAGAGAGAGAGAGGGAGTGGTAAGTTATTTGAAACCATTTTAATTTTGCGCATGCCTATTTATTGCTTTTTATTTTGTGTTCTGCACAATAGAGTAATGTCAGTTAGGAAATGTCTGTGAGAAAAAGATGAACTATCCCGAAATTCACTCCTCCAGAAATTTGGAAAATGCATATTAGTTCTCTTCGGAATTAGCGCTAAAAGCTTCAATATGAACATTTCAGAGTTTTTAAGTTCGAATTTCAGGACTGTGCAGATGATTCGGGAAAATTTGGCTGACCTCATTTTGTCTACGACGGATTTTAGAGTGATCACTGGTGATGATGACATTATGGCACCATTTATCATTCAAAATGGCCTCAGACTCGGCATGGTGTGTTACATTTAGTACCTTGAAGAAGATGTTCCCTGGATTAGGTGGATTGTTGCTGGAAGACCCTATGTCTGACAACTGATTCTGCTCTATGCCAGACAAGCAGGAGAACCCAGTCATGGCAGTCTAACAATTTCTGCAACAACATTATCCTTTACATATGCCCATCTAACTTCCAAAATTGCAACCTCCTTGATTATTATATGTGGGGAACAGTTGAACAAGAGATTTAAAAAAACTTCGTATAAAACAAAAGATGAACTGAAGGCAAGAATTGCGGCAGCATTAAACAACCTAAACAAGGAGAACATCCAAAAGATTTCCAGGAGATTCCGAAATCATCTGGAGTTCGTCGTTGAAGGTAATGACGATTTTATTGAAAACATTATTCTGTAGTATTACAATATAACAAAGCTTCATATTATATTCGGTTGTAAGTAACTGACTGAAGTCTAAATGTCAGGTTGGGATCAATGTTAATGTCAATCTCTAAATATACGTCAGGAGCACCAGGCCGTTTGTGGCATCAATAATCACGGCATGGACGAATATACTATAAGTATTTATAGTATACTATACTATACGTATTTATAAGTATACTTATAAATACGTATGATAGATTCGGGAGAAAAAAATTGTCTAGCATAATGCATTGAATCAAATTCCATGGAAAAAGACCGATCATTTCTGATAATGTTACGTCGAGAATGCGCTGCGTGTAACTCCCATGGAGTTTAGTATAAATCACGCTGATAAAAGGAAGAAAATGGTCTTTCAGGTGAGAAATAAAGAGAATATTTCTTTTAGAAACAAAAATTAATATGCCAACACTTGTCCCAGTTAACAAAAGATTGCAGGTTATTTGTAGGTCACATTAGCCTACTGGAACTATTGGAAATGAACATATATTTTTATTGAGACAGGATTAAATGTCTATGTCATTGAGCAAGTATATAAAGTTGAGATCTGCTGTCATCAGGCAGGTCATTGATGAAAATTATGAACACTGCAATTATTAAACAATTCGTCTACGAAACATCTAATTGTAAGTGCTGAATATAACATCAGTCAGGTCAGTGACTAATTTTATTTATATGAAGCATATTGTCCTTTCTTCACATTATATATATATAAAAAAACATAAAACAGACACTCATCAATAATAATTTTCCTAACTACATAGTTGATGAACAAATACGTTATTTTCTTAAAAAGCTTAACATGGAAAAAACAACACATCCTCGAAGCAATCTACATTAAACAATTTAAACCTGGTTTGAATACAATCAATTTTGATATTTCCAACAACGTACTCAAATGTCTGTAATCAGACCAGGGACGACAACGCCACTATTTTGTCACTGTCTTCGGCCATCCGCCACGGTAGGGATGGACTTATATTTTCAATTCAATTCTCTTTATTGTTAATAGCTTAAATGTTCTATGTGTACTGTGTGTTAATATTTACTCTTTGATAATAGCTTATGTGAGCCGAAAGCTTAGACCTGATAAAAATATTAACAATTACTGTGATTTTTTGTTGTCTTTCAACGACATCACCATCAAGTATATCAGACGGTATGAACGGATCCTACACAAAATTAATAGACAAAACTTGTCTATATTATTCAATGAAACCTGCATTAATATATATATATATATATATATATATATATATATATATATATATATATATATATATACGTGTGTATGCGTAGTCCAATATTTAGATAAATTTACAAACTGGCAATATATCTCCGTTTATGAAATGCAACTTTAACCATCGAAACTAACCATCCCACAAGCATAATCAAGCACACTCATAAAGAAAGAGAGTACAAGCTATCAAATGATTTTTCAAACAAAAAAATTTTCAAACAAAGCATTATAAGATGAAAAGCAAAAACATTATGAAGAAGCTCTAAGAAAATCTGGCCATAAGAACTATCCCTAACCAAAAGACATAATAACTAATAATAGAAATCGAAACATTACCTGGTATAACGCAACTTAGAATTAAAAACCGAAATAGGACAAATAGTTTTTAATCTGATAGATTAACTCTTTCTAAAAAGCTCAGAATTAAAGAAAATTTTTAGTAGAAATTCCATCAACTGAGTTATGACTGTACTAGTAATTTATATATCTACATAAAGAAACTAAACATCAGAAACTTATATAGTAGCGTACAAAATAATACAATTAATATGGAATTTATTGTTAAGGACAAAAATAAATGCTTACTTGAAGAATATTATAAGACAAAAGAAGTTTTTTACAAAGCAAAAGTACATGACTTAAACGGATAAAACAAAAGATACTTTGGGATCAAACAAATACACTTTTAAAACTTGATGGAATGACCATAGGTCTACTTTAACATCGAAAACTTAAAAAATTGAAGAAAATTGGCTACAAACGTGTAGAAATTAAAATTAAAATATGGAAAAGACCCAGACATAACGTTGAGTGTAATAAAAACAGCCAAGTCTTACAAGTGGTAAGATACGTAGGCAGGTGCCAGGAAGAAAATTTAGATATTACGTTATTCTCAAACGAAAGAAATTACTAAATGAAAGAACAGAAACTATGACCAATTGTAACCTTTCCAACCTAATTACCTATTAGGGTCATAAAATCATGTATGAAAATGTTCTAAGATCTTTATGTAACTTCTCCAAATTTTGAAAATTGCGCGTTTATAGAAAATTTGTTACGTGAGTGTTTTTAAGAGAACGTACTCAGTTACTGCAAATCATTTGAAAACACCGAAAGAAAGAAACCAGGGTTGCGTAATAACTCATTTACAAATGAAATATATAACCAAACAGGTAAAGAAATTTAAATACCAGCGAAGAGTTCTAACATAGGAGGCGATTGGCATTGCCATGGATAAATTCCAGAAGCTGAGTAAAGTACTGAGAAACAGGTAAATTTTGCAGGAAACAAAGAAGAGAATAGTGTCTGTCCTTCAATATGGCAGTGAATGCTAGACAATCTCATTAAAAATGAAAGAGAGATTTTTATGAAACCGAAATGTAGTTCTACAGAATGATTATGAGAATACCATGGATCGACGAGGTTTTGCTGAGGATAGAAAAGAAAGGAAAAGGAAACACTTACCATCAAGAAAAGACAGCTGGGAAGACTAATGAGAAAGAAGGGTGTGGAGAATCTGATACTTAAATGACGGACAGATAGAGGGCAAAGGAAAGCAACACAAGACATACTTGATGGATTTGAGCAAATAAATAGCAAAACAGTGTTTGAGAGATTTTACAAAATAAGGTGTGTTAAAAGCTACAAAAATTAGGCAAACGGTCATGATCGCCTAAGTCCTGAAATGACACGGCATATAGAAGAAAAAGAAGGGTAACCTTCACAATTTGTTTCGATAAAGTGAATATTAAGCGACACAAAAACAATATAGCTGTTAATCTATTTTATTTAAGGTAATCGCTGCTTACTATGCCTTCGGAGACAGAACGTATCTGGTCTTTATATATATATATATATATATATATATAATCAACTCCTCCTTTTAAAATACTTCATCGGATGTGAGAGATAGGCATGAGTTTTTATTTAAAATTCGATATGTGTCCCAGATTTCCATATAAGGTTCTCGAGCCACCCGGGAATCAAGTCATTTGATTTGACTAGTGTATAGAAGACATAACTTCCTGCCTTCATCCTTCAACTACTCCCAAAATATTGGTTTGATACAGCAGACTTACTCCTTTAACCAACCCCAAACAGAAATGACACAGTGTCTTAATTCTGTACCCCTGACTGAACATTCATTCATTAAACAGCTAGTTACATTTCAGTCAATTTATATATATGTATACTAGCAGTAGAGCCCGGCGTTGCTCGGGTGTAATGAAACCTTTCAAACTAATCCATGGTCCTGGAGCTTAGACTCTTTGGACGTTAGCACGAAAGATTAAAAAAGCAATACTTAAAGAGAAGCCGTAGACTGAAAGAAAAATGAATTTATGTAGGTCAAATTTTGATTTCCTGGTATCGATATCAAATAAGTTTCTTTCGTCGTAAACTAAATTTTGAAGGCTAAATAAGTCCTCTGAGTAAATGGTATCATGGCTAAGACTAAGAACTACAAGTATACCTATTTAGAGCCACACCCGAAGTAAACACTAAAATAAAAGAGCTGAAAAAATACAGACATACAGGCAGATAAAAAGACACACACACAGACATCTTGCCTTTTTATATATATATATATATATATATATATATATATATATACATATATATATATATATTACCGATTTTCTGCACTATTGTAAGAACTGTAACCTTGAAACTTCTGAATATCGTTTCTTATGTCTTTGTCTCTGAGTGTATCAAATTTGATTAAAATTGGACCACTCTTTCTATAACCCGAAATTTTTAGATTATCGATTTTCGATATTTATCGGGGGTACCTCGACACGAACCTAGCTAAGAACACTCGTAGACGCTTATAGTACAACTGTGTAAATTTTAAAGAAAATCGGTTCCGCCGTTTCAGTGTCTATAGGTAACGGACACACACACACATAGTTCCATTTATAAATAAGTTTAGATATATATATAGAGAGAGAGAAACGGACAGATAGATATATGGGTGCGTGTGTATATGTATGAATATCATTTCAAACCTTTTTATAGCAGAAACTTTAAAATATTTGTAAATCCTCATTTAATTTATCAAAAAAAGTATGTATGCGTCTAATTTGAATAATTTGGACTGCTTCATTAAATACAGTAAAATGAAGTCTTCTTGCTGTGAAGATGTTCGTGGCTGCGCATTAACGCCTTACGAACAAAACAGTTTATGCCAATAAATTATTTGCATATTCAAATCTCGTTTCTTGCTCTGCTTTTAAAAATTACTTTTTTCCTGGATACAATCTTCATCAGTTTATGTTCAACGTCAACTCCCATCATCTATCGCCTTGATTGTCATCTTTATCTTATTCTTTCTTTGACATCTCTTGTACCTTGTTACTTTTTTCCTTATTTCTCACTGTAACTCACTGCGCACCAGTGGCAGTACTGCCTTGCTTGGGGTGAAATGATTATAAAAAGAAGAAACCTTTTCTTACTAAATTAATGTTAAAAATATAAGACAAAATTAAATAAGCAATAAAAATGAGTTGCAACCGTAAAATCCGTAACTATAAATTTCATAGAAAAATCAAACTTAGGCAGTTATATAGATAACATTTCTTCTAGCGGCTGTAGATTTTGTTCTTGTGAAAAAATAATTTGCCTTAATGTCTGTAGTTCACTCTCTTGTGTCTGAGTTTGTCTGTGCTTCGATGTGTACTCTATGAATGGACTTCGTAACATGTTCATAACAAGTTATTTTCAAAGAAATGTTAATATTCGTCAAATAAGACAGACAGTTGATATTCGTTCCTACACTCGACTGAATATCGTACCGTTATTGTCGACATTTCCTAAGATAGTTGCTACATGTTATACTCCACGATAAATTTTCTGTGATATTTCTTGCTAAGTTGCAATGGATATGGCATTTTGAATTTTTCTTAATGTCACCGAGGAGATAAAAAAGTATATTCTATTCAGACATTGGATTTTTAGACTGATTTCAAATTATTAAATCCCTTGTAGTTAAGATATATTCTATCTGGACTTAAACATACGTAAAATAATTTTAAAGTTCTTACACCTCAATGTTTTGATGGATAGTTTTACATTTTGTTAAATCATTTCACCGCATACAAGGCGGGACAAGAGTAGGTACATGTGTTATTGATTAAAAGATGAACGGAATTCAAGCATTCAAGATAATGTAAATTTGGGGTTGCATTTACATTTCTGGAAATTGTAGCTCTCAGGGAAGCAATTAAATAGAAGGAAATTCCACATTATGTAGGTGCGAGAAACTGTTAGAGTAGGCGGAAAAATAGTGGGACTTAGATGCCAATCTAAATTCACGTGGTCGGTGTACCAAGGAAAGAGTCTCATCAGAATAATCGAATTGAAAACAATAGTAGAAAAGTCAGAGGGAAGCCGCTTCAAATCAGTGAGAAAGTGACGGAAGTCGTTAAGCCAAAGCAGGACCAACTACATTGCAGATCCTTCTTTGGGTTTGGTTGAGAACCTCGAGATGTATAGCAGGAGCACCCGACCAGTTATGACAACAGTATTCAATCCACGTACAAATGGAAGATTTATAAATGTGCAGGATGGATTATGAGGACAAATGCTTTATGACCCAACACAGAGACAGAAATTTGCTAATAGTATATGCAGCTATGGACTAGATGCAGTCGTTCTATTTCAGGTTGTTTGAAAATGTGAGACTAAAGAAGCACAGTGTGTTACTCTTAAAGAGACTTACATCAGCATATGCTGATGGCTAACAGGAAAGTGTCACTATAGTGGTTAATGAAGAGCAGACATAATAATATTCTTAATTATTTAAAGTTCCTATGCATCATATCTTTACATTATGAAGTGTGATCTCGTTGCAACTGCAATAGGAATACGTGACACTGCTTGTAAGCTGCCTTTATTTGAACAACAAAAATGACAAAGATCTGAAGTGTGAATTATTGGTTATAATTATGGGTTAAATCTTGACAGAAATTACAAGCAATATATAAACTTTATGTTAAAAAAGAAAGGATATTGAAAGAAATACTTCTTTTTATTAGTATTCCTCCAATCTGTGGTGAACTGGGGTAAGAAATGGCTCGTGAATTTTAATACTTCCAAAGCGAAGCTGCTATTTATTAATCATCACAGACAATTGCTCCTCCCTCCATGAGCATGGATCAGGCTAGTCTCACTGAAAGCAAAACACTGCACGTCCTCGGGGTAAATCTAACAGACATCAAGTGGAATGATTATATCGAATCCATAGCTAAATCCGCTGCTAAGGTCAATTCTCTGTGTAGGGCCAAGAAGTTTTCCCGTCTGAATTCATCTAGCACCTATATAAATCTACAATCCGAACGTGCATTGAATACTATACTATATACTGCTATATCTGTTCGGATGACCCTACTATCCACCTAGGGGTCTTTGTGCCAAATCCGAACCGAAAATCTCTAATGGGATCGATCCTGACATGGCAGCTGAGATACAGTCACTTTCTCACCGGTGTAATATGGTTTCTCAGTGTCTCTTCTACAAATACTTTCACGCCGTCTGCTCCGATTAATTTAGCTCACTGGTGCTCCCTATGTATGAATTTATTTGAGCCATAAGATTAGCAACGAGACCCCATCCTCTTTCTCATGCTCTTTTTCTGTCCAAAATTTCACTCTCATCAGTATTCTAATCCTTCTCTTACCTACTCCCCGACACCCCCTATAATCAGTCCTCTTTTCTCATAACTTTCCTCCTATGTAACCCCCTGCGCACCAGTGGCAGTAAATTGTCTTGCTTGGGGCGATATGATGAAAACAAAATTTTCTAAAAAATGTTTTTGTTTAAATATTATATGCTAAGAGTTTTTCATATTAAACTCTAGTTAAATATATGGAAATTCAAGTTTCATGCATAAGAAATATGAAAGGTATAAACTAAAACAACATCTTACATTTGTTGACCTTCCAAAACCTAGTGAAATAAATAAAACAAAAACGTCGTTCTTTTACTAATCTAAACTACCTGAAAAACAATATTTCTTTCTTTTATGGACAAAGGCCTGTTCTTATTGACTTTAGAAAATAAATGAAAATCCCGTTGTGAATGACTGACAAAGTTACAATCATTGAATTTGATTTACAGATATAAAAGCAAAACGATATAAAACACTATCTATCGTGGTTTCGGGAAAGACGAGACAACAGAAAACCAAGACGGTGAACATAAAGGGAGGTAATCAGTGGAAATAGATAAAGTAGAAAAATGGGAGATAAATAACATTGAGCTGGAAAGGTCAGAGACTCAATGGGATGACGAATTGTATTTATGTGTGAAGGAAAAAGGTGATGGATCAGTACATATAAAAAAAGTAGGAAATAAAAATGTAAGCGTTATACTTATATCTGTTGCTGTGTTGTAAGGACTCAGGTGGCCTACGGACACGAATTAATGTGTTTAAATTAACTTGTTATTCGTCACTCAGAGTCGTTTCAGTTACTAATGTTATAGAGCTGCTTTAGTGAAGATTTATCGAGCAATTATGGGCTTCTTACCGACAAATCCATTTTTGTTTGCTTGTTTATCTTCTTTTTCTAACGAAGAATAATGGAAAACGGAGCTCTAAGTAAAAAATGAAGGACAGTATTAAGCATTATGTTACATTGAAAAGTAGCTTTTATATATAATTTCTAACACTAAACTTCATGCAATATAAGGCTCGAGAGTCCCTCATCATGTATTATCAAAACCATTCATAACTTCTTCTTCTTCTTTATTTTGTTTTCTTCTTCTTCTTCTTCTCCTATGTACCGTGTTCCTTCAGGACGTAGGTGATTATGGCCGTTTGCATCTCCCTCTTCCTAGTGATTCTTAACACGCTTTCTTCTGTTGCCGCCTCCCAAACTTGGTTCTGTCGACCGTTTCCTCAAGCCCATCAAATATGTCTCTCTTCTTTGTATCTGACATGTGACTATCAGATTCTCTAAGACCACCTTCCTTACTACATATCCCAGGAACTTCAGCTGTCTTTTCTTGATGTTAAGTATCAGTTTTATATCATTTCCATCCTCTGCAAAAACTCACCGTTGCTCACATGTTCAGTTTATGCTGTCCTCAGCATCTTTCTCTAAGACCACATTCTTTTTGCTTTAAGTCTTTCTTTCATCTTTAAGAAGATTGTCCAGCATTTTCCGCCATATAAGAGAATAGATATCACAAAAAGTTCAGTACACTTTTCTTTATTCAAACGACAATTTTCCTGTCTCCCAATACTCTGATTAGCTTTTGAAATGCATTCTTGGCCATGCCATTACACCTTCGGATTTCAGTGTTGCACTTTCGATTTTCTGTCAAAATGCTTTTCAGGTATTTTAATTTCTGTACTAGTTTGATTTTAGTGTCCCCGATTCGAAGCTGGCATTTGGGGTCCCCTTTTTGCTGATGACCATTCATTCGGTTTTGTTGACGTTTATGTTCCAGTTCGTTTTTCTTATCTTCCCTTGCTACCTTCTGTAAGAGATCCTGTATTTTCCTTTCTGTTTGCTATTAACATTCACTGTCATATGGAAGAACAGACATTGCATAAAAATTCAGTATTTCCTTTTTGTTTCCAGCGGAATTTCCCTGTCTTTCAGTACTGTAGACATGCTTTGCAGGAAAGAAAGCACGTAGCAGTAGGGAATAAATTAAAATGCCATAAGTTTTCAATGAACATGACAGTGTACACAGACGATGAAATGATGAATTTTATTTAACTCCATGACAACGCAAAGATTCATAGTGAAAGAATATCATGAGAAAATATTTCGTACTCTCCAAGATTTGCTATTGTGATTGCTCATCAACTCATCTGATCTTACGCCAATGATTTATTACCTTTATCGGTCGCTTTAAAATGGTTTATGAAGGAATCTTTCTATAATAAAAAACATATACATGGTTTTTCATACCAAAACTTAGATTTTACCCAAACAGCTACCTGATGTGTGGAAACGTCATTGGAAATACTGATCAATATCAGTCAGTTAAGTACCATACGTGATACACGCTTCGATGATCATATTTCGAAAAAGACATGACTGATTAGGCAAATTTTTCAGTAGTAGATTGCCATTTCTTTTTGCGGTAGACCAGTTTTCAACCAAGTATATAGAGTCCAATATATCCTGCCATTTAACTGGAGGGTTTTTGCAATGATATTTGCGAGTAATTTTAACTCGGCTCTCCGATTTCTGGTTCCGAGTCGATATTCACTGCAGCACAAAGCCCATCCTGAAATTATTAAATAGAATAATTAAATTATCTATATTTCTATCTATATATCTCGTCTGTCTGTTTCACTATCTGTCAGCTAGTCTGTCTACCTAGCTATATCTATTTGAACCTTTGTATATTTAGGAGTCTACTCTAGCTTTAAACACGTTGTGTTAAATAGAACAGACAATAAATATCTAGTGAGACATTGATGAGTTACTTCTGGTGTCAAATCAGTTGCATTATTTTAGCTAGACGCATAAAAAGAATTCAGTGACATTAAAGTTCGATATCCAAGTAATATTGGCAATCCTTCCCAATTTTTGAGAAATAAAAACAGAAACTTCAGCAATAACCGAAAAAGTCACTCTATTATTTGCAAGATTAGCAATGAAGTCTCATTCCTGTGTAACGACCACAATATAGAATTTAACGATATGTGACAAATAAGATTCTAATCCGCCAAGGTATTTTTAATGATTGAATATCAAAACTGAATAAGTAACTACTTTTTGAAGTTAGAAAGATAGAAAAATATGATATTGTCAACGACAAAATGACGGGATACAAGCATGAGTACTGTCGGTCATGCTTGTTTACTGAAAAAAAATTGGTACTCCCGATATAATATTTTATTACTATGGGATTTTCTATGGTGGAAATAGAGCATTAGTAGACTAAAGACTCAGTTAGACATCTGTCTGTTTGCTAATTGACACTCAATAGGTTTTGGGTAATTGCATTTACTGTTATTTTGATCGACAGTTTATTTTAGAATGTTGCTGATTGCTTAGGTCATTATATCTGCTTAAAATTCTATGATTATGTTTTTGATGCTCTTTACTAGAGCTATATCTAAATTTCAATATTTCTGTTAAAAATTTTGTTAAGAGGGTTATTTTTATAGATATGTTTATCAATTAATTTTATGAATTTATGCCCTAACGTAGTACTTACCATTTGGTTAAATGGGTGTGTGTACCAATGATATTTCTCTTTCTATTTTTATTGTTTTCTTGTTATTCTGTTTATGGTGATTATTGTATTTCTGCTCAGGGCATTTATACCCGCTGTTTTTAAGTACTATGTTTATAAAAATATTTTTTATTTGAAGAATTTTACTAATTCTGTTTCCAATAGAGAAGGGTATACTGGGTTGTTTTCAAAACCTCTATATATAATAACATAGAAATTATTATAAAAATATTGGGAGCGACAAGAGACAGAGCCAAGTTGAAATCCATGATGGCCTACGTTCTGAAGAGATCCGGTAAATGAAAAAGGAAAATGCTGTTATCTTTGTTGTGGTCATGTATTTTTGCATTGTAGATTAAGTGATAGAAAGTGTTGATAAACTGATATACATACATATATATATATATATATATATATATATATATATATATATATATAGTTAATAATGGAAGTATACTCCACAGTTTGATATTTACTTTAAAAAGTGCTTAATACAAAAGTGGTGCACAAATATCTGTTAATTATTATTATTATATTAATAAAAGCAAACTGAAACTTAATATCTAGTTTCAGTGTTAAATCACGATCATCAGGCAGTAGAATATCGTTAATTTCATTTTTAATAAGGAGATGTAAAAAATAAATATTAAAAATGAAGAAATCAAAAGAAGTTCAGCCAATGATACGAATTAAGTGAAGTGGGAGGTAATAACACCTCAAAGAATGGTGTGTGTACGATTTCTTAGACGGAAAGATACTCTTTTATTAGTTAGGTCCGGGATTTATTGAGTGATGTGTTAGGACCAAGATGATAAATTTGTTTACATAGTAAGGCCTATTTCCTGAATTTTGCTTACATAGTAGGGGTTAGTTCCCGAATTTGATGACATAGTATGGCCTAGTTAATTTTGTTTTACTTAATTTTAACAATAATATTTATTTTCTTTGTTCATAAAGGTAGTTACATATTTAGGTCGTGTCCATGACTTGTCTTACATTGTAGGGCCGTGCATATGAATTTGCTCGCATAGTAGGGTCAATTTATGAATTTTTTGCATAGTAGGGTTTAGTTCATGAATTTACTCGCAAAGTAGTGCTGTGGTCAATATATGTGTATATTGTATAACCGGGTTCTTGAATTTGATTAAACAGTAGAGATGTGTTTATGAATTTGCTTACATAGAAGGACTGAGTTCGTAAATTTGCTTACATAATACGATTGATTTCATGAATTCTTTACATATCATGGCCGAGTTCATGAAGTTTCTTGTTATACAACGGACTTGTTCATGAATTTTCTGACATTTTATGACCGTGTTTTTTAATTTCCTTCAGGATCATTGTTTACATATTATATATGAATTTTCTTACATACAAAGACGAATTATTGAATTTTTCTACATAGTAGCACCGAATCCATGAATAGGGCTAAGTCCAGGAAATTAGTTACATAATATGGCCGTGATCCTGGATTTGGTTTCATATTATAGCCGTGTTCGTGAATTGCCTTTTGTAGAAGGGCCGGGTTCATGAATTTGGTTATGCATTAGTGATGAATTCATGAATTTGGTTACATCTCTTTCCTTGGAGAATTCTTTTGAGGTCTTCAAACAACCAGTAGTCACTAAGGGCTACATCTGGAGAGTAGGGTGGATTCGGAACCACTTCAAAGTGCTGTTCATGTAGTTTTACCATCGTTGCAATCGACTTGTGACACGGTGCGTTGTGAAAGATTACTTTTTCTTCTTCATTTGAGCCGGCTTTTTTTTTGTTATTTCTTTCTTCAAAGGTACCAATAATGCAATATAATATTTGCTATTGATGATTCTTCCCTTCTCAAGGTATTCGATGAACAAAATACTTTGCGCATCCCAAAATATGCAGACCAAAATATTGTCTGCTAATGCTTGCGCTTTTGCTTAGCTTTGGATGGCTTTTTACTCTGTAAGTTAATTCATGAACTCGGTTTTACAATATAAGCAAATTAATGATATTGACTCTATTATGCAACTATATTGATGGACTCGTTCCAACTATGTTAGCATGTTCATGATCTTAGCCTATTACCTACTTCATTTTATGAACTTAGCCAGAATATGTAAACAATTAATGAATTATGCAACTATATATCTATGTACGCTAATTCTTGAACACTGCCTTGCTATATAAACAAATTCAAGAATGCTGCGTTAGCGTGTGTGCAAATTCATGATAACGGCCTTACTATGTAACCAAATTCATGAATTCCTGACCATGTAAGCATATAAATGAACAAGGCTCTAGTATATAACTAAATTAATAAACCTCGCCCTATGTAAACGAATTTATGAATCCTACCCTAGTATGTGGGGAAATTCATGAACACGACCTTACCATGTAAACAATTCCATGAATTTGGACTTACTATTTAACCAAATTATTCAACTCTGTACGAGTATGTAAAAAAAATCATTACCTCGTCGCAACATTCATCATCACAGCCTTTCTATGTAAACTAATTTATTAATTCAGACCTCACATTTTTAATCTCTAGTTATAATTATGTATGCTAATTCATGTACTCGGCCCACCTAGACAATTTCAAGTGCTATGTAAGCACATTGCTGAATTAGGCCCTACTACGTAATCAAATTCATCAACTCAACACTACTATGACGTAAGATTCATGAATAAAACCCTTCTCCGTAACCAAGTTCAACCAAGTTCAAAAAGTTCCTAACATGTAGGCAAATTAATGAACATGGCCGAATATGCAAACAAATTCATAATCTCGGTCCTACAATTTATGCAAATTCATGACCTAGGCACTAGTATTTAATCAAATGCATGAACACGACCTTGTTATGCAAGGAGATTTTATGATTTATATCTATCTATGAAAGCAAGTTCATGACCTCAGCCCTAATGTAACCAATTCATGAAAGTTGCACTATTATAATTGCAAATTCCTATTCTCGGCCTTCCTGTTTAAACAAATTCATGAACTCAGCTCTACTATAGAACTAAACTTATGAATACGGCCAGAGAATGTAAGCCAATTCATTAACACCACCCTATTATACAAACATATTCGTGAACCCTGCCATAAAATGTAACCAAATTCACGAACTCAACCATATTACGCAATAATTTAAGGAACTCGACAATACCATATAAGCAAATTATTGAACACAGCCATAATGTAAAAGTCAAGTTTGATCTTTGCTTTTCTAAGTTTGAGTTTTAGTTTTGTTTAATGGTATATCATCCACTGTGAGTTATTTTTATGCCAAAGGATGGGGTTTTAAGGTATTTTTTAATGCTCGGTTATAGTGAGAAGGTTGAGTTAGTCAGATTTTAATGAATCTTTTTATTCTTTTTCTTTTAGAAAGCTGAATCTGTCTTCTAGTTTTGTATTAAAAATGCTTTGCTGAGAATAATTTATTTCCTTCAAAAATGTTTTATGGTCATAATTTTTTCTTCGAAAATGTATTGGAGGTAATATTTTTCCTTCAAAAATGTATATTTTTCTATAAAAGTCTATATTTATATATATGTTTCTATAAAAGTCTATTTTTATCCTTTAATAGTGTTTTGACCCCAGTTTGGAGTTTGTTTGCCCATAGCCGAGACTCTAACAGGTGGTACCACTTCGGGTCAGAGTGAAGCTGGAAGCAACAGCAATTATGAGGTGGTTCCATGCTCCTCACAATCTCCCAATCAGCGGCCTTACTGCCGGATTCAGTTTACAGTCAAACCCAGGACTAGTTGCCTTTCTATCTAACTGAATTCATGAACACGGCCTTACTATGTAAGCAAATTAACGATTCCCCAAGTAGATAAGAAGATCCATGAACTCGACCCTACAATGTCACAGAATTCATTATCACGGCCTTACTATTAATTCAAATTTGCGAAGTCTGCCGTACTATGAAACCAAGTTTCTGATTTCTGCCCTTCTATGTAAGCAAATTCATGAAATAGGCACTACAATGTATGCCATTTATTTATCTTGACCTTTCTATGTTAACTAGTTCACGAATCAAATCTTGAAACATTTAAACCTAATATTTTTCTTGCCTGCATTCCTGATCCAGCTGTTACCTCACTTACTACTTTCTCTTTTTTCTTATTGCTACTACTACCTGGGATGTGCGTTGTGGCGCAGTGGATATCGGCTCGGAACTCGAAATCGGGGACACCGATTTCGAATTCCAGTTGAATTCATTGCATTCACTTACGCGCAGATACCCTTGGGAAAGGTATTAATCCGTCTCTTCCCTCCAGTTATGGGTTAAATAACAGGACAGATTGGGTTCTATAGCCTTGGTCGGCAACCAGTCTACCGCAGAAAGCAATGGCAACCTACTGCGGGATAATCTTCTGCCCAGTCAGTCATTTCTCTTTCGAGACATGATCGCCCAAGCGTGTATCGCTCATGGCACTTAACTGAGTGACTACTACCTAATCATTAATGCATTTTTACTTATTAATGTCTATTTCGATATCAGGTTTAGTAATGAGATCCTCGCAGCGTCGAACATTCACTTGTTTCTTCAGACTTCTTGTTTTCTAGTGTTCATGTCATTCTTTTATATCTAATTCTTAGTACATGTATTGTGACTCCACATTTACCTTAGTAAAGGATTCACTGATTTCATTTTTTACCAAAACCTCCAGTTGTTCGATATTCCACCATGGATATTTTCATAGATTTCTTGATAGAAAATTTGGTGATATAATTGGTGCGTTTTATAGCGTTACCCAAATTGATGTGATTAAGGCTACCTTTTAACTAAAGCCATAATATTTATAATAATATTAAGTAAACAAAAGAAAATAAATTATGGTCAAAATGACGATGAATATGGAAACATTCATAATCACTGAATAACTGGGGCACGGCGTTATAGCTCTCAACGAAGACAATGCAGAACAGTCTTTAATTGAACTTGACTCAAACATTAAGAATACTATCACTCGATTAACTGGAATATATTTGAATTGGAAATACAAACAGCTGTATCGTAAACCCTTCGCGCGGTAATTATGTTAAATTAATGTTTCATTCAACGAATGAAAATATATTTTCGGGCAAATTAAGGCGAATTACCGGGTAAACGAAAAAATACATCATACGTGAGATTTTCTTCTAAAGTCAACACCTTGTATCGAAATAATTCATAAACTATAAACAAGCAAAGTATTTATGGGGTAAGAGTTAATAGAATATCACCCAGAAGTTTTTTTTTGGCTCTGATGTGTTCATAGATTTAAATATATTTATGCGTACTACTAGAATGGCATCAAATCGCCAACCTATTCCATAGAAATAGCTAAATGTAACTCCTCTTCTACTCGAAAAGTTTTTTTTTCGCACTTGGCATCCTTTCATCCAACAGAGCTACAATCTTCAAAAATATAAATGCAACGTCAGTTGCAATTGTCAGTCTTGATTCGCATCCATCTCTTATCCTTTTTTTTTTTCAACATTCATTGTCGCTCGATTATTAAGATAAGTAAAAATTATTTTCTGTTTTGGTTTGATTGATTGATTTGTTTTCTACGCTTTATCAACTTTTTGTAAGTTATTTAAAGCAGATTACTAATTGACCCATAACTGGGAGACGAAGATTTAGTTTTATTCCCTTTCCCAAGGCCATCAACAAATATTAACGAATATGAACGAATTAAAAATATATCGAACCAAAATAAAATTGAAACTAGGTTTTCCTATTAAGAGTTACAAGCCATTTAACCACCTCGCTGCATACGGTTACCGGTGTTTCAATGTGATTTTTAGTAAGCCTTCTGTTTTAGGGGAAAATGTTAAAAGATCATGGTAACTACTAATTATAGGAGGCAAATAAAAATTAATTTAGACTACACTATATTAGCGCATTCTGTGGCACCGTTCATAAAAGAAAGAAGCTGCATACAGAAAAATAAAGGAATAAATAAATATTAAAAACTGTTAATTCATTTTATAATTTATTAACCCTGTACCAACCAATGATGACTTACAAAGCACTTTGATGGATTTAATTCCCCGTAATCTACACAAAAAATTCTGGGAGTACCGTTAGTCTATTCGCCAGTCCGTCCGTTACACATTCTAAAATACACCTACACTGTCCGATAAAAAGCAAATTTTAGTGAAAAATGCAAACGGATGAAGCGGTACAAATAATAACTAGTACAATAGATTTTCATTATTTAATTAACATTTTTATTATTTAAAATACGACATACTTCAACTATTTAAACACGATTGAAATGTCAAAACAACAAATAATATTTTATAGAAATCTGGTATTTTTTATGCATATCTATTGTTTAATTTATTATATATACAAAATTTCAATTTCAACTTTGCCATGCGTTTGCGAGAGCTATAAAATAAAAACACGTAATAAACGCTTCAAAACTTTGGACTTTGGCTCCAGAAAAATGTATTTACGCATAGTCAGTTGTAAATTGTATGCTGAAGTATAAGAAATCTTAAGAATTTATTATCCGCTGTTGAAAAGAAAAAAGATGATTTTTCTTAAAAAATATCGTTTTTCTTGAAGTGCTATACAATTAAATTAAATTATTAAACCACGAACTAGGGTTTTGTCAAAGTATTTTTTCAAACAAATCAGCTAATTTAAGTTTCAGCGATTGGTTTGAGAAATTGACCGGAACTTTTTAAATATCGACAAAAATTGTTAGCTATGTCTTCGACATCTCCATGATTCATCTGAGAGGTCCCTGTCTCTCTTCCATCAGCATGGCTGATGATAACCTCCAGGAAAATGACTTGTTAAGCCTTCTAATTGAACCTTTTGCTAAAACAAGCTGCTAAGAAATGGTTCACTGTGTGGGACGAGATAATTTTTCTCCTCGAAATCTACCTTATATATCTGTCACTCCACCGTTTGTCTATACTTAGAATTTTCTGCCTCATATGGTCTGTTGTCCCTTTTATATACCTAGAGCTTCTTGATAATACCCAATGTAAAATAAGCAATATTTTCTATCCCCATATGGCGGATCGGTTTAGTCATTTTCCAACCGCCGTCAGGTTGTGTCTGTGTTTTAATTTTTTGTTTTTTTTGTTTTCTATTACAATTACTTTCATGGTAATTGTTCGAATGAGCTATTTCCTATAGTATCTTTATTAGTTTAAGTGCAGTATTGGACTGGCGCCGCTATATGTACAATTTACAGTTGAGCTGACTTGATGTAGCCGTTAGTTCTATGCTAACAGTATGTGCTGTCTCACTTATTGGCATTGGAACTGGACTTTTGTCTCCATGCTTTCCAGCCAGCGTTAGTCAAGGTCTACCTGATAAGACTTTTCTCTTTGGGTTCATTAAAATGCTTTTATTGTTAATTCTTCCACAGCGTGTAATCCCTTGTGCCTTAGAAGCTTTACTACCTTGCATGTGGTGATACCGATTAAAAAATATACTGTGAATATTTCAACACACGTCAACCTGTTACAAAAAAGCTGGAGTAGAAAAATTTAAAAGATTGCCGAACTATTGTGCACATTATCAGTCAGTTAATTGCCATACGTGATACATGCTTGAGCGATCATGTCTGACTGGACAGAAGATTTTACCACAGTAGGTGCCTCTTCTACAAGTACTTTCATGGCTTCTGCTCCGATGAACTTAGAGCACTGGTGCCGCCTAAGCAGGAATTTAAACGAGATACTAAATTATCAACTAGGTCCCACCCTTTTACAGTTAAACAGATAAGATGTAAGCGTAAATTCTACCCCAATAGCTTCTTTTCTCGTGCTTCCCGCTTGTGGAACTCCCTTCCACCAGTCTGCTTTCCCGACAGCTGCCATCTCCAGGTGTTTAAATGTCGGGTCAATAGACACCTCCTATCACTCTATCTCCCAATTATTCTCAGAACACTCGCATCTACCCAACCCTCATTCTCGGTATCCTTACCCGCCTATCACCCACCCTCTGTCATTTCCTATATTTAACCATTCTCGGTATCCCTACCCGCCTATCACCCACCCTCTGACATTTCCTATATTTAATCATCCTTTCTCCACTCTATGTAGCCTCCTGCGCAGTAGTGGCAGTGACATGCCTTGCTCGGGGTGAAACGCTTATAAAAAAAAAAAAGGTTGTCATTACTTTCTTCGATAGACCGGTTGCCAACCAAGGATACAGAACCCAATCTGTTCTGTTATTTAACTCATAGCTGGAGGAAGAAGAGACAGATTAATACTTTCATCAAAGTTATTTGCGTGTGTGAATCCAATAAGTTCATCTGGAATTCAAATTGGGTTCTTTGATTTCTTGTTCCGAGCTAATATCCACTGCACTCTAATGCATATCCTTCTACACATTATAATATACGGAATTTTACTTAAATTCTATCGGAGAGCTATCTGATAACTGGCAACATTTCGCTGCAAACAACAGCGAATATATAATTGAATTAATTTATTTATTACTGTAACAATACGAAAATTATGGTCATCACTTTCTCTCTTATAAACGGATTCATGACTCAGTCACTCATTGCAATTTGCTCATTCACCAATCATCTATCATCTTCTAATGTACACCCAACAAAATACCATATTTTCACAGACGAACCTGCAAATGTCGAGAAAAAAATATGAATAAAAATTTGCTTTATAAACAAAATCTAACCACACAAAAATCTGTGGGGGAATATGATGAATCCCAAAACAAACTAAATTATAACAAAACATCAAACAAAAATAGCAAATGTTAGTAAGACCCGTCTATCCTAGAAAACAAAAATCTACTGCTGTATTGTACCAATTGGCAGAATCAAGAGGCACAACAACTAACGAAGTGATAGAGTAATTAATAGGATGGGAAAATCAAAGACTGGCACAGTCAAGATAAAAAAAATAAAACCAATAAGAAACTAGGGAGCATAGGCATCTCGACGTGAATCATAACCGAAGAGAACGCCTGGAACAGTCTCGGGATGACATTTATAAGGCACGCAAAGTGAATGTATTTTAACCAAGGAAATAATCGCAGGAAACCGCCTCGTTTTGTCAGCGGAGATTGCACCAATTCACGCGAATTAGGCTGGCTATATTTACCCACATTTTTCTAAAATTTGTCGGTATCAACCACTTTCTATCCGATCTGATATTTATCTAGAGCTGATGCCCAAAGAATCTAATTAAATAGAGATAAGGATAGTGTTCATACCGCAAGATTCCCTCTATCTGCGAGCAACGTAAGAAACACCTTTCGTTTCACCCCAGAATTCCAGGGAGACACATTATAACACGCGTTCATGAGATCGATGTACGCATGATGTTCAGGAGCGATACGATATATAATTGTATAAAATATTTTGTATAAAATAGAATTGCAGTTTATATTTTGAAGAACACATTAGCAAAACAAAGATGTGAATAATTTATGACGCTGCCTAACAGTCACATGGGAACTACAACGCTGACTAAATCATTTTTTAGCGACAACAAAGGAAAGCAAGATGTTGGCTTTTACATTTCCTGGTTACTTCTTTACCGCGTTTCTAGATATATTAGTATTTTACTGTAATAACAACCTCATTAATTCTAGTGGTGAAAATAATATGATTAAACGAATATTTTTTAGTCATTTTATTGAAAGCTTGTAAACTGTGCTTTGAAAATCAATAATACTATGTTGGAAAAATCCAGAAACAAATTTAAGTTTTGGTGAGTAAAGAAGGGCCCTTATGAGAAATAAAAATAGATTTCAAGTTCGTGATTACTGATTTTTCAGATCAAAAATTAAAATGGTTTCAAGCCAACTCAGCCTTTAGATTGTGAAGATACTATCCGTTCATCAGACCCTACAGACTGGCCCTACAAGATCAAAAATAACTTTACCAAATAACAGCAAACAGTATCTTGAACACATTTAACAGCAGCAACATCAAAATGAGTATGGCCTATTTAAATAGATCGGTTAATGATGATACAGTCAATAATTTAGCTTTCCACGCTACCTTAAGCAAGAGGTTTTGAAGGTAGTTTATATCAATAATAGTCATAAAAGATAATAGACTTGGGATATATATTTTCAGGAAAAAATGTTTTAAGAAGATTACTTGAGGAATTTCCGGTGACTGTAAATACAGTTTGGTCAGAAATGCAGAAAGTTTCCCGTATGGAAACGGTTAATTTCATCATTAACCATTCCCTTACAGCAAGATAAAGAGAAGTAGACGACCGATCTCTATTATTATAATGGGATAAAATCTTAACAACATTAAATATGCAGATGATCCTGAGCTGACGGTGACCTCAGTCGGTCAAATACAAAAGCTCTTCGGGTAGGCACCAAAGAAAAGCAAGAATAGATGCGTAACCATGTTTTTTTTTTATAATCATTTGATCTTAAGGCAAAAATGCCACTTGATTATCAGGGGGCGAGAGTGAGAGAAAAAAGGTAGAAGGATGTCAAAGAAAGGATAAGAGCTGAATTGGAATCAAGTAGATAAAAGATGGCTATTGATGTTGCATCGAAACTTTATAATAATTACAAGACATAAAATGGGAAAGAGACGCAATCAATGGTCAAAGCTTAGAATTAGAGATATCAGAAGGCAGTTGCTACAGCTATTTAATTCTTTAGGGAGAATGGCATGAGGCGACTGTAAATGTGTCCCCAAAATTTCATGGCACGTAAAAGTAAAAAAGGTGCCGGCTACAAACAAAACAAAATATTTAGAAATAAGAATTATTTGTATTATTTATATTCTGAGTATTGTCGTCATCATTGTTGCTCCATCGAGGTTGAAAAATCAAACCTCGCTACCGAGCTTGATAAGGACCTCCAATCCGTGGTGGACTGGGGTAAGAAATAGCTCGTAAATTTTAATGCTTCATAAACGAAGCTGCTATCTAATAACTACGACAGACAATCGTTTCTCCCGCCCATTAACATAGATCAGGATTCTTTCCCTGAAAGCGAAACATTGCGCCTCCTCGTGTTAACTCTCACACCAGACCTCAAATGAATAACTATATAGAATCCATAGTTAAATCCGCTGCTAAAAAAGTCGGTTCTCTGTGTAGGGCCAGGAAGTTTTTCCCGTCCCAAACAATCCTGCACATATACAAGTCTACCATCCGCCCGTGCATTGATTATTGCTGCCATATCTGGTCCGGTGCTCCTGCTATCCACTTATTAGTCCTCGACCGAATCCAACGGAGAATCTGTAATGTGATCGATCCCGACCTGGCAGCTAGGATACAGTCGATTTCTCACCGACGCAGTGTTGCTTCCCTGTGTCTCTTCTACAAATACTTTCACGGCTTCTGCTCCGATGAACTTAGCTCACGGGTACCCACTATATACGAATTTCCTCGAGCCACAAGATTAGAAACTAGGTCCCACCATTTTACTGTGAAACCAATAAATTGTAAACGCAAATTCTACTCCATTAGCTTCTTTTCTCGCACTTCCCACCTGTGGAATTATCTTCCGCATACTTGCTTTCCTGACAGTTGCAATCTCCAAGAATTAAAATGTGAAGTCAATAGTCATCTCCTGTCTCACTAACTTACATCCTCTCTCTCATGCTTTTCTACATCCACCCCATTCTCATCAGTACTCTCTTCCCTCTCCTACACTCTTCCTGACACCCCCTGCAACCTCTCACTCCTCATAACATTTCTCCTCGTCCACCCCACTCTCATCAATACACTCTTCCCTCTCCTCCTCTCTTCCTGACACCCCCTGCAACCTCTCACTGCACATAACATTCCTCCTATGTAACCCCCTGCGCAACAGTGGCAGTAAAATGCCTTGATTGGGGAGACACGATTATAAAAAATAAATAATAAATAACAAGATTTTGGCCAGTCAGAAACCTATTGTCAGACGTAGCATCGTGAATTTTAGTAAAGTTTTTTTTAACCTAAATCAAAACCCATTCTCCATTGATGATGTCATTCTTAACGTGTGAACTGTACTTCTGATAAAAATTTTTGTATTTCTTTACGGCATGGTCAAACATGGATCCATTTAATGAGTGTATCATAACGTTTCCCAATACAACCGAGGGCTCTAACCGAACCTGAAATTGCTGAGGTCTTTACATCTCAAATTAACTCTTTTAGATCCTTGTATTTGGAGAGTTTTGAGATCCTCAGACACATTTCTATTGCAATGTCATCATATTTCGATTTCTGCAATGGTTGCACTACCAACCAAGTCTGCGGGAAGACCTAAGGCAGGTTGTGGCGTGTTGTTATGGCTCCATTTCATGTTTTTTCTATATTCCCTATCATCCCCAGTGTTAGATAGAAAAAGTTTTCCTTAGTGTGTAGGCTTTCTTTAATAAAACAATTTTTTGTATATCTCTTCAGCTGGGGTTTCCAGGGATTCTTTCAATGTGTTGTTTTCTTCCATTTCTTATCATTTTTTACTATCACTGGCACAACTCTTGTTTTCAAATTCCACATTTTTTCCTATTTTAATTTCCAGGTCTTTATATTTTGACAGTTTTCAAATTACTTGGTTGCTATGTGACAATCCGCTGGACAAGCCATATCAATTACTAGGCAAGTCCTCTCTTTCTGGTTTTTAACTATAATGTCCGGCCTATTTGCTGCAATTTTTCTGTCTGTGTAGATGGTGTAATCCCATAGAATGATGACATCTTCTATTTCTGTAACCGGTGCTGGGTGATGTTTATATCAGTGTTTGTTTACAGATTTTCCATAGTGTTTGCACATTGTTCAATGTAAATATTGCCCAACTCTATCGTGGCGATTTTTATATTCATTTGGAGCAAGTACAGAACAGCCTGAGATTAGATGGTCTATTGTTTCTTTATGTTTATCACAAAACCTGCATTTTGGATCTATATTATTATGTATAATATTTGCCTGAAAGTGTCTAATGAAAAGACTTTGGCCTTGCGCTGAAAGAATATAGTCTTCAGTCTCAAACTTTAATCCAGATGCACGTAACCAACGATGTGTATTAAGTTTATCAACATTGGATTTATTGGCACGTTCTGGATATTGGCCATGCAGAAGTTTGTCTTGCCAGCGTTGTTTCATCTGTTCAAGATCTTTATCTTTGGCTTTCATTTTCATATTTTTTGCCGCAATAGTTGGTTCTTGGCTTCGGTTTTTGCTTTTCTATGAAATGGAGCCATAACAACACACCACGACCTGCCTTAGGTTTTTCTGCAGACTTGGTAGGTAGTGCGAACATATCAGAAATCAAATATGATGAAAAATGACAACATAATAATAATAATATTTGAATGATAAAAAAAATGGAACAAAAAACACAGTGAATGAATCATTGAAAACTCCAGCTTCAGAGACATACAAAAAAGTGTCTTGTTAACTATAGCCCACACACTAAGAAGAACTTTGTCTATGTAACGCTAAGGATGTTAGCAGAGATAGAAAAATCATGAAATGGAGCCATAACAACATAGCACGATCTGCCTTAGGTCTTCCCGCAGACTTGGTTGGTCGTGCGACCATAGGATGAAAAATGACAACATAATAATAACAATTATTATTATGTCATTTTTCATCATATTTCGATTATTATTATTATTATTATTATTATTATTATTATTATTATTATTATTATTTCACTGTATTTCTATTGTATATACCTTTTATTCTGCTCCCCAACCAGAGACCCAAGGTCAGAAATGGCTTCATAACATCTTCCTAAGATAACCTACATTTTATATAGATAAAGCTCTTCTTAATATATAAGCTGTACAATTTTTCTGTTTCTTCAAGGAATGGTATACAAAGAATCTATTCAAGACTCCAGCAATTATTGATATCTTCATTTGCCAATTTTCTTTCTTTTATATTTCCACATGAAAATCCATGTGTTTTTATAGTTTTCCCTTTTTTTTTTCTTGTAAATATCTACTATCTACAGGAATTGCCATATAAAAAAGAAAAACAATTCGGGTTTTGTGGTTTTTGTTCATGATATTTGTGGAGGTAGTTTTTATTGTTCTCTCTTTGTGCGTTGTGGAATCCCGTAAAATTGTTACAGGTCCTATCATTTTAACCGCGTCTGTGTTATCAATATCTTGCAGATTCCTTCCCGTAAAAGTCGCATATTTTGGCTGTCTCAGCAATTCTGAGTATTGTATACAGTGGATTCTAACACCGTTTAACCTGATACAAGAGGCTCATCTTTTCTGGATATTTATCAGAGAATTTACATTTGCGTTCATCACATTTTTTAGTAGGTCTGGTAGGTAAATTTTAGTTAGCAAAAGTGGTCCTATGCTGCAAAAAAACTTAAGGATCTAGGAATATAGCACATTTTCAAAGACTTTGCTGTAATCAATCAAAGTTTGGCTGAGATCGCAACCTTTTTATGTGCAATTTTCCAAGAACATATTATTTATTAGTAGCTTATCGTTACAACCAGATAAATCTGTTCGATATGTCTTCTTTTCCAGGAGAAAAGTGTATTTTGTTATCTAGAAAAGATTCTGTAAAGTGTGTCATGACAGACATGATCCATTTGTACATGGTGGAGAGATATGTTATTGGATTATAATTTTTTGCATCAACAGTTTTACCTGTTTTAGTAGGATACATATATCATCAGAGATCCATTCTAGAATTTTATTGGGATTATTAATTTGTATTGATAAAGCTGTACAAGAGTTTTATGGATTTATAACAGATGACAGAGTTAAAGCCTTGTCATTTCTTGTAGATTATCATTTATAGGATTTTGTTAGATCTTCCTTAACATAATTCCCGGTTATTGTTTTCTAATCTTGTACTGATTTATCCTTCATTCTTTCTTGCTCTCGTTTGATCTATTCAGCTTTGAGATTATATTTATTTTGGCTACACAAATTATTATTGAATTATTCGATAACTACCAATTTTAATTTGTCTTGATATTACGTTTTTCAGTAGCTGACAAAACTGTTCGATATATGGCATTATTTACTTCTGTCAGGTTTCCTCGTGGTTTGCCCGTTAATGATGTTGATGAAGCAGCGTTATGTGTTTGCAAAATATGATTATTAGAGTTTGTCATGTGTATTTTTAGAAGCCGATCTCCTACTAACATTTGTGTGTGAGTTGCTTTATTATTATTGCGAGAGAATGAAGACAAGTGAAAATGAATTTCGGTTGGAATAATAGATACAAGGTCCGGATTGAAGAATCAGAGAGACAAGTTCGAATTCCAGTCATGTTCTTTGCATTCACTTACGTGCTAAGATATTAATCCATTTAACCCTCCAGATATAGATACCGTACTTTACGGCATATAAGCCGCACTTTTTTAAAATAAAATGTCTTTTAAAATTTCCTTACGTCTTATATGCCAAATACAGTTTTAATCGTCGTGATAGTCGGCTATAATTATCTATCTGGGAACTGCTATTAGCTTAGACTTCAGCCATTATCTAAAATGTTATTATGCAGATTAAAAGTGTTATTGATAATATTCATTATATTAATATCATCACGTTTCCTATAAAATTATATCAAATAAATTCAAATTATATATTTATAAAATATATTTTTTCATTAATATTTTTATTGCGATAACTTCTGGTTGGTATAAATACAATCAGAATTTTTATATCCAAATTATTCTACGAAGTGGTTTACTAGACGCAGATTGTACAAATCATGTAGAGGAAAAGTTTTGACTGAATTTCAACCCTTCAGATATAACAACAGCAAAAAAGAGGTTAAGATGTACTATTGCGTACAAGCTTCTTGCAATAATCTATGCCAAAGAGCTTGGAAAAAGAGCAACTGCAAGATATTTTGGCCCTTCGCTTACAGAAAAAAATGATGCATTTGGGGGGGTTCCGGAAAATAACCTACAGGCAGCAAATAAATTAAAATGTAACTTTTATTACCCAGCCTCACATTGGCTAGAAATTACAGAGAAAATTTAAAACGTGGGTTGTATTTTAGATAAGAGGAGCATATTCAGAATCGTTACAACGAAAATCATAAGGAACCAAAATAGAAGATTAGTGAACAAAAAACATTATAGGAACAGAAATATGGTGTTTGTAAATGCGTACAAAAACATCAATTGCGTAGACAATGCCAACTAACTATGATGACAAAATACTATCTTTCATGAATTCATTATATAACATGGTCGAAAAAGAACTTCAGAACTAGATTAGATATAAAATATCGATGAAATGCTACTAACATTTGATGTTTCACCAAACAAAACTGTGAATACGTCTGAGATAAAGTATTATTTACAATATTTACTTTATTCGGAGTATTGTCCTTATCTTTGTTACCATTTGTACACCGTTTCGACGTTTGTACGCTCCAGCCTTCTGCAGGTGGTAGACATTTTGAACCGAACCATTTATTACAATCATTGGGGTATATGAATTCCATTACTTGCCTAGGTTACAGGGTTAGAGGGAGATAACTCATGACTGTCTGAAGAGGCTCTAGGCTAGGAATGGAGTTCATATACCACAGTGATTGTAATAAATGGTTCTGTCCGAAATTCCTAGCCTCTGAAGAAGGCCGGAAGCGTACAATGACCGAAATGTCATACAAATGGAAACAAATATGAGGACAATAGTCCGAATAATGTAAATACTGTAAAGCTGCGAATAATAATAGATCAAAGAGTATTTTTAAAAAAACTACACTCTATGAGAAGATTTGTTATACGATCGTTTTTCCTTTTATTTTTAAGATAAAAACTATGCAGAAAGAAAAAATACAAAAATAAGTTTGCGTGTTAATTATCATCCAAAAGACTAAATGGACGAAACTGGTCTACAATTATGGTTAAGATTTGTATAGGAATGACGTTCTATTGGGCTACTACAAAAATCACTCTCTTCTAATTCGGGATCAGTACCGAGCGCATATGAATGTATTCATGAAAGATAAAGTGGCTGAATTGAAGACATAGAAAATGGTTATTCCTTGCAGAATAATGAGTAATTTGCAGACATTTGGATGTGTCTTTAAATAGGCCATTCAAATAAAACATGAAGGGTCAATGGAAGACGTGGATGGTAATGCCAGATCACGACCTTACACATATTGGAAGAATGAAAAGACCCAGAATTGCACAAGTCTACGAATGGGTTGGCGAAGCAAACTTGGGATAATATTAAACCAGAAATTGTTGAGAAATATTCTAAAATATGTGGCATTAGAAACGGAAGATGACGCATTATTTAGCGACTATGATAATTGTATCAAAAATAAGTATCAGAGTTTTGATAACGAAGACGACGAATTTTATAGATTTGAAGATTAATAATATTTTTATGGTAATATTTTACTGTTTTGTTCAAACGTAACAATTGTTTAATTTTTATTTTGTTTTCTTACCTTTGGATATAATTTATTTTTATAGGCTCGTATTCTTTTTCCTATTATTTTTCGTTTACTTGTAAAAATGGCTTGTTTAACCAAAATTGTACCTTATGAATATAGCTTAAGCGGTACCATTTACTAAAATTGTACTAATTTTAATAATTACTATTTTTTTATTTTCTCAGCTGAAATTGTGGTGCGTCTTATACACCCGCGGTTGTTTTATATTGTCAAATACGATAAATAGCAGTACAGAGGCAGCCAGTGTATAAAAAGGAAAAATTCTGAATTAAAAATGAACGTGAAAAGCGTTGTGTTCTATCAGGCTATCTTGTCCAATAAACACCACTGCCGCTACTGATTTAGTATATTATGTCCCAACGACCATAATGAGTTATCGATAGTAATTATGCCATCTAGCCTCATAAAAATCCACTAAACATATGAATCGCATCGGAATGTGAGCGATATCGTTTCAGATCTTATATATATATATATATATATATATATATATATATATATATATAAAACCTATATGACGCAGATGGAACCCAGTTAGAAATTCTTTCAGATCTTGTATTTCAGTTTGATCCATTATTATTCTCTTTGATATCCTTTTGGTGTCGTAAATGTACTGGCCGACTGGTCACGTTTATATCTCAGCTCCTGTCTGCAGCTTAGAGATGCAACAGTTTTTCTAGGCACACGAGAAATGCAAATGGCGCTTCCACCTGCGAAAACTTTATGCTCTCCGATGTCCAAAATGCGTCTTGTGAGGCAGAAAACTGCATGGTATTAGTCACTAGTGCACCAATTACTAAACGGACAACATGACACGCTGCATTATTCTGCCGGATATTGGTACCACTGTATTTTCCCTGCCCCCATCAGAGTATCAACAGTAGACAGGGGAAATCATTATTTTCATTTTTGTTATTACTTTTTGTTTTGTTTAGTGCATTCTAACATCATATCATTATCCGTAACCTACGGTAAATGAACGTAGTAAATATATTCAGCTAACAAAATTATGATGTTCAATGAAGTCTATTCTTATATATCAGGTCGGTGCAAAAGTCTTTGCCGGTTTGTACAAGGGGCATATTAAATCATTGTAATTTATTTTATGCATATTGTTATTACTTAAAGATATCCCCATGATTAATTTATAACTTTTTCTTTCATGTTATTAAAGCATCATTAATATTTTTGGCAATATTCTCCCCCATGTTCTTTCCATCTAAACAGCACATCAAACATGCTCTAATCTATGAGTTTCACGACACTACAGACACCATTTTTGGGTAGACTTCTCCCAGGTGATGAAAAGTGGATTCTCTACCATAACGTTAAATGTCGGTGATCGTGTATAAATTGAGGAGAAAGACAAGTTCAGCGACCGAGAGCAGGACTCCATCCTGAGAAGAGCGCATGGTGGGGTATTGAAGGATCATTCATTACGAACTTTTAGACAACAGTCAAACTATTACTGCTAGTCTCTATTGTAATAAACTTAGTCGTTTGAAAATTTCTTTGACCCGAAAACGACCTTCTTTAGTCAACAGAAGGGGAGTCAGCTTCTATCATGATAATGCTCATCCTCACATAGCACTACTGACTAAAGATCTCCTAGGAGAATTTGGTTGAGAAATCTTGACCCATCCTTCATATTCTCCTGACCTAACCCTCTTTGGATTATCACTTATTTCGAGCATTACAAAACCATTTAGATGACCTTAGGTTAACGTCACGGAAAAGAAAGTTGAATATGAGTTAGCACTAGAAAATATATTCCAGTTCCAAACAGTTCATTTATTCTCTTAGGTTATAAATTGAGTTTGGTATGTTTGGCAAAGTAATAATCTTTTTTAAAAAATGTACTGCCCTACCGAAAAAACTTTTGCACCGACTTAATACTTTTGCACCGACTTAATACATTTTTTTTGTTATTTCGCACCAAATAAGGGGATAAAGCCACTAAGATGCAAAGGGATTAGTATCAGAAAGTGAATGAATATGAGAAAAGAAAACATTATTACAAAGTGAGGTCGATAGAAGAACGTGTTTTACGGAGAGAAGAAGTTATTTATTTTCTATTGATAATGCTCTCTTCAGAAGTTTAGTAATTTCATTGAACGTATTTTTTATTTTCTTATTTTATCCTTTATTTTCACTTGTAGTCTAATAAAATCATTTACTAGAGCTTTCATTTGGAACCTAATCCAAACCAACTGAGTTTCCTAAATTTATAATTATCAGATATATTTTTATATTTACAATACGGATAGCTCCGCTGTTATTTTCACAATGTGTGTAAAAATATTCTCGTTATTCATTCCTAGTGCTCCTACGACTACTAGATTAATGGTTGTGTTTTTATGACAATTTCTTGTAAATGTTATTTGGAGACCCTTGTATGTGGGCAGTTCAATATACTATTTTGATTTTTTATCACACGGTGTTATTAAGTTTGTAAGATAGATTTTAGTATAAGTGAAGTTAGTGTTGGATATGAGGACAGACTACATCCGACAGCGAGGCCTCTGATAAAAAGATTTGAGGTTTTGATGAGCCTGGAATGCTCCCTTAACTGCTGTTCTTCACATGTTCACCCAGATCCGGAGTTAATGTTCCCAGCTGTGACCAAATACTGAGTCACACTCGAAAAAAAAGCACGATGAAATTATAAAACATATTTTTATTGTAAAGACACGAGCAATACATTTTTATATAAAAATATCTACAATACATAGTTATAGTAAAATAGCCATCAATATATTTTACCTGTATTTGATACGATATAATTGCGTTCAGATTATTTATATTTTAGAATCAAAACTCCCATAGAGGTTGAGATGCCGCTCAACTAAAATTAACTATCCATAATTGAACTTTTGCAGTAATGAGTCCTTCAGTACAAGAAGATACTTTTGTCATGTATGTAAAAATTATTTAGGTGTAAGTGTTTGTGTGTTAAAGTAGATGTTTTTAGATTCCTTTAAAAAATAGAATGATTTATCTCAAATAGTTTAAAAGTCATGTCAAATATTAAACAAATTTTTTCGTTTTTTTTTGTTTTTTTATTTTTTATTTTTTTAATTCGTTTCAATCGCAAATGCCCTTAAAAAAGTTATTAATCAATATCTTTTTCCTCTAGCTATGGGTTAAATAGCAGTACTGACTGGAATCTATAGCTATAGTTGGCAACCAGTCTATCGCAGAAAGAAATGAGAACCTACTGAGGGAAAAGTTTTCCTCCATCAGTCAAGATCTTTGAAGTGTGTATCGCGTATGGCCATTTAACTGATTGATTCAGAATGTGTACATAATAATTAAACTGCATCGTGTGTGTCAGGTTTTATGCTGAAAGTCGCTTGAGGCGTTAACCTGACACTCACTATGCAGTGTTGATTCCTGATTTTTATTTATTTGTCATGGTCTTCCTCTCTTTGTTGAATGTCTAAATAGTTTCTTCTTTATCGAGGATATGTTAATGTTATCGTCACATTTGTGTATTTCTCCAATGAGATTTCCTCGTGTGTCGATCCCATTTGACAAACGTGGAAACTCAGGGGGATAAACAAAACTCTAATTAATGAAGTTATATATTTCAAGCAAATGACTGATTTGTTTTCTTTTCATCATAAAATACCTGCAAGTATTGCTCAAGTTCAATTTCATAAAGGCTCTCGAGAAATGCGTCACTAAGACTTCTGTCTTCATTAGTCCCTTAAAAGTTCTTTGATGGAGTACATTGGTGCAGTTCTGATCAAAATAACTCTAGTTTAGATATTTAATAAGATCAGTTATTTATTTATTTATTGATTTAATGTCGTTGTGAAGCTCTTAGGAAAATATAGTCCTTAGGATTCTGGTTCTTAAAGTACTCGTTACTTAAGTATCGTTTTTTTAATATCCTGGTTTTTCAGGTTTTCTGTCCGTTTTATATTCACAAATACCCAGATCCAGATAACCCGTGAATCATAAGAGTCGTAGGGGCATCACATTTAATGCAGCCGCATTTGAAGTGGTTTTTCTTTTGGCACAACAGCCTGAGGAAGACCAGCTCTGTCCAGGCTGGTTTGAATTAATATTGTTCTTTCTTCTAGACTAGTTGCCACCCAAAGCTATAGAACCCAGTTTGTCATGCTATTTTCCCCATATCTACCCAAGTGACTGTAATGAATCTCACTGAAATTCGATTCCTTAATCTGAGTCTCTACCCATTACTCCATCATGCCTCCATATTCGCAAAATATATTTATTTTCAATTTAATTAATATATCAACAGTATATTATTAATTTATAAATTAATCAAAGCCAGATTTGCTTTAGTTCTTAAATTACGCTATTTTTAACAATTACATTGAACATAAAACAAAAAACAAACAAACTGTTATTTAGACCAGGATAACAGTTCATAGAGTGATACCAGAAAATATACAATTTCTTTCTGAATAACACATTTTTTTATCATTTTTGTATTCGAAAACATACTTTTTAGTGTTAATATGTTATTTGTAGCGTATTATCCCTCTATATAATAATATTCAAAGCAAGGTTTTGATTAACTTTGAAATGATTCCACCCTAACAATTATATTAGACAAACAATGATTTTTTCTAATGCGGACGACATATATTGTTGATGATAAAGAGAGTATGCAAATTTAGAATCAGTACCAACATTTCATTGTTTTCCTTTGTAACTATTATATTAATAGTCAATTAGTACTTTATATAATAATGTCTACTTGCATTTCTGGGTTAATTCTAAAATTATTCCCGCATAAATATTATATTGATAAAAACACCAAACTGACTGCTGTCCATAAAAGTTATGTTGTACGGGACTAACGTTTACTCTGAATACGAATATTTATGTACACAGCCTGTCTTTTTTACTTTTGACATTCACAAGAATACATGTAACACTGAATATCCAAACTCGCATTTAAACGGTGAATGCAGGACAATTTCCTTACAGATGAAGTAGAGAATTGGTGCAACAGGAAATGTTATTCTGTGGAAGAAAATCTCTGAATACAATGTACTGAACATGTCGACAGAAGGATGCTGAGAATATCATGACCTGTACATGAGCATAACGAAGTTTTAAATAAAATAGAAACAAAAAGTACACTTATATTTACAATCCATAGTTAGTTGAAATTTCTAAGGTTTGAAAAATTTGACACATACAGGAAATGGGTAAGGCAGGAAGGTGAGAGAAATGCAGCGATTAAATAGATTGTGTAAATTACTGGCCGAAACAGGATTAGTATTGATTGGAAAAAGACAAACGTTGCTAACCATAAGGCCAAAGAGCCAGTCAAAGTAGTAATTACTTTATAAATGATGTTATTGTAAGCGAAGTAAGAACATTATATTATGAGGATATGTAGGTTAGATAAGATTTGACCTGAGACTTGAAGAAATGGTTGAGAAACATTTTTTTTAAATGTAACGCAATGTAACAATTCCTGAGAAGATGATTTCTGAGTAGAACTTCCATACAATAATAATGAAAAGGAACGTGAAGGAGTCAATACTGGGCACATGGCATGGCAGATCGTAGCTGTTATAGTTTGAACAAGTGGATTTAAGCTTGTCTGATCCTTAGGCACGAAACTTCTTTTTTTAAAGCTAAGATGAAAAAAAAGGAGCAAAGAGTCATGATTGCCAACGTCCTGATCAAAAACAACACAACGAAAGAAGAAAAAGAATGGTGGAATATAAAGAAAAAGAAGAAAATGACAGAGGAAAAGAAAGAAAAAATACCGGGGAAGGAAGAAGAAGAAGAAGAAGAAGAAGAAGAAGAAGAAGAAGAAGAAGAATGGAGAAGGAGGAATAAGTTGAAAAAAGTCAGAGAAAATGATGGAAGATGGAATAAAATATATGCAAAAGAAGTAATGACAAAAGAACAAGAAAATGATGGAGGTTGAGGAAGACGAAGAAAAAAGACGTAGAAGAAGGAGAAAGAAGACGTAAAATGGCAAAGAAGGAAGAGGAAGAAGTAGAAAAATGCAAAAGGCGATGATAAGGGTGATGATGATGATGAAGAAGTCGAAGGAGGAGGAGGAGGATAAGAAGAAATGACGAAAGAGAAAGAAGAAAATGACGGAGGAGTAGGAGGAAGAACAAAAATAGACGGAGGATGGGAAGAAAAAAGAAGAAAATAGACGAATAGGAGAAAGAAATAGAAAAAAGTCAAAGAAAGAGGAGGAGGAAGAGATGATGTAGAAAAAATATGATTTCTCTAAATAGTAATGTCCAATCTAGTAAGAAAAGAAGGTAGAGATGTAGACAAAAATAATAGAATGAAAGAAAAACCAATATTTTCAGAAATGTCTTAGACGATAACTTCTAAAAGTGTGGGCTGAGCCGGTATTGCATCGTCGAAACAAACAGTAGTCACGAATCCTGTTTATGCTGAACCACCTTAGATATTTCGATTCCATGTTAGATCTGATCTGGTGAAACGTCTCCCCATACGTATTCCTTAAGGCAATTAGATCTGTTAGGAATAATACAAGAGAATTCGAGAAGTACATTTTAAGAGACATCCGGCATCACGTTCTTTGATATTCTTTCAGCATGATATTTTTTCACATAGTCAGAGTAGCACAGTTTTCTACAATATGAAAGCACACAAAGATTTTCCCAACACGAATGAATCTCATGCCATCGGCTCAAATAGAATATGATTACACCTGATCTTGCTATCGGATATCACATGTCTAATCACGAATTCAAATGCCTCCATATATGACACAGAATTCCTAAGTCACATTGGAATAGAGTAAAATAACTTTCAATAAATAAACAAAACATAATTCGGAACAAGAAGGGTTTCGTTGGAAACAAAGCATGCTGAACTGCTATGTAATATTATTTCGCCTATATGGTAGTGAATGCTGGACAATTTCTTCGCTTATATAGAATCGACTTCAGATGTCAGTGATGTGACTGTACAGAAATAACAAGTTCCAAACAACTAATTTGTTAAAATGGATAGCAAGATACAAAAGATAGTACAACAAAAATATTATTTAGGGCTACAAAGTATATTAAGTTGAGGATAGTCTTAATAATCCGCGTCCTTAATGGAGATGTTAATAACGCTTTACTATTTTTTTCTTATTTAGGGAGAGTTATGTGCGTTTTGGTTCAGGGAATATCGGCTCGGAACGAGAAATCGGAGAGCCGAGTTCGAATTCCAGTTGAACTCATTGCCTTCACTTACGCGCAAATACTCTTGGGAAAGGTATTCATTCGGTTTCTCTTCCCACACTTATAGGTTAAATAGCAGGACAAACTGTGTTCTGTAACTTTGGCTGGCAACCAGTCTACCACAGAAAGCAACGGCAACCTACTGCGGGATAATCTTCTGCCCAGTCAGGCATGTTTATTTCGAGGCATGATTGCCCAAGCGTGTTCCCCGTATGGCACTTAACTGACTGACTGACTATTTTATAGGAAGAAGTTTAAAAAACATTAACTTAATCCCCCACCTACCAACATTCTGAGGCATATAACGGACAATTTAACTGAGGGAATGTGGCACTCACGATACATAATAAATATTGTTCGTTTTCGACTGATTATCAACCCTTTGATGATTATATAAAGCCAGAAAATATTTTAGGTTGTAATATTCATTTTTAGATATTAATGATTTAGTGATAAAGGTGTTCTTGATTAATCCATAGATGGGGGTAAAAGGTGTTTATTCATATCTTTCCCAGGAAATTTACGCGTGAATGAATGTAACGAATTCAACTAGAATTGGTATTCAACGATTAACAATTCCCGGCCATTATTCATTACATCATCTACACGTCCAAGCTTACAACACCTGGTATTTCCAAGCGGTTACCCGTCTAGGTATTGATCAGGCTAGACTTTGCTTAAGGTGCGATGACCGTACGTTTGAACGTGATATGGCAGTAAACAGTTAAGAAATCGGATGATAGGCATAGTTATGTAGTTCATTAAGTTGATTGTCCGATATACTTTGCATTCATCTGCCTTTCGTTACGGTAAACAGCGCTATGAAGGTATTTCTCTTAAATTGTTCCGTGCATCGATATGACTATCTTCTTTGTAGCACGTCAATTCAGGATACAGCCGATCACGGCAGTTTACAACGCCCAATCACTCTTGGCCCTTAGCCAGTGGGAGTGATAGTAGAAAAATATTAAGTTCTACTAAAGAGAGAAAGTTTTGGAGATCTACAATTACCCGGATTCTGACTGAAAAAATGTCGTATAATGAAAGAAGACAATAATCCACAAAAATCATTTTTCTGTTTTTTCTTTTATCAAGTATTTAAAAAAATGAAATTGTTAAACGAAGATTTTATTTTATTATAATATTCACCCTGTAAATTGACATTTGTTACATCCTTTTCTTGATTAGACCTGACATAATCTTTTCAAAATCCATTTTGGTCAGTTAAAGAACATTTCAGCAGCTACTCAAAATAGTAATAATATATTATTGATATAGTATTTACAATTAACTAAAAGTACGGGTATGAAAAATACTGGTGTTCTAAGAGAATGATTCGTAGTCAGCGAAGTTGATTATGTATAGTCCATTTATTTTTACAGACAAGGAGTAATTTTTCTCAGTAAATTAATACGTTTAATAGATCTAATCTAAACTTATTTATAAATGGAATTTTGTTTGTGTGTGTGTGTGTGTGTGTGTGGGTGTGTGTGTGTGTGTGTGTGTACGTTACCTATAGACTCCGAAACGGCTGAACCGATTTTCTTGAAAATTTATACAGTTGTACTATACGCGTCTGCGAGTGTTCTTAGCTAGGTTTGTGTCGAGTTACCCCCGATAAATATCGAAAATCGATAATCGAAAAAATCAGGTTATAGAAGGAGTGGTCCGAATTTAATCAAATTTGATACAATCATAGAAAAAGACATAAGAAACGATATTCAGAAGTTTCAAGGTTGCAGTTCTTACAATAGTGCAGAAAATCGATAATATATATATATATATATATATATATATATATATATAAAGGCAAGATGTTTGTGTGTGTGTCTGTTTATCTGCCTGTATGACTGTATTTTTTTCAAAACTTTTATTTTAGTTTTTGCTTCGGGTTTGACTCAAAGTTACTATAATTGTAGTACTTAGTCTCAGCCATGATATCATTTACTCAGTGGAACTTATTTAGCCTTCAAAATTCAGTTTACGACGAAAAAAACTATTTGATATCTATACCAGAAAATCAAAATTTGACTTACATCCATTCATTTTTCTTTCAGTCTACGATTTCGCTTTAACTGAAAACAACTATTGCTTTTTAGCCTTTCGTGCCAACGTCCAAAGAGTTTGAGCTCCAGGACCATGGATTAGTTCTAAAGCTTTCATTAAACCCGAGCAACGCCGGGCTATACTGCTAGTTATTAATAAGTTAAATAGCAAGGTTTTTACACATCATTCACATACACTAAGTGAAATCCTGACATGCATCGTTGATTCTGATTATGGATTTGGAATTAGCATCCTAAAATAAGATTAAATACAATCATCCACTCAGATGCAGAATATAACTTTACGGTGTTATCGGTCGAGGCAATATATTCAATCAATAAAGCATTGTTGCATATAGAACGCAACAGGTTGTTTTGCGGCATGCAACTCCGTCAACCAGAATATATTTGTCTATATTTCTGAGATGTGGTAGTATTTAGTGTATTTACATAATTTTTACTATTGTCCTCATCTTTGTTGCCATTTGTACGACGTTTCAGCCGTTGTACGCTCCGACCTTTCTTCGGTGCTAGGAATTTTTAACCGAAGACTTTATTTCAATCACTGGGGTATATCATTCTCATACCTTGCGCGAAACCATCTTTTCCATGTTCTTATAGGCCTAACTTTAAGGGGACTGCCTGTTTCTTTTTTATATTTCTTCCCACAGCTACAAAGAATAGAGTACACACAGTCCTTAGTCATGTCCTCCTCTATTGGTGGTCTTACCCAGGAAAGGTACCTGCGATGTGTAGAACAATTTCTGAAGATCGTACTGATGTTATATGGACCACAGATCCTTTGTATTTTCTCCAATAACCCCTACACATAGGTTAGAATGATTGAGGCTGTTTTCTGAGAGTTGTTATTTTCATGCATCCTTCTCCTGTTCGTATATTTCTGGCAAGGCTGTAGAAAAATCAGGCGTAGTTGATCCCATATGGAGAGAGAAAGGGAATCACCGTCTACTATGGGATAAAGCTGAAATAATAAATAGAGAACGCCACTGGAACTTATGTAAACATAAAAAATCAGTATATATGCTAGGCTTCAAAAATCTCCTAAGCCGACCAAGCACAAGGATGAATACAATATGGGAACCAGTAATACGAAATACCAGAGAAAATCATTAGCATCAAAATTGCAATATGATCTCTGGTAAAAAATGCTAGAGAAAACCATTAACATAAAAAATTGTAATATGAACTCAGATAAAAAATGGTTACTTATCATTAGGTTTATAAAAAAATTAGTTGTTCTTGTCCTTAAGGACACATGGCCGTGTAGATATAGAGGTTGGTTAGTTCCAGTTCAATACCAGGCTACAGCAATACCAGGCAACAAATAACAAAAAGTGGCTTTGCGCAGAACATGAGAATGATATACGCCAGTGATCGTAATAAAGGTTTCGTTTCAAAATATATATCAGTCAGTCATTAATGTACCATACATGATACACGCTTGTCTAGGCAGACAATTTTCCCGGAGTAGGTTACTATTCCTTTATGTGGTAGACTGAGTACCCACTAACGCTACGGAACCCAATATGTCCTGTTATTAAGCCCATAACTGGAAGGACAAGCAGCCTTACCATATTCCCTCTTAAGTAAATGCAACAAATTCAACTGGAATTTGAACTCAGTTCTCCGGGCCGATATCAACTGCACCACAATGCACCACAACACAATATATACCTAAAATAAATCATAAAATAATTTTAAAATTTCAGCGTCCCTACACCATCAGGCACACGTGTAATGACATCAAAGAAACAATTTAGTCCAGTAAGTTTCTAAAACAGGAATCGCATCATACGAAAATATATTTACACTTTCTTATACATAAGCCCTGAAGAGTAAAGACAGAAAAGACGAAAGCTCTCTCCACACACACACACACACACACACACACACACACACACACACACACACACACACACACATATATATATATATATATATATATATAGTATTAATAAGATTAATGTGGAATTTGTCAATTAACTGAGAAAAGTTTTAACACCTTCCGAGTTATGTGATCACTCTTCTGAGCATTTTTTACATATCAAGCCAAAGGATAATGAGAAAGAAGCCGCCACCAAAATTTCCCAACGAAAAAAGTAGGGACTTTTATGATTTCAAACAAATTACATCATTTCACTAGGACAGTATTAGCTTCTGATCTGAACTTACCTGGTTGCTCTAATTTTTATATGGTAATCTATTTTTAGTTGGGATTCGTCAGAGAATTTAGCTTTAATTAAAATTACCTGTATCTTCTTCTCTCTTTTCATTCTACTCTCACGCAACTCACTTTACAAAAGAATACCCGTCCTTCTCTTATTTTGTAACCCGCTCTAACCGGTTCCGCTTTTTCTTCGCTTTACTTATTTGTAACTTTTCACTCTTCTCTGTAACCGGTTCCTTTTTTCTCTTTGCTCTCCTCTTATGTAAACTTTCACTCTCCTTTAATGTAGCTCCCCTGCACGCCAGAGACATTACTCTCTTGCTTGGGGAGAAATTATTGTAAAAATGTTTCTTCTTTCACTGTTGTATTCCGTTTTTTTCTTTTTCTTATTTATATAGAGTTTGGTGTAACAATATCTTTGCTCTACATTTGGTTCAATTGCTTTTGACTGCTTTTTGTGTTAACCTCTTTTTACTGTGGTGTTTATTTTTTGCTCTTTGTTGTTTTTCTTTGTGATAATTTTATTTCAGTGCGCTTGAGTGGATCTCTGCCGGAATTGCTTTATAATGTTGGCTCTGCATATTCCAGTCCTATCGAACTTCCAGTGAGCACTTTTATCAAATAACCGTCTACTGTATTAACCAGTATCTCTTTTACTTTATATATATATATATATATATATATATAGTACTGGTTTTAATAAAATAATGCACGAGTATCATAAAAGAGCTATGATTTACATAAATAAATATACATTTTTCCCCACTTTTAAAACAATTCTGTTTTATATACATCGCATCATCAGCTGTGATCAAAAGCTGACTACTGCATAATTTAAAGTTTGATATTTCTACTATACTGTAATCAGGACCTTACGATTTCGTTGCGCATGAAACTCAAAGTTGTGCTACAGTTGAAGAATATATATATATATATATATATATATATATATATATATATATATGATTATAGTTATACTCGTCACGAAAACTTATCTCGAACACTATCGAAGAAAGGAAAAAAATGGTTGTAAAAAAAAGAGATTATGGCATGAAAATCAGTCAAAATTGATTGGACAGATATCAGCACGATGCCCAAAGAAAAAACCCGACACGAGTAACCATCTAACAGAATGTGCTCAATAAAAAGGTAGAGCAAACTAAATATTACTTAATGAGCCAGCCGAACCTACCTAGGTTTCATCTAAACAAGCTAAAGAGGAAAAGAAAAAACGACATATAAAAATGCAATTAAGATAACCTTACCTGATCAGGAAATCAAAGAAACTACATAACACAAGGGAGGGGAAGGTTAACAATTTTTTTTACTTTTAATTTTTAATTTTCAGAGGGACGGGTAGAAGACAAGGATGAAAACAAAAAGGTACTATACCACGATAGATGGGCCTAATCTAATATCCAGGGTTTACTATGCCTACATTTATTCAGGATTTTAGTCTTAGAATTCGGTAAGTCAGTCTTTTCTTCTCATTTTTAGCCAGCTTTCCCTGACGATCCGTTTAAAAGAAATCTAGATAGGTTCGTCTTGCTCATTAGGTGCTATATATATATATATATAATTTTTTTTTATTCAATTTGGATTAGCTTCAACAGAATGTTTTTTCGGCAAAAAATAGAAAAGAATTGATATATTTCGCTGGTTTTACTACAGTTTCATCTTGTGGTTGTTTTCCTCTTCTGACAGAATAGACTAAAAAACAGCGAAAGGTGTTTAATTTTTATCTAATTCCCGAATTTTGTCTTATTTAATCATATTGGTCTAGAGATGTGTAAGGAAAATACAGAATAGAAAAGACTCTCTAGTTAGATATCAAGGGTAATATAGGTGATAATGAAGAGGCAGAAATAAATATATTACAAGTATTTATGGAGGAGACTCAGAGGAAATTACAACAAAAGAAATATTATAAAGTCGATATTTTTTCTACTCGTTTTTCTTTATATTCTTTTCATTTTGCATATAATAAATACCAATTTTCTTTTGAAGGAAAAGACGTGAAGCAAAATATCGGAAAGTGACGGGGTAAGAAGATGCAGGCAAAAACTCAAAAATATCGGAAGTATATAAGATTGAATAAATATAGTTTTCAGAACTCTAAAGTAATTTCTTTGGCAGAGCTAGAAGAAGCACTTTTGAAAAGATATTTAGAAGTTATCAACCGAGAAACTTTCGGCTACTTATATATGTATATAGGCGTGCGCACGGAAAATTAATTATTTATATCACATACGAATCAGAGAAATTCTACTTTTATCTTCACGCAAGCAGTAATATTAGCATACTTTGATATTTGACAATATTTAAGCATCGCGATCTTCAGTTTTCAATGAAGTTCATTAGATCAATTCTAGTCACGAAGGACGTCATTTCATTTTGCCTACGGGTTTGCTAGCGAGAAGCAGAAGAAACTCAAAACTGAATCTGACGTATAGGAACCATTTTAAACTCACGCTAAACATTAGGGTCACTAGTTCTCTCTACAAGCATTACGGATATCAGTCATGCAATTAAACTTAGTGACGATTATAACTGAGTATGAAACAGTGGGTCGCCCTTCTGTATTAGTACCTATGTCATCACAACTTATAGTTACATACACGTATTGAGCTTTTTTCTTAAAGAATATTCTTCTATTCACCGTATTTCTTCAGGCATTTGGTAATTACCTATCATTGTAATGCGTCTTTTTTACAATCCATCCCAGCTGCAGTAATGTCATCTTATTATACAAGCCCGTTAGGTAGGTTACGTATCTCTGTTTTACTTGCCTTAAATATATCCCGTGAGTGTCAAATTCTCAGAGGCTTGTTTCCTTGTTATATTTTATGAATTGCAACCCTCTCTTTTTGATTCTAAATATAAATGTCATGTTTGTTTTCAGTTTCCTAAATCATTCAGTTAATGGGATTCTCATCATTCTTCTGTGGAACCCTATATCAGTTCCATCATTCATTTTCTTTGTTTGTGAAGAGATTGTTCAACATTCATTGCTGTTGTGGCTACTTTTAGAAGTGCCCATTGTGGTTATATTTTTTTAAACTGAACGGAGTGTTTATTTTCGAAGCAGGCCTTAGCGTTTATTTTTTTTAAAGTGACCGTAGTGGTTATTTTTAAAACTGTCCGTTACGGTTCTTTTTCCGTAGATTTTACTTTCAAACTGACGTTAGTAGTTATTTTCGAAACTGATTTAGCGGTTTCTTTTTAAACTGTCCGTTGCAGTTATTTTCAAAGTATTTTTCAATACTGACCATTGTAGTTATTTTGAATCTGTTTATTTTTGCTTTTTTCGAACTGACCCTAGTGTTTTTTTTTTAAACAAGTCTTAGTAAGTATTTTCGAAACTGAACTTAGTGATTACTTTCAAGACTATTCATTATAGTTATTTTCGAAACCGACTGTAGTGGTTACTTTGCAAACTAAGCGTAGTGGTCATTTTTTAAAATGTCTATTGTGGTTATGTTTTATAATTGACTGTAATGGTTACTTTTGAAACAACCTTTGGTTATTATTATTCAAACCGATTCATTAGTGATTAATTTCTAAACTGTTTTTAATAGTTATTTTCGAAAGTGTTTGTTGCGGTTATTTTCGAAACTGACTGTAGTAATTACTTTCGGAACTGTCAGTCATGGTTATTTTTTTAAACTATCTGATGTGGTTAATTACGACACTGTCCTTTGTTGTTATTTTTTAAAACTGGATCTAGTGTTACGTTTGATGCAGGCTGTTGTGATTTTCTTCAAAACACTCGGATTTGTCTTTCTTTGAAACTCACCTTAGTGTTTATATTGGAAAATATTTATTTGATTTCGAAACTGACCGTAATGGTTATTTTCGAAACTGACCGCAGTGGTTACTTTAGATATAAGCATTGATGATTATTTCGAATCTAACCGTGATAGTCATTTTCGAAACTGTCAATTGGGGTTATTTCCGAGATTAACTCTAGTGTTAGTGTTCTTAAGGGATTTCTTTCAATATGTTAATCATTTTGAAGAACACTGTTTTTTATGTTGCACTTAGTATTATATGTTGAACCCTAAATGCTCTGCAACGCTTGAATTTCACAATTGCATCACTAATAATTTCGAACCTTATTCTATTAATCAGAAGAATTTTGTTTTCAGTAAACCTGAAAAAATATATTACAGACAAGAGAACAAACAGGGACGTTTAGAGATCCAATATGTCATGGTTTTATAAAATAAGAAATTGTTATTTTTATTGTTTTTGTTGGTTATTTTTCATTGCTTAAGCAGACCTCACGTGCAGTGTTTGCATGTGTAATTAATTCGCGTTTAAAAATTTTTATTGTAATTATAGTTTGCTTATGTGGATGTGGATGACAATATGTATTCTTTGTGCGTGAGGGATGTGCGCGTTTCTTTCAGATAGTTCTGGTATTTTAATGTTTGTGTTGTTTTTCTTTCACTGGTCAAGTTGAATTATCATACACATACACACATAATTTATACATACAAACACTGTTTAATAAAGCAGATGAGGTCCGATTGATTAATTAAAAGCAAGCAACGAAACATTTAGAATAGTAGAATTTACATTCTTACTTTTTATTTTTGACCCCATAATTCCTTCTCTGTAGAAGATTTGATACCCAAGAACAATTGCAGAGCTTTAAGCGTTTACTATTTGTTTGTTTCTGATCCCATCATTCCAATCCATGTATTCATGGTGCGATGGTAATGTTTTCGCAATTTTATATTTTTAATTTCATGTGTGCGCGTTGTTTGATTTTTATTTACTTAATTGCACAGTATAGTAGGGTGAGTTAGATACCATTTGTGTAAAATAATAGCACAATGGCACAAATCACTCTGCTTGAGATTTGGAAAAATCATGCTGAACTGCTGCAAGACCATATGTCTGGCAAAAGGACTCTACATGATGCCACATAAGGAGAAGAATAAAGTCAGGGCTGCTAGATAAATTATGCAACCAAATCAAATCGTATACCTGGCCCCCTAACTCTCAAGACTGCAACACACCTTGATTATTATGTATGAGGCGGAGTTGAGGGACAGACCAAAAAATCTCCTTGTAATACCTAAGATGAACTGAAGGAAAATATTACGGCAGCATTCACCAAATTAAACAAGGAAACCCTCCTGAAGAATTGCAGTAGATTCCAAAGTCTTCTGGAAATCTTGGTTGAAACGAATAGCGATTTTATTGAATACATTGACTCTTTGTATTTCAAGATATTTTTTGTAATTTTGGTAAATATATCTGTTAAAATGAAATATAGTTCTTATTTAAATTCTCCCTAATTTAAACGACAATTTATCCATCGCATATATATATATATATATATATATATATATATATGGGGCACGTCTGTTATATAATATTGTTGTTTAAATATGTTATGGTGAGATATTAATATTTTTCGCCTACCTAATTCAAGTGAATGCTTCCTGAAGCAACCTCGTATATATGTTATTTTTTTTTATTTATGAGCTCAAAACTTATGAAGACTTTCGAAAATAAATATTGTAAAAGTAGTACCTGATGAAAAATTACATTTCATCTGTCTCCGCCTAGACAAAGAAAGTGCCTCATTCATTGCGTATCGGATTCAGTACAAAACAAACAGGCAGTTACATTCTAAATTACATTTATTAGACACAAATTTACTTTTCCGGTATTTATTAGGCATAAATATTGCCGTTTTGTGAAAATTTATCAAATTTGAGTTCGTTATCTTGGTGGAGCTACTAAAGCCTACTATATTTAAGCCATTAACATGAGTTACGGAACCTGTCAATATTTACTGTAATATGGAGAAACAGCGTTCGAGGAATGTGATTAATAGTCAACACGTTTTATCAGATGGAGTTTAATAATGTGCGAACTTGATTATCCGTAGGGTTAAATAATAATAATAATAATAATAATAATAATAATAATAAAAAATGGTTACAAACATGGCTATTACGGATGTAAAGAACAACTGCTTATTAACAGAATGATCCTGGAAAACTGCTACAATACAAAGAAAAATCTTAGTACTGCCTGGATAGATTATCATAAGGCATTCGATAGTGTGCCACACACTTGGATTTTAAAGACTTGAAATATATACAAGATATTACCCGTCATCATCAATTTTATCACACAATGCATGTCGATTACTTCAATCATATAAATGGAACCTATAAGTCTGTTGAAATAAACCTCAAAAGAGGTATATTTCAAGGTAAGTCTTAGTCTCCCTTACTATTCTGCATATCATTAAGAGCACTAACCAGTCAACTTAACAAGACATAATGTGGTTATAAAATAGCCCAAAATAAAATAAGCCATCTATTTAAAATTCTTCAGCGAAGACATTGGAATGAAATTCAAACTGAATAAATGTGCTAAAGCTACAGTTTTACGTGGATCGCTACAACAAACATGCTCAATTAGCTTAGACCCTGCTGTAACAAAAAAAGAATTAAAGCCAGAAGAAGCTTATAAATACCTAGGTGTAAATGAGAGTGAAAACATTCATCATCAAAAGATGAAAGAAATACTGCGTAAAGAGCACTATAGAGGGCTACGACTGATAATAAAAACTGAATTGAATTCTCAGAACAGAATTATGGCCATTAATAACCTTGCAATCTTAGTTGTGCAATATAGTTTCAACATCTTAAACTGGACTCTAAACGACATCAGGTGAATGGATGATAAAACAGGAAAGCTTTTTTCTAAGCATAAGATACATCATCAAAAGGCTGATGTAGACCGTCTATATATACCCCATAAAGAAGGTGGAAGAGGTCTTACTCAGCTAGAATTGTCATAAAAGACAACAACTATTGGCTTACTAACATATATAGAAACAACAAAGGACTGGATAATACAATTGGTAAAACAACATGAAAACAGAAAAAAATATTCAATAATAAAAGAAGGCAGTAAATAAAAACAAAATTTACATTAAGTAGATTCTGTAGAAAAGCAAAACAGAAGCCAAGAATCACCTATTGCAGTAAAAAATATGAAAATGAACGCCAAAGCTAAAGCTCTTGAACAGATGAAACAACGCTTGCAAGACAAACCTCTGCATGGCCAATATCCAGAACGTGCCAATAAATCTAATGTTGATAAAGTTAATATTCATCAATGGTTAAGTGCATCAGCAAATATTATACATAATAATGTGGATCCAAAATGCAGGTTTTGCGATAAACACCAAGAAACAATAGACCATTTAATCTCAGGTTGTTCTGTACTTGCCCCAAATGAATATAAAAATCTTCACGATAGAATAGGGCAATATTTACTTTGGACAATGTGCAAACACTATGGAAAATCTGTAAACAAACACTGGCATGAACATCACCCAACACCGGTCACGGAAATAGAAGATATCACCATTCTATGGGATTACACCATCTACACAGACAGAAAAATTGAAGCAAATAGCCCGGACATTATAATTAAAACCCGAAAGAAAAAAAATTGTCAATTAATGGATATGGCTTTTCCAGCGGATTGTAACATAGCAACCAAGGAATTCGAAAAACTGTCAAAATATAAAGATCTGGAAATTGAAAAAGAAAAAATGTGGAAATTGAAAAGAACAGTCGTGTCAGGGATGATAGGGGAGATAGAAAAACATGAAATGGAGACATAACACAACGCCACGACCTGCCTTAGTTCTTTTCGCAGACTTGGTTGGTAGTGCGACCATAGTAGAAATCGAAATATGATGAAAAATGACATAATAACAATAAAACATCAACCTGAATAAACTACTTAAATTTATTCTGGCGATCTTACGAGAATATTTTGAGAACTCTAGAAGTTATGCCTGGTTTTGTAATCAAAGGCCACAGTTTCAACAACCTAAGATACAAAGACGAAGGAGTGCTGATAGCAGACACAGAAAGAAAACTACAAGACCTCCTACAGAAGGTAGCTGAAGAAAGTAACAAGAAAGGACTAGAAATAAACTGCAAGAAAACCGAATGCATGGTCATTAGTAAAAAGGGCAACCCAATACCCCAAATACAGGTCGGAGATACAGGTCGGATCAAGCAGGTACAACATTTAAATACCTGGGAAGGGTTATAACAGAAGACAGAAAGTGCGACACAGAGATCCGAAGGTGAAGTGGCATGGCGAAGGAACCATTCCAGAAGTTGACCAAAGTATTAAGAAACAGGACAACTTCTCTAGAAACAAGGAAGTGAGTACTGGATTACTATGTGATGTCAGTTCTTCAATATAGCGGTGAATGCTGGACAATATCATCAAAGATGGATGAAAAACTTGAAGCAACAGAAATATGGTTCTACAGAAGGATGCTGCGAATATCATGGATCGAGCATGTGAGCAATGATGAGATCTTACAAATGATGGAAACAAAAATGAAATTCATACTAAGCATAAGGAAGAGACAGCAGAAGTTTCTGGGACATGCAATGAGAAATGGGGCTTGGAGAACCTGAAACTAACAGGCCAGATAGAGGGGAAAAGAGACAGGGGAAATCAACAGATAACATATTGGAAGGACCTAATCAGGTGGATGTCGGAGCGAGGGTTTCATGGTGTAATAGGAGAAGGCGTGCTTAGAGCCACCAGGGATAGGAAAACGGGGAAAGCCATGATCGCCTACGTCCTGAAAGGACAGAGCACATATAAGAAGATCTTAGAACGAACTTGTTTTTCGCGTAAAATAAAACTATATATTAATTTAAGGCTTTCTACAATCTGAGATGTAGTTTTTCAATTCTATTAATATTTATTTTTTACTTTTTGATAAAAATTTGAAAAACAGACATAAAAAATATTTTTTTATTATAAAAAATTCCGTTTATTTTAGAATTTAATCAATAGAAATTTGACAATTATCTTTATTTCTGAGATGATGTATTGGAAATATTTATATTGTACGGTCTGTTGTCCCCATTTTTGTTGTCATATATACATTTCGGCTGTTGTGTACTCCAGATTTCTTTGGGATTTCAAACTGGACCTTAAAGATGAAGACAAGAGTCTGAACAATCAAAATAGCGTAAATATAAAATTGATATAAAAAGTTTTTTATTTTGTTTTTCTGTCCTAATATCTATTATAAATGTTGTCTAAGAAACATTTTGGCGATTATTTAATAAAGAAACTAATAAATATTTTATATATAATTCAAGAAATATAAACTTAATATAATTTCGGAATCATACAATCTGTCATGTGAAATTTAATAAATCGAATATGTTTTAATACTTGATGAATAGAATGTCGTAAAGTTATAAAATCTGTCACCCTAGAAGGGACGTCATTTTCTGTCATACACGAATACTCTTCGAATGAGCATCTTATCATGAGGACATTCGACAATAATAATAAATACTTCGTTACATAGTATAGTAAGCAGCTGCTTATAAATTATTTATATTAAACGATTTGCTGAAATAAATAAATGTCATGATACTGCATTAACGAAATGAAAACATATTCAATTCTTTCTTGCTCATTTACAATTCTTCCATTCGCTAATGCATTGAATATTATTGTCATATCTAGTCTGGTTCTCCTAATATACATCTCGATATTATTGACAAACTCCAAGTAAGGATCTGCAATATAATTGACCATGACTCTGCATCTCGATATCAGTCACTTTCTCACCGACGTGACGTGGCCTTCTCACTGTTCCGGAAATATTTTCGTGGCAACTGCTCTGACGAGCTTTTTCCCTGGTGTCCCGACCACGTAAAGACTAGAATTCAGGTTTATACTGTTAAAACTGTTTATACTGTTAAAATAGTTAAATGTAACACCACTAATAATCCAACAGTTTCTTTTCTTTCAATACCCGTTTGTGGTATTGCAAGAAAAGTAAGTAAACGAAAGTAAAATTAAAGTTACATTCTTAAAAAATTTCAATGCAATACTGATCGTCATTCTCCATCTTCTTGAACACTGATTATCTTTTCTTAATACCTCTTATATCAAATCTTTTCTCTTTCTCTCTCCCTCTCTCTCACTGTAACCCCCTGTGTACTATTAACATTCCCGTCTAGCTTAAATTATTAAAAAGATACATCTTATTTTGTTATCGCATGACCAGGGTCGAGATATAACTAAAAGATACATGATATATATTTAATTCATTTCCTCAAATCAAGGAATGCTTTCATCTGAGATGATGTGGAAAAAATATACTGAATTCATTGCTAGATTAGCTGATAGGAGATTTGGCTCACGGTGTCGTGCTAAACATTTTTTTCACCTGAAAATATCTTGTATATCTATAAGTCTACAGTTTGTCCATGCTTAGAATATTGATATTGCATATAATCTGGTGCTTCCTCGATATATTTAGAGATCCTTAATAATGTCAGAAGATGAATCAGCAATATTATGTGTCCTGATCTGACCTCTCGGTTTCTGTCGCTTTCTTGAGAATTTTTTAAACATATTTTTATGTTCCGATGAGCCGTTCGCCATGCTAACTTGTAGAGGATTTTGGGTCCTCTAACGATTTATATTATGATTTGACCAACAAGAAATAAACAACTCCAATTCGTAACCAACAAATTAATATATATTGAACAAACAACAATAATACATATAATGACAGTACATACACAGCAAGAGAAAGTGAAAAAGGAAAGAGTTATTCCCCTTTGTCTGTTCATAGAAACAAAATAAGATGCATGAAGTTTTTTCTCCAGCTGAAAGAAAGGTTTGTACAATTATTTAGATTATCGTCAAGAGTTCAAAGTTCAAATCCTTGATGAAATTATTCAGACAGAAAACAAGGTTCTGTGTCTGTGTCTGCGTTTAGGCAAGGAAGTCAGGCAGAAGACAAAGTTCTGTGTCTGTGTGTGCGTTGAGTAGAGAGAGAGAGAGAGAGACTTACATGCGATGTAGAAGTCTTAGGCAGTCTGTGGATTTCTACTGACGAAGGTTGGGAAAATCGTGAATTTATGTATAGAAGGTGGCTCGACAAGCTAACGCGGGAAAAATTTTCTTTATACAAGAAAAATCTGTGATTGGCTTAAAAATAAACCAATCAACAAAACACACGTGAAAGTTGCTTCTTAGGTGAAAGGTTAAAGCGACTGCGATTGCTAAATTGCCCTATACAATAACAGTAGTTATTTATAAGCCAATCGCAGACGAGTAAAGTATATGGGTCGAATGTGGGTAAGAAAAGCATATAGCAACCGCTATAATACCCTTCCCCAGATTAATTTTTTTTTTTTAATATGTACAATACTGTTTGAATCTGGAAGGCCAGTGGACCCTCCTTCCTTTTCTCGTAACTTGTTGATCTGGTGTTGAATCTGGTTGAGAACTACCAGTTTCTGTTTGTGAAGATGCTGATGATGATTGAGTGGAAATAGCACTCCGCTCAATGTGCGCTGGTTTAAGGCGATCGATCGAGATGTTCGATTGACCGCTATTGAGCTGGACGGTAAAAAAGTTGGTGTGTCGAGAGAGAACTCGAAATGGACCAGAGTAGTTGGGTGTCAATGACTTCTTGGTGAGGTCTTGTCTTACAAAAACAAAATCACAAGTGTTCAGAGAAGAAGGAATATAGGTGTCCTTTGTCTGGAAACGAGTAGGCGTAAATGACAAGGCTGACATCTTGCTTTGAAGATATTGGATAAAGGTTGATGACGGCTCTAGAGTTGAATTCGCGGTCAGAAATTGCCCTGGCAATACTAGTGGTTTGCCAAACACTAGATCCGCGGATGAACAGTGTAGATCTTCCTTAAAAAGAAATCGGAGTGATAACATAACTAATGGTAAATTCTCCATCCAGGATTGGTTGTTGTCACAGTTGAAGCTGGTTAACGCAGCCTTTAATTGCCGGTGGAAGCGTTCGACAAGGCCATTAGCGCATGGGTGATATGCTGTGGTTTAAATTTGCTTCGCCCCAAGAAGATTAAGGAATTCTTTAAATAATGTCGATTGAAATTGTGGACCACGGTCTGTCGTTATTACTGATGGGCATCCATAGACTGAAATCCAGTCTTTCAATATTGCCTTAGCGACAGACTCTGCGGTTGTTACTTGAAGTGGGATGGCAACGGGCCACCGCGTAAATCTATCAATGATGGTGAGGATGTATTGATATCCGTGTACTTCGGGTAACGGACCCACTAAATCAATATGGATGTGAGAAAAACGACCGTCAGGTGTAGTGAAACTCCCTGGTGGGGATTTAGTATGCCGATGTATTTTCGTACGCTGGCAAACAAGGCAACACTGAGTCCAGCGCATAATATCGACATTCATGTTTGGCCAGACAAAACGTTCACAAATAAGTTTGGTCGTCATTTTTCGTCCAGGGTGAGACATGGAATGAAAATGGTCGAAAATTTGCCTTCTCATTCCAACAGGAACTAAGTGTCTGGGATGAGGAGTGCTGACATCGCATGCAATTGATTCATCACTGAGGAGCACGGGACGTTGCTCAATTTTTAACGACGAGCCTTTTACTGAATCCAACAAGTTCGTCTCCCTTTTCTGTGCGTCGGCGATATTCTCAAGATCTAGTCTTTCTTTAACCACGTTAAGTAATGATGCTCTAGAAAGGGTGTCGGCGACGGTGTTGTCACTCCCTTTAACATACCGAATGTCTGTAGTAAATTGAGAGATGAAGTCTAGGTGCCTGTAGTCACGGGGATTATATTTGTTTGTTTTTGCATGAAGAGCAAAAAATAAAGGCTTATGGTCACTAAAAACTGTAAAGTCTCGGCCTTCTAAAATGTGTCGAAAATGTTTTATGGAAAGGAAAATTGCTAGTAACTCACGTGAGAAAGTACTGTATTTTTTGTGTTTCAGAAAGTTTGACAGAGACAAAGGAAATTGGTGTAGTCTCTTTCTCTGTGTGCTGGTGTAAAACGGCTCCTATCGCTTCCGCAGAGACATCGGTAGTTAGCGAAAGCTGTGCTGAATCGTCATTACGCAAATAATTAAGTTTGGTGTAATTTACTAGAGCATTCTTTGAGTCAGTAAAAGCAGCAAGAGCTTCGTCCGACAGAGTTAACTTCGCGTTTCGTTTACCCTGGCTGCGAAGTAGGTTGGTCAGAGGTGCCAGGATATGGGAACAGTTAGGAATGAACTGACGATAATAGTTTATCAATCCTAAGAAACGTTGAAGTTGTCGAAGCGTTGTTGGTTGCGGAAACTCCTGGATGGCTTCGACTTTATCTGGGATAGGTGTGATTCCGGTACCATCAATCACATGACCAAGGAAATTCAGTTTAGGTACGGCAAACACACATTTATCTGGGTTGATTTTCAACCCGAAATGCTCTAAACGCTCAAAAACTTGTGTGACGTGAAGCACGCGTTCGTCCATGTTGGCGCTTGCTACTAGTAAATCATCAATATATGCAAACGAGTGGGACAAACCACGCAGTGCTTCGTCTATTAAGCGTTGGAATGACTGTGCCGCGTTTCGAAGTCCAAAAGGCATTCGGAGGAATTCATATAACCCGAAAGGGGTTGTGATGTCAGTTTTATATATGTCTTCAGCGGCTACTGGGATTTGGTGAAAAGCTTTTCTCAAGTCGATCTTATTGAAGATCTTTGCTCCCTGTAACGTGATGGCGAAATCTGCTAAGTTTGGCACAGGGTATTTGTCAGGAATTGTTTGTGCATTCAAACGTCGATAATCTCCACAAGGTCTCCACGCCCCCTCCTGTTATTTGGGTACCATGTGGAGTGGAGATGCAAAAGGGCTTGAAGAAGGGCGAATTATGCCTAGATCCAACATGTGCTGAAATTCAGCACGTGCTATTTTATATTTTTCAGGCCTGAGTCTGCGTGGCGGCAAAGAAACTGGCGGGCCGGATGTCTGTATTTTATGTACTGTTTTATGCTTTACTGTTTCTGTGTATGTGAAGTGTTGGGAAAGTGTTGGAAATTTATCCAGTACATGCTGGAGTGGGTTATTTTCCGGCAAGGCAACACATATTTTAGTAGATGTAAGTGTGGAGGTAATTCCTGAGTAAGTAAGATCAGTTGTCTGGTCCATCAGCGTGTGGTTAGCCATGTTTACTGCTAGCTTGTAATGTGCTAGGAAGTCCGCCACCGTAAAAAACCCATTGAAAAACTCTCTTCAACCCAATGTTGAGGGTCAATGAGACCTGGCCGTAAGTCTGGATTTGCGAGCCGTTAGCTGCACGTAAAGTATACGCTGATTTTTTTATGGAAAAATCTGACCTGGGCGGAATCACGCTCATATATATATATATATATATATATATAGAGAGAGAGAGAGAGAGAGAGAGTGAATGAGATTGTCAATTGTCAGGTTAAAAGTTTTCTAAGTGTTGACAAAGTTAGGTAGATGAAAACGGACTGAGATAGATAGATCAATAGATAGATAGATAGATAGAGAGAGAGAGAGAGATTGTCATATTAAAAGTTTTCTAAATGTTGATAAAGACAGGTAGATAAGGACGGACTGAAACAGATAGATAAATAGATAAAGAGTGAGAGAGAGAGAGAGATTGTCATATTAAAAGTTTTCTAAATGTTGACAAAGATAAGTAGATAAAAATTGACTGAGATAGATAGATATATATAGTAGATAGATACATACATATATATATACATACATACGTAAATACATACATACATACATATTTTAATTTTTATAAGTGTTATAACGCAGTTTCATACTGATAAAATAGTATTCAATGTTGAATATCCACTTTGATATAAACATATTAATAATGAGGTCGATAGAAATTAATGTAATTAACCGCTGAATGATTCCTTTGGGTTATTTTATTTGTTTTTGCCTCATTTAAAAGGATTTATAATATAGACACATACGGATTAATATCTGCCAGAATTTTCTTCAATTTATCTGTTACTTACGTGTTTTTTTTTCTTTTCGAAGCCGATTTATTTTTTTGAGCAAATACATTTTCAAATATAGATAACGCAATAAAAAGGTGGCATTATTATTTACTGCTGAGAATGAAATAATATTGAAAGCGTGCGTTCGTAAAAAAATTCATTTGAATTTATTAACAATCAAGGTTAATTCATTCAATCATTTCCATTTGAATATCTATGCATTCGTCTAAGGATGATGAGATTAAGATGTGAGTTTCTGTCAATGCATAAATTTAACATCGCATATTCGGTTGATAGTACATTTTCGGTGGTAGTATATGTAGGCTTACGGCCATATCACGTTGAATACACCGGTTCTCGTCCGATCACCAAAGTTAAGCAAAATCAAGCATGGTCACTACTTAGATGGGTGACCTCTTGGGAATACCAGGTGCTGTAAGCGTCTACTTTTTGCATGTGCGTTGTGATGGAGTGGATATTGTTTCGGAACGACAGATCGGGTTGCTGAGTTGGAAAACCGGTTGAATTCTTTGCATTCACTTATGCACAAATACCCTTTGGAAAAGTATTAATACTCCTCTTCTCTCCAGTTATGGGTTAAATAACAGGACAGATTGGGTTCTATAGCCTTGGCTTGCAAGCAGTCTACCGCCGAAAGCAATGGCAACCTACTGCGGAATAACCTTCTATCTAGTCAGTTATGTCTCTTTTGAGACATGATCACCCAATGCATGTATCACGTATGACACTTAATTGACTAATAGAATGTTGCCTATTCGCTTTGAATACAGCCTACCTCAGTAATCGTATATTTATATATATATATATATATATATATATCTATATATATATATATATATATATATATTATTTATAATATAAATATTTACTTATTAATTGAAAGTAATTACTTTTTTAACGCTACACAGACAGTTATGAAACTTCCATATACGTTTTTAAGGTAGGCCACATACTATACCAGTACCAAAAATTCGTAGGGTACATTCGAAAGATAAGCCGCAGACTATACCAGCACCAATTATTATAGGTTTGCCCTATACAAGTGCCTGAAGGCCACTCGGGGTAGAGGGTTATGTTAAAGAGTAGTGTTTCAACAGAGAGGAGAAGATAGCGGTTAACTATAGATATGAACAAGTTACCTTTGTAGTGATCGGGGAAACATCTTCTTGGGAATCTGCCCCCCCACATGGTAGTGAATCGCAAGAAGATGTTCTAGTAGAACTTAATTTTCACTGAGGAAATACGGAGATAATTGTTGAACGGTTATAAATCTCGAAGTTGTAAAAACTGCTTCATCGAACACGAAAGATGAAATCGTTTCATTTCATTCAGAATATTCAAAAAAATGTTTTCGATTATCAGAGAGAGGAAATAAGGTTTGGTGAAGGGTAGAGGTGTTAAACATTGATATAACAGTTACCGGAAATGTCACAAAATAAATAACACATCCACTAAATCACACATATACAAAAACCTTTAAATAAAATGTAATATACAAGAACAAACAAAAGAAGATATAACTACAAACATAATATAAACACACACAGACATACAACTATAAGTGTCCGTATATGCACACAATAACATACACGCAATTTACACAAAACTACAAATAACCAAAACAAAAAAGGACAAATAAAATTCAAGAAAAAGTACGATTATAATACAATATAATTACAGTCACAAATAATTAGCAATCACAAAAATAATTAAAGTTAGAATAATTTAAAATACACAGGGAAAAATTTCACGAAAATAAGAAAAATGATTCACAAAGAAATTGATTCACAAAGAATACTCACAAAGACAAAAAGATTTTGCGCAAGACAAAAGATTGTTTTATTTAATTCGCTAAAAACCATGTAGAGATCACCGATAGGGAAATTAAAATTATTCTGGAAGTTGGAAAGTTTATTCTAACCTTTGACTATTTAACCTGAACCAAAAGTCCTTATAATAAATTCGATCACCCTATGATTCATCCTAATTTACTGTTCTAGTAAATATTTTAATATTAGATACTTTAAGTTGAATTGTAGACCCGTAAACAAATTGGCTTATACTGTGATCCACGAGAAAAATATTCTTCTTCTTCTATGTGCCCTGTCCCTTCAGGACGTAGGCGATCATGGCTCTCCACGTCTCTCTATCCCTTGTGGCTCTTAGTATGTTTGCTCCTGTTGCTCCTGGCAACCCCCGTTCCGTTATCCACCTGATCAGACCCTGCAGATATGTTATCCGCTGCCTTCCTCTGTCTCTCCTTCCTTCTATCTGTCCAGTCAGTATCAGGTTCTCCAGGCTCTCCTTCCTTATTGCATGTCCCAGGAACTTCAGTTGACTCTTTCTGATGCTCAACATCAATTTCCTATTTGTTGCCATTCTTTCTAACTCCTCGTCGTTGCTTGTATGCTCAGTCCACGATATCCGTAGAATCTTTCTGTAGAGCCACATTTCAGCCGCTTCCAGTTTTGTCCTCATTTTCGATGATATTGTCCAGCATTCCTTTAAATTACATTGATTGAAAATTGAACTTCCTTTAACAAAACAATTGCTACAAACTTACACTAAAGCAGATAATAGTCTCAGATATATTAACGTTAATTCTAACCACCCTAATATCAGTAGTAAACTAATACCTAACAATGTTAATGCGAGAATTAACTACTGTATTCAAACCTTAAGATCTTCAATGAAAATAAAAAAAGCTATATAATAAATCCCTCCTGAAAAGCTACTTTGAAAAGAAATTAATCTTCTCAAAGCCCGATTTAAATCTGAGTCATCTAAAAGGAGGAGTAGATGTAGAAAAATTAAAATTTTATGGTTTAACCCTCCGTTCTATAAACTATCTAACATTAACATTGAAAATATTTTCTGAAATTGATAAGTAAACATTTTTATAGCAATACCCCCACTTTGCAGAATCTTTATTAGAAATACTATTTAAATTAGTTATTGCACACGTAATATTATTAATTTTCAAATTAGACACATTTAAAAGAATTTAGATAGAACTAATATTAAAAGTGGTATCATACTCTCTTGCAATTGTAGGTACATCAACGTTTGTCCCGTGGAAGGTAAATATAAGCCTACCCAAGTGATCATCACAGCCAAAATCTCCCCTAGAAATAACAAAAATATTTATCAAGTTTACACTGGAATTTTGGCGGGAGAATTCAATCTACTTTACTATTTTTATAAACACTTATTTCTCAAGCCAATCTAAATTACAAACATCTATTTCGTGAAGGTTTTGTGAAATGAAATAGGAGAAAGTTAACCCAATAGGGAGTTGTAGATTAGTTGGTTCGGCCCACACATCTGATATCTTTTACGATAGATGCAAACAATTAGTTGAAAAAATTGAAATATTAAAATATCCTAAACAAAATATGCTTTTAAATTTAAGAAATGAATTTATAAGCAAATGCTGTCACAAAATAGATTTAAATAATAAATTATTAAATATTAATCTAAAATTAAAATTCCTTAAAATTGTTGTTTCATTTCTTCGTATTAGCCGTATAATTAAATTATTTTATATAATAACTTCCCTTTCTTAAATCTATATTCCTTTAAGATATATCTTTTAATTTTTTTAACGTAAGTTGTTTCACTAGTGTGTTTGAGTATTAACATTATTCCTGGCTCTTGAAAAGCTGTAATTTTGTCTGATCTATTTCTTCTTTATTTTTATTTTAATCTCTGCCATTTTATCTCTTTCCATTACTATCCTCCACAGGCCAAATCTAACATGTTTCGGAATCAATTATCTTTTTTCTTTTGATTTGCCTACCCATACTTCTGTTTTTATACAGAAAAAACAAACACAAATTTTCTCATAATAGTTTTGTCTCCTTGATAAGACATATGTTAAATTTAGCCGTCGAAAAGTCCATCCGATATCAGAAAATTCTAATTTTTCATTGTAATAAATAGTGGATCTGTAAATAAATACATTTAATTACATTGAGCCCTCTGGCTGGGTCAGTGTTAATGCCTAATATTAATAGGATCATTTGGTATATACCGCCATGCCAATACTATATATATATATATATATATATATATATATATATATATATATATATAGTGTATCGTTTTACTACAAACACGCTCTCCCGTAGACTTACATGTCACCTTTCTGATCAGAGTACAATTAAACAACATTTCTCAGAAAAACATAAACATGAAGGTCATATCAAAAAGCTGTTAGTCAATAATACAATAATATAACTCATACACACAGTAAAAAGAACCTTCAGATACTGGAGGTCATGTGCATTAAATCCAAACAACCCACACTTAATAAAATCACTTTTAAATCTGGCCATAACACCTTACATTGCATTTGAATGCATGGTTCTGTTGTCGTTTCACGCTATCACGCGGTGTGATGTCATAGAACCGCATTGCAACTTTGCGAACTGCGTTTGTTATTGTTGTTAACTATTGCCGTTGCCTAGCGGAGTTTTATGTCAACACAAAATAAAATCGTCGGTGATGGTGGATGTTACTGTATTACCGTCTTAATAACCTCTCTGAAGATGGCTCATGTGAGCCGAAAGCTTAGAACCAAATTAATAAAAAGTATCCAAATTTTGAAGAATTTTTGTCTTTATTTTCAACTGATATTAAAGCCAAAATACGACGTTTAGAACGGCTCATAATTAAACATAATAGACATTCATTGTCTCTTATATTTAACAGTATATATATATATATATATATATATTCGTTTTAAGAAGAGTCATTATCATAACGGATATTGTTCGAATATCTGAATTGCCATTATTACCATTATAACTTTGAAAAGATATCGTATATTGTTCGGACAAATTCCATCTTGTTTTTTTATATATTAAAATCACTGTTGATAAAATTGTAATTTTTAGGAGCGCCCTTATCATACTGGATGTTGTTCCGACAAATTTGAATCGCATTTGTATTATTCTCATTTCTAATATTATATCACTGAGAAGAGCTATTATCATATTGGATACTGTTTGGACACATAATTCTCATTCGTATAATTATTATTCTTAATGTCATCACACCGCATATTTCTTGGCTCCTTTTGTTATGTTTACAAAATTGTTTTTGTTAACATTATAACATTTAGTAGCAATATTATTATATTGTATATTGTTCGAACAAAATTGAATTTGGTTATTGTAGAATTTCTATTGCTAATGTTAGAAGTTTTAGAAGACGTCTTATCATATAAGATGTTTCTCGTATCCTTGAATGACATTTGTATAAATGCTATTTTTAATATTATAACTTCGAGAAGACTCATGTTATAACTTTTCGAAGTTATATTATCGTATCGAATATTGTCCGGGCACTTGAATCTCACCTTTATATAATTGCTATTTTTAATCTTATAACTTTGAAAAGTACCATTATCCTAGTGGATATTGTTATGCCATTTGAATTGCTTCTTTTTCAACACGATATATTTAGGAATAGTCAATATTTACACAGCGAACAACATTTCGACTCAACCTCTCTCCTTTATTCAGCAGGTTAATCCGTGGGAGTATAATCGAAATGTCTACCTGAAAAGCTTTTCTTTATTTTTCATAGAGGTTGTGTCTTTTTTAGTTTCATCTCATGCTCCAGGAAAGATCGCCCAAAACGATGTACTAAGAATTAAAATGAAGAGTTATCTGCTCCTGAACAATGTTAAAATTTTGTTTTCACAAGGGAAAACGAGAGTAATGTCAGGAATCGCGCGGATTTAAACATGGCGCCAAGAGAGGTCATCGTGCCGATATTTCTCTTTCTATCCAAAAAGACATTATGTTCATTAATTTTGCACCAGAGATATGCACAGTCTCAATGATGGTTCCTTACTCAAGATTTCAACTTCAGAAACAAAATCTTAAACACGCATTTCCTTCTAAGTTGAGAAGCAGAGGGAGAAAGCAAGACAATAAGAAGGAAGTGAGAGCGTGTGTTGGCTAATACGTGCCTTTATTTCTTATGTAACCGAAAGATGTAGAGGTTTGGGCGGGCACTCAACATTAAATAAGTCATCCTACGTCTCAACCTAGGTTTAAGCAGTTCCATACATCCGGTCGAACACGAACATTTATAAATCTGTTAATCCGTACTTAATTCGCAGCACGCAAGCGGCAAGTTTAGAAAGCTCGGTCTCAAACTTTTCTTACAGTGTTCGCATCTCACTCTTTCTGGCTGGTATGTCGTTGTTTGAAAAGTAAATCTACATTCGTTGTGAGCATTTAAAAACAAGTCTATTCAAATTTTGTAAAAGTTATCATATGTTTGTTGCGAAGATTATTAACATTATTCGAAAACACAACTAATATTTTGTCAGTAATTTAGAGAAAATATTTTAACAGACCAATCATCGACTATCTTTTTATTTTGTTTGTATTCTTGTCGTTGTCACTGGGGGTTTAATGAGAATCATTTATTGTTTACATGCCGAAAATTGCTCTTTATTCAGTTGCTGCTTTTATCGTAAAAAAAATTAAATAGAATCGTTAATATAACCGAGGATGAACCTCTATACAAATATTTTGCATTGTGACTTTACAGTTTTAATGGTGGTATTTTGTAAAGAGTCGTAACATATGCAAAAGTGTTTTCACTCTCAAATGTCTTCTTTGTTTACTTGATTTTAACATTTTGAATTTCCGAATGGCATTAAGATAGCCAATATTATTTTTAATCGCAAATGTCTTCTTTGTGTAGAGGATACTATTGAAGACGATATTATTTTGTAGAATATTTTGAAGTTATTATTGTGTAGACGATTTTTTTTTAATCATTTTACCCCGAGCAAGGCAGAAACGCCACTGATGTGCAGGGGTTTACATAAATGTAGAAAGATTAATTAGAAAAGAGTGAGGAGTACAAGCTAGTTAGAAAGGAACAATAGAAAGCTGAGAAAGCAGGTGCAATGACAGATACATAGGCGGAGAGAAAGTGAAGGTTAAAATTATAATATGTAATTGCAGATTATGCTTATAAGAAAAGCAAGGAAACAGAAGAGTTTTAGTTTAATTGCAGTAAATGTTAGAATAAATTTGTTGCGAAGATAACATTACACGAGATTACAACACATATTTCACATACCTTAACTGTGATCGCCGCAATGGTGATTTTTCTAAACACACGTAAATGCGGTGTATTATAATTATTTTAAAATTAACTGTTTTAGCTACGATGCTTTTTGTAGAGTCAATTGGTTCTGAAAAGTAACACTCGTAACTGAGTGAATTAAAGGCAGAAATTTAAGAAAAACTCCTAAAATTGTCGTAAATGAAAAGTGTTGTTTTCCATCAAGATATTGACGGAACACCTTTTTTTCGGCAACACGGCCAAAATTGTTTCACCTTGGTCTGAATGTGTTACACCACCAGCCATAGTCTCCAGATATTGCTCCATCGGATTTTTATTTATTCAGGTCTTAAAATAATCTCAATTGTAAATAAATAATTCTTTGAATGACACAAAAAACACCTAAATGAGTTCTTTGCCGAGAAACCAATGAAATGCAATGTAAGTGTGCTAACCAGAGATGGTAAAAATGCAAATTGTTACTAAATGTTAGTCAACTCAAATTTAAAAAATGTTGCTACTGCAGTCATTTCCTTAAGTTAGCCTTCGCAATTTACCCTGAGGATACTCGCTGAAAAGATCGAAAGTACTTGGGATAACAAGAACTACAGCACCTTATTGATGAATTTTAATTTAGCATCAAGAAGACGTTTAGAGAGCAAAAACAGATTAATTTAAAAATGGACATACTATATCTATATTATTCAATAATACAGGTTTGCATGAAGGTCTTCTTCTATATGCTATGTCTCTTCATGACTTAAGCAATCTTGACTTTTGACATTTCCGTATCTCTTGTAGCTGTTAAACCAAACCCTGTATTGCTATCCATTTTTTCAAGCCCATCAAGTATGTCACGCGTGGCTTTATTTGTCTCATTTTCCCTCTGTCATGTGAGTATCAGATTCTCCAAGCCCTACTTCCTAATTTTTCTTTCAAAAATTTCATCTGTCTTCTGATTTTATGTGTCAGTTTCCTTTTTATTTCCATCCTCTTCAAAACCTCGTCTTTGCTCACATGCTGCATATATATATATATATATATATATATATATATATATATAATGTTTAGCACCATGACATATATATATATATATATATATATATATATGTGTGTGTGTGTGTGTGTGTGTGTGTGGGTGGGTGTGTATGTGTATGTGTGTGTGTCTTTGTGTGTATCATAATGTTTAACACCATGATTTTTGTTTTATTTTTTTTTTGCAGTAGTTTTACTGATAAAATGTATTTGACAAGCAGTTTTCTTATCGTAAATTAGTCCATATCGGGGTAGAGTTAGAGCGTTAATAGGATTAATGCAAAGAGGCTTTTCAATTAATTGAGCAGAGTCAAACCGACTTGGAAAATTCATGAAGACACCGTAATGATGTTGTTTAAAATTGCTTGATTCGTGTTAGTCCCGATGAAAATGGTGCATTTTAGAAGACCATTCTTTTGTTTTCTTTTCTTAAAGGCAAAATGGCCTGACAAACATCAAAAGTGTGTTGCTTACGGTGAAGGTGCTTTAACTGACAGAACTGTACGGGAGTGGTGTGCTAAGTTTGGAATTGTAACCTTACTGATGAAAAATGCTCTCTATAGATGAAGACGACTTCAATATATTGATTGAAAATAGCCCTTTCTTACAACATTAGTGTTAACAGAAACACTAAATTTATCAAACTCCTCCACAATGAGCACTTAGTGAAAGTTGGATACTCAAATCACGAGGATGTATGGGTACCACATAATCTGAGTCAAAAGAATATTTGGAATCGAATTATTAGCTGTCATTTGCTGTATAAACTCAACAAAAATAAACCCTTTTTGAAGCAAATTTTGACAGTCGATGTGAACTGGATAGTTTACAACAATGTTTTGCGGGAAAAGTTCTGGGGTAAATGACATTAGCCAACTTTAGCCACCCCACCCCAAATGTGCTTCTGCTAAGTAATGAGTCAATTGATTCTAAAAAGTAATACTCGTAAATAAACGAATTAAAGGCAGCAATTCAAGAATAACATCTAGAGTTCGTGAACAGCGAAAGTGTTGATGTTCATCAGGAGAATGCCAGACCTCACTTCTCTTCAGCAACGTGGCCAAAATTGTCGCACCTTGGTCTGCATGTGTTACACCACCCTCCATAAGCTCCAGCTATTGCTCCATCGGATTTTTATTTATTCAGTTCTTTTCAAAGTAATCTCAACTGTAAAAACAATAATTCTTTGAATGACAAAAAAGAAAAAGAAAAAAAATGAATTTTTTACCGTGAAATCAGTGAAATTCTGTAAGGGCAGAATCTAAGTTGAAGGAAAAATTGAGAAAAGTTGCGCAACAAAATGGCTCATATTTAGCTGAATAAATATTCAAGGGCTTCATTTTGTTTTGTGTTTTAACTTCCCTTAAAATCTGACTAACTTGCGTAACTTGGGTAATATTTCTTTAACTTCTATTCCGAAATGGAATTCCGACAATTGTTGACAAAACTTCCTCATTGTCTGAGAAGCATTATTGCAATCTAAAAAAATTGTTTAATAAAATTAATCAACAGTATATAGTTGTCTTTAATAATAATGATATATATATATATATATATATATATATATATATATATATCAAGCTATTTATAAATGGAACTTTGTCTGTGTGCGTACGTGTGTGTGTGTCTGTTACCTATAGACTCCGAAAGGGCTGAACCGATTTTCTTGAGAATTTACACAGTTGTACTATACAGGTCTGCGAGTGTTCTATTCTATGATTTGTGTCGAGGTACACCCGACAAATATCGAAAATCGATATTTGAAAAGATCGGCTTATAGAAGGAGTGGTCCGATTTTAATCAAATTTGATACACTCATAGACAAAGACATAAGAAACGATATTAAAAAGTTTCAAGGTTTCAGTTCCTACAATAGTGCAGAAAATCGATAATATATATATATATATATATATATATATATATATATATATATATATATATAAAAGGCAATATGTGTGTCCGTCTACGGTTTCGCTTTAACTGGAAACAACTATTGCTTTTTAGTCTTTCGTGCCAACGTTCAAAGAGTCTGAGCTCCAGGACTATGGATTAGTTTTAAAGCTTTCATTACAACCTAGCAACGCCGGGCTATACTGCTAGTATATATATATATATATATATATATATATATATATATATATATATATATATATATAATAAGAAGTATACCTATTTGCAATACATATATAAAGCTTTTATCAGTAATTTTACATACGCAGATTTTTTTAATCATTTCACATTAAAAAAAGAGACTTACTTGGAGTGAAATTAAAAGAAAGTCTGATAACAGAGATGATTGAGGAAAGGATAAAAGATTAACAAGATAAAAGAAGACAGAAGATTGCAACTGACGTTCCATCTAAACTTTTGAAGATTATAGTTTCCATATAGAAAGAAAACGGAATGAGGCTTCACAAGTTGGAAGTGCGTGAAAAGCCACTTTTTGAGTAAAAGTAGCGGTTGAATTTAGCTATTTCAAGAGTAAACTGAAAGAAAACTTCATACCAATCTAGTAGAATTCTTAAATTTATGTATTCGGGGTCACTCAGTCAGTCAGTTAATTGCCATACGGGATACGAATCATGACTGATGAAGACGAAGATTTTGCTCATTTCTATTTGCAGTAGACTGGTTGTCAACCAAGGTTATAAAACTAATTTGTCTTGCTATTCAACCCATAACTGGAGGGAAAATAGATGAATTAATATCTTTCCAAAGGGTATTTAAGCGTAAATGAATGAGACGCATCTGACTGGAATTCGAACTCTGCTTCCCGATTTCCCATTCCAAGCCGACATCTATTTCAACATAATACGGATAAAAAGCTTGTCAGAGCAGTTGCCAAAAAATATTTGTAGAAAAGGCAGAAATAAGCCATGTCACGTCGGTAAGAAGTTAACTGAAGTGGAGATGCTAAGTCAGGATCGATACATTACCGATTCTTCTTTGGAATTTGTCAAAAACAACTGGCCAGATATATCAACAGCATTTAATGTACGGAAAAATGTTAGACTTGTAAATGTACAAGATGGATCCTGCCGAGAAGACTATTTTACTTCAACACAGTGGCTTAACATTTTTTTCAGTAGACGCAGCTATTGATTCGATATATACGCTCAACTTTGTGTCAAGAAGCCGTAGTGTTGCTTTCATGAAATCTCGTATCACCCATGCTGAAAATTGAGTACAAAATATTGAGATTTTGGCATTAAATAATTCATAGAGGTTGATATACCGCTAAATTAAATAAACCAACCAAGGTTTGCTTTGTTGGGTTAGTTAATTTTAATATACACAATCACGCAATTATTTTAAACAAGTCAAAATACACAAATCTAAATACGGTGCTTATATTGTATTTTAATGAATTGATAGTATGAATTAATGCTACATGAAATTATATTGTTTAAATGTTACTTCATAATTCGACGTATTTTTTGCCTCAAGGAAAGTAAAATGACGCATGATTTCTTTTCGTTAATAAGCACTTAACTTATGATTGACACGTTCAAAGCTGATTCGAAATTCGCACCTGGTTTAAGTCATGAAGACACCGCTTGTAATCCTGGTCCGCACTTTCAATATGAAAAGAAAACTTATGGATCAAATATATCGAGCCTTCTGATAGAAGGCAATTAGCCAGTAAATCCATTTATGGATTTCTTAGTGAAACAGAGATTTAAAGACTGATCTCAAAGGGACAGAATCTTATGGAAAGAGGCGAAGGCGATAATTTCAAACATCTAAAGTCAGATATATAGCAGTGAGATTAGTTTAATATTATGAAATGCTATAGTGCAGGCAATAGTGGTCAGGCGATAATCTGTTCAATAAAAGCCTCTCTTTAGGGTATTATCGAATTGATTTAATCGTGTCTTTTTAGTTCACGTAATAAGTTCATTGGTATTTATATGACCTTGTATTTGACATCGGACGTATAGGTCAGTGTTTTATTTAATATATTCGGGGATCTCCGCAAATGAGAAAATAGGTAGATAATTCTATCTATAATTTAAACACAGTTCTTTGAGTACTCTTGTGTATCTATAAATGCCTTTATATTTAGAATTTGGCATTAATAGTCCCTTCACCTCATCTGTCACTGAAATTTAATTATGAAAATATAACTATGTAATTGTACTGACAATATTAGCCGTTTCCTTACAAGAAAATATTCAGCATTCATTGACCAAGCAGCCAGTATTAATGTCGGTTGAAAATATTTTCCTGAGGCCGAGATCTCTAACCATGGGTATATAGTCAGTCAGTTAATTGCCATACGTGACACACGCTTGGGCGATCATGTCTCGAAAGAAACATGACTGACTGGGCAGAAGATTATCCCGCAGTAGGTTGCCATTGCTTTCTGCGGTAGACTGGTTGCCGACCAAGGCTATAGAACCCAATCTGTCCTGATATTTAACCCATAACTGGAAGGAAGAGACGGATTAATACCTTTCCCAAGGGTATTTGCGCGTAAGTGAATACAATGGATTCAATTGGAATTCGAACTCGGCTCCCCCGTTCCGAGTCGATATCCACTGTACCACAACGCACATATATAGTACCTAGCGCAAATGACGCTATTTTAATTATAATTTTATTAAATTCTCATTACCTGATTTGCTTATCTAAACAATATGTTATTCAGTTCATTTTCATGCTAATTCAAAGCACAAAGTTTGAAGTGACTGCATGTAAAATATTTCGAATAAAGATTTATATTTAATATTTTTTAATATTTTCAAAATCGGTATCATCAGATGTTTGTTTTTCTTTTTCATGCGTTTGTTTCGATTTCAAAGTTTTGTACCCCTGCATCAGATTTACCATCATACAATTATTATATACTTGAGGATTTACGTATATAAGATTGATAACCATTTTATTGTAGGATTTTTCAGTTAGTCATTATTGGCTGATTAATTTTATCTTCGTGATCTTTATAGAATATCACGATTTTCTTCAACAGTCGTATTCCTGGTCTCCTTCTAGATTTTCATCAGCTGCAGTTATGACGGTCTATGGAATATTTCAGTTGAAGTTTTAAAACATTATTACATGCTTTTGCAGTTCATCATTTAACGGCTAAGTAATTTTAAGCTTGCAATTTTTATAGAATGCTATGATTTTTCTCAAATACTTAATTACGCAACATTTTTTAGATTTTCATCTGCATTAGTCATGACTGTTCTTGGAATATTGCAGTTGATTTTAACAAAAATTATAATAAGATTTTTAGGTAATCATTGTTGGCTGAGTGATTTTATCTTCATGATCTTTATACAATGTTATGATTTTCTTTAATAGTGTTATTCGGGAACACATCTACATTTTCATCTGCAGTAAAGATGACTGTTTTTGGAATATTACAGTTGACTTTCAAAATATTATATGCTTTTTCAGATAATCATTCTTGCCCGAGTGGCTTTAATTGTGTAATTTTGTTTTAGAACGCTATGATTTTCTTCAGTGGTTCCATTTATGGACCTCTTTTAGTTTTTCATCTGCATTAGTCATGACTGTTCTTGGAATATTAGTTGGTTTAAAAGAATTATTATATGATTTTTGACTTTATAACACTATATTAAACTGGCTGGACGGAAGTAATTAAATTAGTTGTATTACTAATTGTTGCAAATAAGACGGAAGAAATTGTGCTGGCCCGTATTATTAATTTTTATAAAAAAAAAATAAAAAAAACAAATAAAAAAAGTTGTTCGTTCTGAGATGAACACCGGTAATAACATTTATTATTGGCGGAGAAAGTTAAGGGGGTCGCAAAACCCAAAGCCGAGAGATATGAACGAAGTTATATTTTCCGGTTGTGTTATTTCATAAACAGCCTAGTCAAAGGAGGTGATTGTTGATAATTGGAAATAGTTTGATGTCAGAACAAGGATACCGCAGATAAAGGAAAAAAATTCTAAACGAAACTTTTTTTACTTATCAGAAAATATTGTCGCCAATAAAAGGAAATATTTGATGTGAAACAAAATGAGAGAAGTAGAATTAAAATTTCCAGCACCACAAATTTAATACACCACACATAATAAGAAATTCTTTTTTAAACAAAACATAGTTTTAAATTCAGTTCGAAAATAATTATACACATAAAAGCAACATTATTTTCTCCGGTATTAAAAGAAAAAACCAAAGGAAATGATGTCGCCAACCAAGAAGCTGCTTCATTGTTTGAACCGGAGGAAAAGAACAGAGAGAAAAGTTGCCCCGCCCAGGAACATGGATGGAAGTGATTTCATTGTCCAGAGATTCGATTTGCATGTTCGTCTCTCTTCCACCAGTGAATTTGAGACAAGTATAAATACAGAGCTCAGAGGGAGGAAGAGAGACTACCGGCAAAGGCCGGAGAGACCAGCAAAGAGCGGGGAGACGAGCAGACTAACGGTAGAGACCTGGGAGACAAAGTTCCGAAGATTTTGGCAAAGTCGAGAAAAAGTCCAGTTGATCCTTGGCCCAGAGATGTAACGACGAAGGTACGGCGCCAAGAAACAGGGCGCCTACTGTAAGGCAGGTCGAATCCCATGGAGTTCCTGACTGAAGATGTACAAAGACAGACATAATTGTCACGTTGTTAGGTGCCAACCGTAGAGAAACCTGCAGTCGACTAACCGAAAAGTATTAAAAACAGACAAGAAGTAATTTTGCAGACAAAGTTTGAAACGGCCAGCTAGAAAGTGAAGTTGCAGTTGGAGATGTAAGAGGAAGCTGTGACAAACTAACAAGACAAAATCACCACCACCGTCGCTATCCAACATACGCAAAATGACCAACCTTCGACAGATTCCGTAAAGCTTCGGTGAAAACCGAACAAAGACATTTTTCAATCGTCACAAACTTACACACTCCGATTGTAGTGAAGTAACATTACCAACCAAAAACTCTATTTAATATTAAGAAGACAAACATTTCTCTTGAACGAATCTTCCGCTCCGTCGTCTGCTAAGTAGAGATAAGGGATTGGTGATTGTCATATTCTATTTTGTTGTGTTTCTTTTTGTATGTATATAAAGACTTTTTCCGCAATTTATTCGGGTGTCAGTCAGTTTATTTTTGGTGCCGTTTTCATTTACTCAAATGTGCACGCGCATCCAGTCTGGTCCAAGTTGGTGAAGCGTACGATAGCAAGATTTCAGCATGAATTCCTTGAGATCAAAATTCACAACGTGGGCGGGGAAGAACACCGTTGTACTAATCGACTAGAAGACCAGCTGCTGAATCGAGACCCTCAAAGACCAGGTGGTGAGCGTCCGTTCACAATTTAATCATTACTGGCTGCATGATTATAATTTTGTGATCTTTATAGATTGCCATGATTTTCTTCAGTAATCTTATTCCTGAATCTTTTCTATATTTTCCTCTGCAGTACTCATAACAGTTCTTAGAATATTACAGGTGACTTTAAAAAATCATATGATTTTTCAGTTAATCATTATTGGCTAAGTGAATTTAAGTTTGTGATTTTTATACAATGCTATAATTTGTCTCAGTAATCTTATTACTGAACGTTTTCTAGATTTTTATGATGGTTCTTGGAATATTAAAATAATTTACAACATTAATTGATTTGTAAAAAATCATCATCAAAATCAGTAACTCAAATGTTATCTCCCCAGCTTTGTAGTTCTTCTACCAAACAGCTCAGAATCCACTAACATCAAAAACAGCATTCGTTAGGCAGGACATACACTTCGCATCACCAGGTATTGACTTTTCATCAAATTCTTTACAGTGGAATGTATACAATACACTAATTCTCTGTTGAAACATGCAAAACTGATCAGAACGAGCAAAATATTCTTTTCTAGCGTCAATCCACTTTGATTAAAATCTTTTGAGTAATAAAAACGTAAAGTGTTACTGAACAAGAAGACTGAAAAATCTACGAAACTGAATTTTAGGCAGCACTAAAGATTACTTGTAGTCTGGATGGTTGATTATTCAATAGGATGGTAGCCATAGCTAGCAACCAAAGGCATAGTCAGGAGACTCGGAAATAGACGAGTGTAACTTGGAACTGTAAAAAAACATTTCATTTGCATCTGTTTATTTTGAAACCTTCATTAAGAAAAAACCTTAGTCGCATTATTTCCTTTTTCTTACAATCATTGGAAGATATTAATACAATATCGTGAGTAATTAATAAACGGTTGTACTGTTCATTTTTATACTTCATTTGCATAGGTGTGCCGTCACATACAGGTCTTCAATTGGAGGACGTCTTATAAAACATAATTCCCACGTCATTTCTTGTTGTCAGGTATTGATCGGTTTATTTATTTTGTTTAGTGTCATATCAACCTCTACGGATTATTTAATGCCAAACTCTCAATATTTTGTACGCAATTTTATTTTATTTTGAATGCAATAATGATTTAATGATGATTATTAACTGATAGCTGGAGAGAGCAGGAATATTAGTGCAAACGTAAATGAATGAATTAATATATATATATATATATATATATATATATATATATATTCAAATGAATAAGGAACGAAGAAAATAATTGCAACGTTCAAAACATTAAATTAAAACAGTGCTCAATATAAAAAAATAGAACAATGAATATTTATTATGAATTATACTTTAAAACATGTACAAACTATAATCTACTAAAAAATTGTAAATCTTGTTTAGAAATTGAAAGAACATTATCTCATCAACAGGTTTAACTACAATTTTGTATAAGCCTGCAGTTTGTACATGTTCTAAAGTATATATATATATATATATATATATATATATATATATATATATATATATATATATATATATGGTATGGTTGTACATCCCTTTCCTTGCAAACGTATGCTTTTTACATAGAGTTTGTCGGTCATAAAATGTATTGTTAATAATTTTACTATGAAAATTCATTTTTATATTTTGTATTGTTTCATTTGTTGCGCTTTGCTATAACGTTTGCTCAATTTATTACAATATACTGTTGATATTTGCCTGGGAGTTCACTATTCTCCCATAGCTGGGACCCTAGCAGGTGCCACCACCCTAGTCGGGTTTGACGTGGAAAAACTGTAAGTAAGCGGTGCTTCCACTCTCTTCAAAACTCCAAATCTCCTTAGAAGAGTCAATCCTTCCGGATATAGTTTATGGTCATATCCAAGACCAACGGATATATGTTTTGCCCTGTTCAAATCGCATTTTAGCTACACTTTTGAAAATTATTTTTATTAAATCTAGACAAACACCCCAGCGTACCCAGAAGTGTTCCTTGTGTGAACTTAATGTGATCGGTTTATACTCCTTTTTATATGTTACTTTTGAGGATGTAAACTTACCTAAGCGAAATTGAAAAATCCTCACTAAGGTAAGAAGTGTAAGAAGAACTTGTTGAAATAAAGCAAGACAAGTTAATGTCATGTAATACAATGTAAAGCAAACAAACAGTAGCAAAGTAAAACAGCTCACAGAATAAAACTAGTATTTACATACAAAAGAGATTCAGTGAAGTGGTTATCAACTTCAAGGCATGAAAGAAAGATGTCTTTAGCGATTTGTCCATTTTTATAAAATAGACGATATATATCCAGACATGGCCGGTGTGGGGCGGCATGAGAACAGTACAAGTCTGTATATTAAATAAAGGGCTCACTTCGAATTCTTTGAAATTTACCTGGATAGTGAAGCACTTTATGAAGGCCAAAGTACATAACCACCGAAATATTGTGATAATAACAACAAAGACAAACACAATAGTGAATTATGTAAGTAAAAAATTCTACATTCCAGAAAATCATATTGATATTGACGTTTTATTCTGTTTTAGTGGAATGTCCTACACTCCCTACTGCCTTTGGGGACTGACTATATTAGAAGCCGTATATAGTGAGCACAGGAGATACCTTTGACTTACTCCGGTTATTACTCTTTACAATAAACCTCTCTTCTTTAATCTATAAACATGTTGCTGTTCTTTCACTCGAGTACCTTCTTGTCTGTTTGTAACCTCATTAAAGGATACACTGCATTCAATAAAAAAAAAACCTTAGATCATTTTAAACGTATCGTCTGTCTGTCCCGACTCCATTTTTACTAACAAAATTAAGCCTAATTCATTTATATCCGTTGATGAATTAATAATCGTAGCATTCTCAAAAATACTAAATGTAAGCAGAGGGCAAATAACAGAAGATGATATAAGGCAAAACAAATCAATTATAGAACAGTAACAAAGTAAAATCTTCACTAAATAGAAATATGGTTCACATACAAAAGAGATACTGTGATATTGGTGTTTTCGACGATTAGGTTGTAAATTGAAATTCTTAAATTTCTATTGTAAAAAAAGAGAGTCAAAGTTCAAAAACGCGAGGAAAAAATATAAAACAAGTGTAGTCAAAGACCACAATCATCTGCCAAGGCAATGCAAACATCATCTCAGCGATTAGCAAAATATGATTATTAACTATTATAAAATGGTGCTTTCAGAAAATGTAATTCAGTATTGTGCATGTAAAACGTACGAAAAGATATTATTTAAAAAATCGGAAAAATAATACAGAAACTTTATCTCGTAACAAATTGAACCAAAAATTCAAGCAAGTCGTGCCAGTCATGAGACCAGCCATCCCTGAGAGGTTCATGTGAGTCCATCCAGCGGGTCTTGAGGTATCTTGGCGAAGGAGAGATAGACAAACATTGCAGTATGCAATTATTATTTTTTAATAATAACCATATATATATATATATATATATATATATATATATCTGTGTGTGTGTGTGTGTGTGTGTGTGTGTGTGTGTGTGTGTGTGTGTGTGTGCGTGCGTGTGTGTGTGTGTGTGCATATATTTTTAAAGTGTTGAATCAGTGAAGAAAACGTCCAGGAGCAGGTTTGTCTGTGCTACCGTTCTTTTATATGAAAAGAGGAATGGAATTCCACAAAGAGAATTTAGTATACAGAAGAAACCGAGATAATATATAACAATATAATAGAATAGTGGATGATAAATTACTTTTGTGCTTCCCTTGGTCAGTCAATGTTCAGACTCATAAAACATTCATATTTCAAACGCGTTAAATCCTTAGTAAAATCATGTTCGTAGTACATCAGTGTTCTTTTTATCCCCCGTGTTTCTTCAGGGAGTTATGGTCATGACTCTCCACAATTTTTTATTTTGTGTTACATTACGCAAAGTTTCATTTTGTTCCTTCCCTGTCTTCTAATCACACAGACTCATTAATTAGCTCTGTTTGCCTCAAGAGCGTGAAATTCTCCAAGCAGGAATAGATGTTCATCCCTCGTTTCCTGCTTACGAAGGAGGGCTTTTCAGTTTCCTTGCCTTAAACAGTCACCTAAGTATCAGTCAGATTTTGCTTCGTTGAATGTAACAGTAGCTAGCATTGGTCGTAATTTCTTTCTATTCTATCAGTGTACCAAGATCCGCCATCCTCAGTTTCATATGGTTATGTATTGTACAAAGACAGAAAGTATGTTTGAGCAGCCTCCGCTAGGATATATACTTTTAGTTGGAGCTCATCAAATTTTGCAAAACTAATTCTATTTAGATTTTTTTTAATTGAAATAATTAGTATATCTCTTTCAGGTTACAGGGTATATGATACTATTGTTCCTGAATTCTTTTACCATTCTTTAAGGATTTTTAATAGTCATTATTTCAGAAATCACTCTGTTGACTTTACTTTTATAAAACAGCACAACTTGTGGGAACGTACATTTTTATATTATCGACAGATTTAATATTCTTTTTTTTTCGATTTTTTTCCTTGCTTTGCAATGTATGTTTTGGTCCCTAATTCCCTTTCAATTTTTGTATTAAGAGAGTTTTTGGAAATATTGTCAAAATCCGTATTTTTGCTACCTTTTTTCACAAGTTGCATATCATTCTTCTAATTGTGTAATAATTCCACTTTCATTACTCTGATAGATTCTTGATGAGAAATATTAATAAAAATCAGTTTAATTTTCTCTGATACCACTTTTTAAATTTTCCTGCATTTTCCCCCCATTACTCTTATTTTTTCATTTTCTTATTACGCTTGATTAATGATTCATCAATCATTAACAGGAATTCACGAAGACGTTGGAATTACTTCTCAGTATCTGCCAAAATGCTAGATGGCTGTCACTGGTCTTCAAGTGACGTTGAAGTACTTTCAGACAACTCATATAATTCTGTTAATTTTATTTGATAAAGCGTTTTGCTTCTTAATAAATTTTTAAATGATGAAACTTTTCAATATTCATTTCGATATCTCGCTATTTATTAACAAAACTTAATTTGTAAATATATGACAAATTAATAAAAATGTGTTTGTTGTGTGCTTTTAGTGTACCATGACAAATGACAACAAAACTTTGTTCACCATTAACATCATTTGTTGCTTATTGTCACATAATTTTGTGTTATATTAACATTATTTCATGACAAATTGTTGAATAACTATTTTCATAATGTCATTTTTGGAAATATAAATCTATTTGTTTTTTTGTACTTTAAAGGTAGACAAAACAAAAATTATGTTTGTTTATTTTCTATTAAAATAGTCCAACTTAAACCGAAAAAACATAACGTCACTTATTTCTAAGATTTTAGTATTTATTGGAATATTAATAAGCTTTCAAAGATCTTTTCAAAGATTTACAACTTGATCATATTGAGAGATATGAAATTCAAAATCTGCCTTTTAAAAATTTGGCCAACTCAATAAAACCTTGTAACTCGGCCGCAGTCAAATGCCGACCACAATTTTTTTTCATATCTTGCAATTAAGCAGATATATTTGCAGTCAAATTAAAAAAAATGGAGATATTCCTTTTTATAAATAAAAATTAAAATGATATGTTCAAGGTGAATTTAATTTACATTTAAGCAAAAGAATAAATGGTTTAATTTTAGAACTATCCAAGTATTTTAAAATAGTAAATAATTTACTTTGACAAGAGAAAACAACTGAGGTACTGATATTTAAAATTTCTCACTATTTTCCAAAATTAACTTTTTAGACAAAAGTGAAAGGGTCATATCTTAGGAATCCTTTGACCTAGAGATGTAAAATAGGCACAATACCATTTGTGTTATGAAGCTCTATAAATCTAATAGACTTTTAAAAAAATTTATGCCAAAGATGATCGGGCCTTTCGGGATTGGACACGGAAGGCCTCATATACATTTCCTACATGTATGTTTTTAATTTGAAGTTTTTAGCTGATATAGCGTTCTTATACTGCAGATGGTATTTGTTCCAGTGACTCGAACAAAATCACGTTCTTTTTAGTCTAACTGACATCAAATTCTGCTGCGCGCTCGATTCAGTAGAATTCTAATTATAATATTAGTTATGTGACTCATTAAATTCATTGTTCACATTCATTTGCACCTGGTTTCCAAGGTAGCGCTTTGAAGATATGACTACTGAAATCATTTGTCACATCGCCACTACTAGAGTTTTCATTTCTTATGCAAAATAGTCTAAAGCTTAGCATCTTTGCTAAAATTTCATTTCTGCTGCTTTATTTCTCTTAAAATTATTATTACTGCAGCGTATTTGATATTTTCATTTGGTGTGGATTTTTTCTTGACATCATGTTAATGCTTACTCGTTATATTTTTGAAATGTCCTTTCTTTTACGATGATGAGCATACCCATTTTTTTTAATTTCCTTCATTCTCTCGAATAGCATGTGTTTTTTTAACAAGGTATCCTATGGATGAGCTTTGTTGTGCAGTGGATATTGGTTCCAAACGAGAAATCGGAGAGCCGACTTCGAATTCAAGTCGAATTCGTTGCATTCACTTACGCGTAAATATCCCTAAGAAAGGTATTAATCCGTTGCTTCTCCTTCAAATTGTGGGCTCTACAGTTTTGGTTAGCAATCATTCTACCACAGAAAGTAATTGCATCCGACTGCGTGAATTCTTCTGTCCGTCGCCCATACGTGACGTTTAACTGAATGATCCTATGTATAGGTTTAGCTCTATTTCTGTATCTCTGAACAGTTCTCGTCGAACCACTATTTGTAAGCATATCTGATATTTTTGCTTTATATCCTATACATTCTGGCAGTTCTTGGTATTTTATAATGATACGTTTTCATCAGCTCCAGAAACCGTCCTGGTTTTTTACGATAAACTACATCCGAGTGCAAGGGCTCTGATGGGGGCTTTTGCAGAGCATGGAACAACTCCTTAATTGCTGTTATTCTCAGGTCCACACTGATCCGGGGATGCATCACCTGTTAAGGGTTCCAGGGATGGGCAAATATTTAAAGCTCAAACTGGGGTCAAACGCTAAAAATAGCAGTAATACACATTCGTGGTTTAGAAAATACCTTAAAAAACATCAGCAATCAGCAAAACAAAAAATTTACAAAAGAATTTATCACTTCTGACAAGTAAATTTTGTCATGAAACGACTCATGAAGAGTTGATATGCCGTTAAAAAAATTGTCTACAGTGTCAGTGGTGAAAGTAGAAAAATATTCAAGCGGAGAATAAAAAATATAAGAATTCTTTTTTTCTTCTAAACACATATTACCTTTTAACTCTATCAACATACATATGCTTGCAAATCCGTCCTGAACTGGCTGTGCAGTAGTTTTTGCACTATGCTTTTTGCATATGACTATATGATATAATGTTATATCCGGTCACTCTTTTTTTCCTTTCCTAAATTTTGCATTTAAACCTAGACTGGTGATAATTTGTCGGGACATCCACTGACTTAACTTCACTCAGTCGTTGCTTAGATAAGATTTAAAGTGTAACATTTAATTTCTGAATATGATAATAATGTCCGAATATTTATTTTGCATAAATATACAAAATTGTGGCACATGGCCGAAAAGGGGAGGGATAGAGGTTGGTTTTCACTTAACTATCCTATACCAAGCTAAACACTATCACGACCCATTCACTCGTTACAATTTGCTCAATCACCAAAAAAAAAAAAAAAAAAAAAAACATCGATCGCCTCCCAATCCTTCATACACCACAATACCACATATTTAGGAGGGGCTCCTAAAAACGAGGGAAAGCCCACGACAATAAAAATGTATTTATATACAATATAAAATATGATTTAAAACATTTAATGAAAGACGAAATATTTAATGAAAGATGAAATGCCTAAAATAACGTCCGATTTTAGAATAAAATTTTGCGTTCTAATATATTATTACAATATTTACACAAAACATATTGCTCATTCTTAATAATTAAAGTGTCTTTTTTAAATTTTATTTTAATCAATTCACTACAAGTAAGATGGAAATGTCATTAATACGCAGGGTTTAGAGGGAGTGAAGGTGAGAGATAAGATTGATGAAAAGACAGAAAATGAAGATTGACGTTGCATTTAAATTTAAGATTGTAGTTTTCAGGTAAGCAAGTAGACCTGGAGTAAAAGTGACAGTTGTATTAAGTTATTTTAACGTTAAATGGGTATTACCTAGATGACAACCATGCAACACGCTGAAATTCATGTAGTCGAGGCATCTGAGAAAAGAAGGTAGTAAGAGCAGTCGCCAAGAAAATATTTGTAGAAAAAACAGCGGTAATCCACGTCACGTCGGTGATAAATTGGCTGAAGACGAGGTTCAAAATCAGGGTCGTTTAAATTATAGATTTTGTCAAGAACCCCGAAATGAATGACAGAAGTAACAGACCAGATATTGCAACATTATTTAATGCACGGCCAATGATAAATTTATAAATGTGCAATAGAAATATTTTCTAGCATGACACAGTGACCTAACTTAGCTGAATCTGTTTTTGTTTGTTTTTTGTTAATGTAATTATTATCTCTTTCAGAATTTAAATTAAAATATTGTATACGCTCATCTTGAACATAAAAAACGATGGGTGAATGGATGTGTTTAAGTTTTTATTTTCTATTTGCAAGCTTGGTCATAATGTTTTTTAAAACAATTGTCAACACTAACATAGCAAAAGATAAAGGATATAAATGTGATCAAAATGTGTCTATTATATTGTTACGCTTATTTTAAGCGTTAGTTGTGTGCAGTCATCAATGACGCAAATATAAGAAACGACATAGAAAGAGAATTCTAAGATTCCAGTGATTTGTTTAACACTCTGTTTATATTACGAACAAAGCCACCTTAATTCTTGTAGGATAAAATATTAAATACTTTTATATTTTTAGAAATGCTGTGTGCTGATGAAAGTCTAAAGAATACTAATTTGGAATAATTTCTGAAAACATTCCTTCCCTATTATTTTTATTTCTTTTTTCTTTTCTTTAAAAAGAACAAGTTAAATTAAGTGGTGTCAAAATTTTATTTTACTTAGATTTTAAACAAAAGTAACATACTGTTATAATTTTTAAAATATCCAGCTGTAACCAATCAGTAACAATGACCACCATCTACACACACACATGAATACGTTAATGAAAAGATTCTAATTAAACATGAATTTTTCCTGCATTTCTCTATTTATTTGCCGAAATTACTTTTGGGGCCACATAATGCTGAGCTTAGGCTTACACGGAGGGACAATAAGGGAAAATTAATAATAACACCTTTTCGTGAAGATTACTTCAATTATTAAGAGAAACCTATTCAACACCTTCATTTTCACTGTCTCTCTATATCTCTGTCTCTGTCTCCCTGTATCTGTCTGTCTGTCTCTCTCTCTCTCTCTCTCTCTTTCTCTCTCTCACGATAGATAGATAGATAGATAGATAGATAGATAGATAGATAGATAGATAGATAGATAGATGGTGCGACGGAAAAATCATCTACATTGGGCAAAATTAAAATAACACTGACATTTCATTTTTAGAGATAAATTTACCAAATTTGAACAAACTTTTTTCGAAATACAAAAGAGTAAATTTATCTAAGAAAATCGCCATTGGCTACAACCACGACATCCAATAAACTTCGGAATGTCCGACATTTCTTATGGACTGTCTTCTTGTTTAAGTTGGTGAATGCTGCCAAAACTTTTGTCTTTCGTTCATCTTCGGTGTTAAAGGTGTTTTATTAGTCTCTCGTTCAACTTCTCCCAACACAAATGAAGAATTTTGGAGTCTGATTGGCAATGTTGCTAGATGTAAGGGGCGATGTGGTAGCAAAAATTGTTTGACAGGTATAATTGGGTTTTTATGCTTTTGTGGCATGGTACAAAGTCTTGTTGCTAGACATTTGATATTTGATTTTCATCAAACTAGGTAAATTATTTTGGGAGACACCATCCTCTGTACTCCCCTAAGATTAACACCTAAACACACTGACATGTTCGTACTGGTGCTGCTGGGGCGAAATACAAACATTACTGCATGACGTTTCCAAATTTCTGTCGGAGTGAATTGCATCATAGTGCACTTTTTCTCACAGACAGTGTCCAACTGACCCTACTATGATGCGCAGTTGACAAAATCAAAAACAATGTGCATGCAGCAAAGTAAAATTATTAAATGCAACAATTTATCCATCGCAGTCTACACGCACAGACACACACACAAACACACACACATGCACGCACACACACATAAGGGAACGAGGGACATAAAAATGGATATATATATATACCGATATATTATATTCGTCTTCCCCACTCTCTCTCTCTGTATATATATATATATATATATATAGTTGAAATGATTTGTTTGAACAATATATTTTATCGATACTCGTATTTAAGTAGATATTCTGTTTCTAATCAAACACTTTTATATATTTATTTCTACCAGCCTGATTATTTACCATAAATTTTTGTGACAAAAATGTGTCATTCAGCAGGATTAGAACCTGCAACCCCTGTTCATATTGAGGAATCCTGCCGAATAACACATATTCTCGTAACAAAAATCTATCGTAAATAATTAGGCCGGTAGAAAAATATATACTGTTGTTTGATTATAGACATAATATTTACTTAAATACGAGTATTGATCAAAAATAATGTTCAAACAAATCATTTCAAATTGTCGGTTGTTTATAACCAGTTTCGTTAATCTTCGTTAATTTTCGTAGTATATATATATATATATATATATATATATATATATATATATATATATATATATGTCATGAGAAGGGGTTGATGAAAATTATTCGGAATCCAATTCAAAACAATGCAAGATTTTTAAAATTTACTTACGCTGAGGATTATCAGCTTTGATATGATACAAAGCCTGCAGTGTATCAAGTACATCATCAGCAAAAAATGGATAGCACATGAAAGAGAACATTATCACATAATCAAGAACTTGAGGTTCAAACTACTTCCAATAAACGTCAGATATGAAACACTCATCAATCAAACCTATCTGCGTTTCCTTCACAAACATACGAGGTATTCGCAGTAACTTTAATAGTGTAGAATCCTTCCTTCTAACTAACTCACCCGATATCTTAGCTATATGTGAGACTAACCTTGACCCGTCTATCCTCTCTTCGGAGCTGTTCGTTCCTGGTTACCTTCCCCTCTTCAGGAAGGACTCCAATGTCCATATGCATGGGCTTGGTTTATATGTCAGCGAACAACTCCCTCTAGCCAGGGTCACATCTCTTGAATCCCTGGATCATTCTTTCATGTGCTTCAGTCTCTCACTTCTAAGCTCGGTTAGCTATCTCTTCTTCCTCTACCGCTTCCCCTTCTCCTCTGACTGTACGGTACTTGATAGCATCTCTACTAATATCGACAGGGCCATTTCTTCTCACCCATCTGCCCATATATTTGTGTTTGGCGATTTTAACGCCCACCACACCAATTGGCTTAAAAACTCAGACACCGACCTTGCTGGGATCCGCAACATGTATTTTTCAATAACCCAAGCTCTAACGCAAGTGGTGGACTTCCTCACGCGTTTCTCTAATAACCCTAACGGAAGGGACTCTTTACTCGACCTTTGCTTTACTTCCATTCCAGATTCCTGCACTACCAGGCAGCTCTGCCCCTCGGAAACTCTGACCACGCCGTAGTTTCCGTCAACATCTGAATCCGCGCTAACTCTACCCAAGAAAACCAGACTAACAGAATATCATACTGCTACCAGAGAGCAGACAGGAACTCGTTCCGAGACTTCCTCTTCGACGTCCCCTGGAACAACGTCTTCAATCTTCCTATCGAAGACTGTGCCTCCGAGGTATCCTCTTGGGTTAAGACTGGCATCGATGCTTTTATCCCGGCCAGGAAATTCCAGCTAAAATCAAATTCGTCCCACTGGTTCTCACCCGCTTGCTCGGCCGCCATTGCCCACCGGAACCATTTCTTCCGGCTCTATCGAAGCTGCTCGTTGAATCAAAACAGGCGCCTTTTCGCCTCAGGACGGAATAAGTGTAAAAAAGTACTGAACGAAGCTACCAGAATAAGGCAACGCATAGCATCCTCTAGGTTTGGGTCCAAAGATTACTGGCGACTCTGCAAAAGCGTGCTCAACAAGAGCAAGACTTCAATACCCCCACTAATCAATGAATTTGAAGTTCTCACCTCCCCAGCGGACAAGGCTGAATGCTTTTCCCGTAGATTCTCCACCAATTCGACATTGGACTCGTTAGGAATACCTACACCTGACTTCCCACCCAGAACTAAGGTTCAACTAAATAACGTCCACATTAAACCGTCGCTGGTCGCCAAGATAATTGCACAACTTGACCCACACAAAGCGAGCGGCAAGACGGAATCCCAGTCATAGTACTGAAGAAATGTGCCCCAGAACTCTCCTCTGTCCTCCCTAAACTCTATAACCTCTGCCTATCTGCTTCCTGTTTTCCTGCCTGTTGGAAGTCCTCCTGTGTAGTCCCTATATTAAAAATTCTGGCGAACCCTCAGACCCCGTCAATTACCGTCCTATTTGTCTCCTTCCGATCTTTGGCAAAGTTTTCGAAGTCATTATCAACGCCGAGGTGATACAGCATCTCACGACCCAGTGGCCCAGAGGCTTCTCTCTGACAAACAGTACGGGTTTTGCTTCACTAGGTCTACTGCTGATATGCTAACGACCATTACCGAGTATATATACCGGGCACTTGACAAGAATGGCAAAGACCGAAACGTTGCATTGGATATCTCCAAAGCGTTCGACAGGGTCTGGCACGCTGGCCTCTTGTGCAGCCTGCGGAGCTACGGGATAACTGGACATCCGTTTGACCTCATCCAGTCATTCCTCTCTAACCGCACATTGAAGGTAGTGTTAAATGGGCATGCCTCCCAAAACTACCATACGAACGCGGGCATCCCTCAATGTTCTCTCCTAGGTCCCACGCTCTTTCTGATGTACATTAATGATCTCCCCGACGCCATTAGATCCCAAGTAGGCATGTACGCCGATGACACAACACCATAACCACCATAGACAATCGCATCTACCTCCCATTAGCATGGGACAGGCTAGCCTCCCAGAGAGTAAAATGCTACGCCTCCTTGTCCTTACACTTTCGGCGGACCTCAAATGGAATGACTATATCGAATCCATTGCCAAATCTGCCGCTATGAAAGTCGGCTCTCTGTGCAGGGCCCGGAAGTTTTTCCCACCTGAATCTCTTCTGCACATATATAAATCTACCATCCACCCGTGTATTGAATATTGCTGCTAAATCTGGCCGGGTGCCCCTGCTGCTCTCCTTGGGCTTCTTGACAAAATACCAAGGAGGATCTGTAACGTGGTTGATACTGACTTGGCAGACCGGCTGCAGCCACTCTCTCACCAGCGTGATGTGGCTTCCCTGTGCCCCTTCTACAAGTACTTTCATGGCTTCTGCTCCGATGAACTTAGAGTACTGGTGCCGCCTAAGCAGAAATTTACGCGAGATACTAGGTTAGCAACTAGGTCCCACCCTTTTACAGTTAAACAGATAAGATGTAACCGTAAAATCTACTCCAACAGCTTCTTTTCTCGTGCTTCCCGCCTGTGGAACTCCCTTCCACAAGTCTGCTTTCCCGACAGCTACAATCTCCAGGTGTTTAAATATAGGGTCAATAGACACCTCCTATCATTCTAACTCCCAATTATTCTCAGAACACCCTCATCTACCCAACCCTCATTCTCGGTATCCTTACCCGCCGATCACCCACACTTTGACATTTCCTATATTTAACCATTCTCGGTATCCATACCCGCCTATCACCCACCCTCTGACATTTCCTATATTTAATCATCCTTTCGCCACTCTATGTAGCTCCCTGCGCAGTAGTGGCAGTGACATGCCTTGCTCGGGGTGAAACGCTTATATATAAAAAAAAACAGCTTTTTTCAGAAATCTATTTTAAATTTAAAAAATAAACAGCTGTTTTCAAAGAATGATTCTATATATTCAAATCGAGTCTTGTTGTTCAGTCAATAAACGCTGAATTTTTCCTTATATGGACATGGTTAATATGGTAATTTTCTAAGCGTAGCTTAGGTGGGGCACAAGGTTGAAAGTATGCGTAACTCAGTGACGAACGAACTCACTACTCGATTGTAATAATTCCAGCCAGACAAGCTTGCTAACTATTACACTACGCTTAAATGGAAACGTTTAATACTATTAGCATCATCATTATAATATTATTAGTATCATTTCGGAAAACACATTCTCTCATGTTTGCAGCATTTTAACTGGGGTGGAGAATATATGAAGACATTTCGATTCATTAAATCCCCTGCAGTCTATGGCCGGATGTGGAAATCCATTTAATCAACGCATTGTCTCGTTCTAATTAGTTCCAAGGGGATATTATACAGCTGAATAGATTGACGAGTAATTTGAATTTCTTTTCGATATCTAACCTGCACAGGAGGCCTGGCAATATTCTTTTCGTAATTCAAAATCCTGGTTAAAAGCAAAATATAAAAAATCAACTCGTTAATTAATCAATATTTCAAATAGTACATTCTTAAGATTTGTGAATTCGAGATTTTATAGAATATTTTGTATTTCGTAATTTGACGTTTCGTTAAGTGCCAACATGTGATACACAATTAGGCGATCCTGTTTCGAAAGAGACATGACTGACTGGACAGAAGATTTTCTTTCTGCGGTAGACTGGTTGCCAACCATGTCTATAAAAGCCAATGTGTTTTGCTATTTGACACATATCTAAGGCAAGTCGACTATCAGTCCGTGCATGGAATACTGCTGTCATATCTGGTCAGGCGCCCCTGGTTTTGATCTCAGTGTTCTCGACAGGCTCCAAAGGAGAATCTGTAATGTGATAGGTAGCAGCTCAACTTCAGCCACTTACTCACCGGCGGGATGTGGCTTCCTTTTGTCTATTCTACAAATATTTTCATGGCTTCTGCTTCCACGAAATTAAATCACTGGTACCCCCCCCACGAGAATTTACTCGTGCAACCAAACTGGCAACAAGGTCCCACCCATTTACAGTTATATCAATCAAATGCAGCCGACAATTCTACTCCATCAGATTCTTTTCTCGTTCCTCCCACCTGTGAAACTTAATTCCATATTCTTGCTACAACCTCCAGGAATTTAAATGTAATGGCAATACCCATCTGTTATCCGCTTGAGTCAAGTTCTTTCTACATCACTCCCGTATATCGTGTTATTTTTCTTTCTCTCTACCTTCGCAACTGTCTTCACACCTATGTTCACATTCTTCTCTTGCCCTTTCTCTGACACCCTCTGTAACTGGTTCGTCTTTTCTTGTCACTCTTTTCTTGTCTAAATTTTTACTGTTATGTAGGCCTCTGTGAATCAGTGACGGTACCACCTTGTTTGGGGTAAAAGATTTTAAAAAAAAGATACGACGGATTAATACCTTACCTAAGTGTATTTGTGTGTAAGTGAATGCAACGAATTCAACTAGAATTTGGATTTGTTGCATTCACTTGTGTACAAATACCCTTTGGAATGGTATTAATCAAAAACTTCCCTCCAGCCATGGATTAAATAACCTTGATTAGTAACCAGTCTACCGCAGAAATTAATGAGAAAAATCTTTTGCCCACTCAGTCATGTCTCTTTCAAGACATGACCGCCCACACATTCTAACACGTATGTCACTTACCTAACTGAATTTTACATTGGATATTTGATGTTTTATTTCTGATAAATATGTTCAAGTAGAAGTAGCACCGTTAAGAAAATTAGTTGTAACAGAACGTATAATGTCTACCTAGGATCTTTCACACTTTTACTGATCACGTATACGGTATCTATTGGTGTTGTTTCAACAGATCTTTTTTACTTTTTTGCACTGATGGATCTTGTTTGTTTCTTCTCTATCATGACGCAACGGAGAGTTAAAAGGCTGACAGTAACAATATCCGCGACCTCTCTGTAAGGCTTGCCAGTGAGTTCGTGCGGCGTTACAATTTTCTTACGCTTCCTCGGAGTAACGTTAATCGCAAGACAACTAATCGACAGTCGAGACAATAGGGTCTCGTCATGATAAAAATCTGATGCAATCAGGGTTGATACAATATTTCTAAAGACCAAACAAATTTCATCATACGTCCTGTAAATAAATTTATATTACTGCACGCCACTGCAATTAACATAGTCTAAAAAACAGAAATTGATTATACCCTGTTAGTCTAGTTGGTCTAAAACTAAGCGTATGTTAAATGAAAGAGTACTAAGGCAGCTGTTTCAATTAATTTGACCAAGGGTGTAACTGTTGTATACCAATAAACAACAAACACGCATATATATAAAAATATGAGTTATATTTTTATTAGTGACGATGGACCGTGTAGAATAGAGGCAGGAGTGAGAGAGAGAGCGCTTCTAATGGGTTGACGAATGCGTACCCCGCAATAGCAGCATGCTATTGGGGGCAGCAGTGAACTGCCTTCCTTCGAGTTCTGTGGTTCTGCTGCTACTTCTGCTCTCACTTCTTCTGACTGGCGAATCCGTGTTTTCGCGGTCTTTATATATCTTCCAAAACCGGGACTTGTTTCTTCCGGCTTTGCCTTGATCACGCGACGCCCACGCGACGCCTACGTAATTCTCAGAGTCACCTGTCTGTTTGCCTCTGAGTTATTTCCGCATCTGCCGGAAATAGGGTTAAAGTGACATCCGTTACTTTTCACCGACCGGAAACAACACGGCTTGTATCAGCCTTTCTTGGGTGGGCCAGACCGTTATATTACATAACATGTAGCGTTCGTTAAAATATCCACCTTATTTTTTTATATATCTAACAAGTATATGAACTACAGATTTAGAAGTTTAATATTAAAATTTAATTTTTTAGAAAATTCCTAAGCCTTTATTAAAATTTTCAAAGTATGAATTAATATAAAACTAATCAAGGTTTACCCCATTTATATTCGGACTCAATCAGTCAGGTAAGTGGTATACGTAATACACGCTTGGGTGATCATGTCTCGAAAGAGACATAAGTGACTGGGTAGAGTGTTTTCCCGCAGTAGGTGGCCATTACTTTCTGCATTAGACTGATTTCTAACCCAATATGTCTCTTATTTAACCTATAGATGAAGAGAGAAGAGATGTTTTAATACCTTTCCCAATGGTATTTGCGCGTATGTGAATGCAACAATTCAACTGCAAATCGAACTCGGCTCTCCGATTTCTCGTTCCGAGCCGATAGCCAATGCACCACAACACACATCGTATATTCAGACTATTGTAATCAATTTTGTTGTTATCATAACATTTCGGTATTGCGACCACTGCCATTCATCAGGTGTGTATCCTTGAGCACTTTATTTAATATACGTCATTAGACTATTGCCTCCCATATCTAGCATACTGTCTAGCAATTTTAGTGCTGTTCAGTTATTACATACCCGTTTCCACTGGTTTCAAGTACACACTAGCTATATCAGGTATTAAACACACACTTACTATAACACAAAATGCCCCACTCAACACTTTTATCCATCAGAACAATTTCTATAGAACTTGGATCCTTAAGCCTATCCTAACTGCTGACTAAGTGTTGCTACTGATGCTGGTTGTCATGTTTTCAGTGCCACTGCTGTTGCTGTTGAAGAGTTGTTGATATTTGTCTCTCTTTCTTTATTAGCGGCACTCATATTGTATTTATTTCTATGCTAGGCTACTAAGGACGTCCTCATAAACTAATGTATGTGCTCGATAGATATTTAATTAAAAATAATTCATAACTTGCACGGAATGTTTTAATACACTTTTTCGGAAGGCATATATGGTTTTCGTGACATTATATTTGATAATATGCAAACCTAAACCAGGAATCCTATGACCTGTGTACAGGGCAAGTGGTATTTTTGCAGAAGTTAAGTTTTCGTTAAGGTAAAGAGATGACTTCCAAATCCGAATGAACCCTATGTAGAAGCATGAAACTTAAATTCTGAAAGAGTCAGGTTAAGGTTTGCTACACTACTGTCCATAATTATTAGGTCGCCCTAGTGTTTTAAAAAATGATGATTTTTTAGTATTTATTGCCACGTGAATAATCGTAAATGAAAATATAATGGTTCTTATGTTAATACTGCACAATGACATGTACATCAAAGAAACTTATAAATATTTAATAATTACTATATTGCAGTTTCATCAAAATAACCTCCTTTTGCCTTAACAATGGCTGCACACTCTCTGGGCATTCTTTCCACAAGTTTTCTTTTTTAATAATCCTCCGACAACTCACTCCGAGTATCCTTTAGCCACCTAACTAAATCCTCAACTTTACTAGGCTGTTTCTTTATACTTCTCCAGTTCAACTCATCCCATGCAAGTTCAACTGGTGAGAGGTCTAATACTCAGGTGACCAACATATAACTTTTAACACTCCAGCAGTTTCTTTTAATTTTAAATAATTTTGGCAGAATTTAGAAGTATGTTTTGAATCGTTATCCTGCTGGAGGATGAAACTTTGGCACAATAAGCAATCCAGATGAAATTGCATATCTTTGTATTATTGAATGGCACTATTCTTTCTTCATAGTTCCCTTTACTTGAACCATGTCACCTAAACTCGCTACAAACCATGCAGGGTCCACCACGTTGCTTCATCGATGGCTGTACACATTCATCTTCCACATTCATCTTCCTTCTTCGCACGTACACTCTCCTTTTACTCCCAAACAGTTTAGATTTTGACTTATCAGTCCACAACTTCTTTGACCACTGTTCTGGTTTCCAGATTTTGTGCTCTCTTCCCCATACTAGTCTATTCTTCTTATTGGTTTGTCGATGCAAAGGCTTCCTGGCTGCCACTAGTCCAAAGAGACCCACCTCTCAAAGACTTCGCTTTACTGTATTTACAGAGACTGGATTAACCCTGTCGGTATTCATTTCTACTTGTATTTGAGGGGTAGTTTTCTTCCTCTCTCTTACACACTTCAATACTATTTTGCGGTCTCCTCTTACTGATGTTTTCCTTTTTCTCCCTGTTTTTGTTTTTCGATTGGCATGACTTCCAGTTTTATCTCTTTTATGCAGTCCATACTGAACTGCACACCTGGAAACATTTAATCTCTTAGCTATCTTCTTTTGGAAATAACCTTCTTCATTCAAGATTTGAATTTGAGCTCTTATCTCTACAGATAACTCTTGAGGCATGGCTAAATTGAAATACAAAAAATAACACGAAAAACTACAGTGTGGAACGATCTAGCAAGAACACTTAGTCTGACGGTATACAGAAGAATGAAGAAAATTTAGAGTGATTCGAACGAATTCATCTTTGATTCCTTTTTTTTTATAAGATTTTGCAAAGTAATAATAACGAAAGAACCATTCTGTTTTCATTAGGAATTATCTACCTGGCAACAAATACTAAAATTAGTATGAAATTTATCTTTAAAAAAAAATGAAGCTGCCTAATAATTATGGCCAGTAGTGTACCTGTTAACCATAACCTGTCGCATATTACTTAAAATGAGGCGGATACGGTGATATAATATCAATGAACACAAGCGGCCACTGAGTTTAAAATTTAAAAAAGAGACAGTGGAGTCTTCAAGAGCACATAACGAGAAAAGAAAGTTCGAAAAAGTTGGCATTCAAAGGAAATAATGAATACAAGACGGACAGACAAAAACAGCGACTAACCTATCAACTTTTTGTAAATAGGGAACAGAAAATGATGTGAGAAGTGACAAAAAAAAACATTGTTGCTAAGAGCTATAAAAGATATAGAAGTTACACAGAGCCAGGATCTTCTATACTCTTAAGTTGAAGTGAGGGAGAAGAATGTCCCTGGAAAATTTAATGAAAGACCCACTATGTTACCTCGGCGAACAATTTGTTGCTGAGGATAAAATGGGCCGAACTTATGAGCAAAGACGAGGACACGGACAAAAAAAAAACTACAAGAGTTTTACAGAAGGTGGGTTAAGAGAGTGAGAAGAAAGGACTACAAATAAACTGCAAGAAAACCAAATGCATGGTCATCAGCGAAAAGAGCAGCCCAAAACGCTAATTACAGGCGAGGAATACTAAAATCAAGAATGTACAAAAATTCAAATATCTGGAAAGTGTTCAAACAAAAGACAGAAAGGGCAACACAGAGATCCGGAGGCGAATTGGCATGGTAAATAAAGCATTCCAGAAGCTGAGTAGAGTATTATGAGACAGGAATATTTCGGTAAAAACAAAGAAAAGAGTACTGGATTGTTATGGGATGTCAGTTCTCTAATATGGCAGTGAATGCTGGACAATATCATCAAAGATGAAGGAAAAACTTGAAGAAATTGAAATGTGCTTCTACAGAAGGATACTGCGGATATCATGGATCGAGCATGTAAGCAATAATGAGGATTTGGAAGGGATATAAATGAAAAGGAAATTAATATTGAGCATCAGAAAAAAAACAGCTAAATTTTCTGGGACATGCAATGAGACAAGAAGGCTTAGAGAGCCTGATACTAACAAGCCAGACGTAGGGAAAAAGACAGGGGAAAGCAGCGGATAATATATCTGAAAGGACTGAGAAGGGGGATGAGAAAACGGGGGTTCTGTAGTGTAACAGAAAAAAGCGTGCTAAGAGCCACCAGGGAAACGTGGAAAACCAATGATCACCTACACCCTGAAAGGACAAGGTACATAGAAGAAGAGTCACCTTTTAATTGTTATTGTTTTCAGACCCAACTGTACACAGATTGGAAGAAACATGTTAGGTCTCAGTTATGGGCAAATAGAGAATCCTGACTACAAACAAAACTATGAAAGTATAGAAATTACATTTTATAGTAAAAACACAAGCAATACATTTTCATACAAAAAACAAAAAACAAAAGAAACAATATATATTTATAGCAAAATTACCAACAAAACCTAATTATAGTGAAAATACAAACGATATATATTTATGGTCAGTCAGTCAGTTAAGTGCCATACGTGAAACACGCTTGGGCGATCATGTCTCGAAAGAGACATGACTGACTGGGCAGAAGATTATCCCGCAGTAGGTTGCCATTGCTTTCTGCGGTAGACTGGTTGCCGACCAATGCCATAGAACCCAATCTGTCCTGCTATTTAACCCATAACTGGAAGGAAGAGACGGATTAATACCTTTCCCACGGGTATTTGCGCGTAAGTGAATACAATGGATTCAACTGGTATTCGAACTCGGCTTCCCGGTTTCTCGTTCTGAGTCGATATCCACTCCACCACATGGTACAATGAGCAAAAATATATTTTGTCTGTAATTGAATATACCCAATTTTTTTCAAAATATATTTAACTGAAACGAGAAAATTGTTTTTTAAAATATTTAGATTTCGAGAGGTTGATATGCGCTAAACACAATCAACAACATTATTCCTCTTAATATAATTCGAAAAGTCTTATTACCAGGATTCCAAATGTCCATATTATACTAAATCTGGTGGCTTGGTGGTTAATAAAGTCAGTAGTGCATTGATCGAGAAGACTTGACAAGTGATAATTAAGTGGTAATTAATCCTATGTTCTCCTGAAATTAAACCGACTTTTTGTCAGACACTATCGTGTGGAAAATGACTTGTGTACAGATAGCAAATTAGTTTATGTAAAATTTTGTTAACGTCGTCCTAAATGCTTACTCATATTTTTAAATCAGAAATATTTAACTTCAAAAAGAATTTCATCCAAGAGAGTAGAAGCAAATCTGCAGAAAAAAAAAAAGACAAAAAAACGTTTTTACAGATTGCAGTTTGTTTGACATTTGGGACTGTCATTAAAAATGTTTCTGAAACTTAATACGATGGTTGTAATTAATCTGCCGTTCCCGAAATTTTTGACTAAATATTCTAAATTAACTTCCGGTTATCATCTAATTGTCAATTCTTAAATAACAGTCAAAACACCTTCTCTCCAGCCTCCCGCTTTTCTACCAACGAAAAGTTTCAAAATGCCTTCTCATTTGGCAGCCTGCATCTCTTTTAATCATGTACTTTTCATGTTCTTTTATGTCTTCACTCTTTTATTCATTCTCTGTAACTCGTTGTATCATAGAGTATACATTTGCTTCTGAGAAAGAGATTTTAAAATTAGATAGATAGATAGATAGATAGATAGATAGATAGATAGATAGATAGATAGATAGATAGATAGATAGATAAAATTCAGATAGAATTCAGAGGGGGAATAGTCATTTTCAAAATGTTATTTTAAGACATGCATTCTCAGCCCCGTTTAAAGAAAGAATAAGGAAAAATTCTAAGCCCAGAGGTTTGCTCTACTAAAGGAAAAGGTTGGGGGATATTGGTTTTTTATCGGGTTAACCTAGCGGAATTTTAGTAATAATTTCTACTTTGGTACTGGGAGGTATGTGTCTTGACCCTTGAGTTAGCAGTAGTTGGTATGCGGGAAGTAACTGTTTAGCTAAATCTAAAAAACTTTATTGTGACTAATTGGAAGAATAGAATAATTATTGCAATTTATACTGACGACACATACTATTGATCTCCATCCTTTTCTCTGTGTGTGTTTCTTGAACACGCTACATTGATAAGGTATGTTTTTAACATTTTGTAACATGTTATTGATTTCAAGTACATATACAGAGTGTCTCAAAATACTTCTACAAGCTTTGAGGGCAGAACAAGTCCAAAACTCCATATAAACATACCCCGTAAGTCGTTCTTTTTTTAGTTTTTAATTTACTTAACTTTACGGTAGACTCAGTTAAATATATAATAGAAGACACATTCATCGATCCAGAGTTTGTGGTGTCATGGTCTCTGTCTCTGGAACGCGACAATAAACAAACGCGAATTTTGGATGACTCAGCTGCTTTCGGTCTGGAAACGAATTCTAATACGGCTGTGTAGACTCACATACAAAAATTTAAGTATTTGGAAAGTGTTCTCACGGAAGACGGAAAGTGCATAACTCAGATCCGAAGGCAAATTGGAATGGCCAAAGACGCATTCCAGAAGTTGAGCAGAGTAATAGGAGACAAGAAAAGTTCACTAAACAGAAAGAAGAGAGTTCTGGATTGCTATATGATGTCTGTCTATCAATATAGCATTTAATGCAGAACAATATCAAAGATGAAGAAAAAACTTGAAGCAACAGAAACGAGAATCTGATATTCACAGGTCAGATACAGGGAAAAAGAGACAGGGGAAAGCAGCGGGTAACATATTTGAAGCATATCTGAGCAGGTGGATAGCAGGGCGGGGTTTGGGTGAGAAACAGGACAAAGTGTGATAAGAGCTACTATGCATACGAAGAAGTGGAAATCTATGATCGCCTTTGTCCTGAAGGGACATGACGAATAGAAGAAAGACTCATGTTAAAATCGTACCTTGCTTTAAATTTCTTTACTCAAAAAAATGAAGCATTTGCGGACAAATGTTTATGCAAACTGATGTCCTTATGTTTGGGTGAGGACGCGCCTGTAGAGTTTGTAAAAGTATTTCGATACACTCTCTATATATATATATATATATATATATATATATATACGTGTGTGTGTGTGTGTGTGTGTATATATATATATATAAGTATAGGATAGGTATGGATGGAATAATTTTCCGTATCCAACAAAAAACTATTCTTAAAATGTGCTTAATACAAAGTAAAGCTAATAATATTTATTTAGAATTTATAACATAAATATTTGATAATAATAGTATAAATGTAGCCATTTTGTTTCGAAACTCTCCGTGTCTTATCAAGTGATATATTCAATTACAAGTTTGAGGGTTTTAAAAGTTTAAAGAATAACTAAACCCCGTAATCAGGGAGGGCTATTTGCCTACTCTTTTAAACTTTTAAAACCATCAAACTTGTAATTGAGTATATCACTTGATAAGACACGGACAGTGTCAAAACAAAATAGCTACATTTCTGGTATTATTATAACATATTTCTTTTATAATTCTAAATAATATATATATATAAAATTGTCCAATATCTGAATACTTTCGCATCGTTAACCATTATTAAAACATGATTTTCGAGCTATATTGTTTTTTTCATTTTAAATAGTGTTTATTTCTGTTTGTTCTCCTGATAGTTCCTGAAGTTTGTACACACACACATACACACACATACACACACACACAGACACACACACACACACATATATATATATATATATATATATATATATATATATATATGTTTGGGTTATAGATAGATAGATAGATAGATAGATAGATAGATAGAAGTTTTTATGTCTATTTCTTGTTGATAATTTTATACCTCAATCTTTCTAAACTCCCACTGAGAAAAGCTGAATCATAAAATTCTAATGAATACGTTCTTAGATCTTGTACGAATGGAATCATTTTTTGTCACCGCTGAGTCTGCGAAAGACACCTGCAGCCGGAAATCGAATCAATATAACAAGCAGGTGTTGAATGCCAAATTTATAAACAGTGTTCACCTCCTCCTACTGTGTGTTTTAATCAAGACAATGCTTTGAAGGAAACAACAGAATAGTCGATATTCTCACTTTCATAACCATTGCTGTTTAATATGTATGTCATCCTCATTGCAATTTTCGAAGAAATATTAACGAGATACCAGTAAATTGGCAATATCGGGACGAAATCTTCGTTTAGGAATTGCATTTAACTGTAATTAACCAATTCAATCCCAAATCTATGTCTACGAAATTTCGTCTTTATATATTTCAAAGAAATTGAAAAATAATCAGAAGCATTTACTTGTCAGAATATTTTCGTCAAACGTGTGAAGAGTTAAAATTGAACATTTAAATAAATATTTTCAGAATTTTACAATATCTTTTCATACGAGAACCAGTGGCGCAGTCTTCATGTTACTGGGAGATCTAACGAGGTTTCACAATCTTGATGCTACTTGGCATTTAACGCTTTGTGGAAAATATCCAAGCAATAAATGGTTTCGAATGCTTGGTGAAACCTAGCATTTATCGATTTCTAAGAATTTTCCACCGAAGAACATATTTCGCAGCCATGGTATTAGTTGGCATTTTACGTTTTCTGGAAAATGTTTTTGTAAGAAACGGTTTAGAAGCCTTGATTGTACTTGTTATTTTACACCTTCTGGAAAATATTCATCCAAGTACTGGTTTCGAAGCCTTGAATTTAAACATTTTTCACTTTCTTGAAAATAAACATCTAAGAATTGGTTTCACCGTCTCTATGTTATTTGGTATTGAACGATTTCTGGAAATATCCTTCCAAGAACTGGTTTCGGAGGCTTGATGCAACTTTGCATTTGTCACTCTCTGGAAAATATTACTTCAAGAACCGATATCGGTGTCTTGATGTTACATGGCCTTTTACGCTTTCTGGAAAATATTTATTCAGGAAAATGTTTCGGCACTTACTTGGAAGGGTATCAAAAATGTACCTTGTTGTAAATAGTTGAAAATAATGTATCCTGTGTTGTTATTCCGTCAACATTGATATTATACTGAGTTTATGAATAGATGTTACTTTAACGATGTATATGCAACATGTGTTGCTTGAAACTTAGGCATTCTTTAACAAAGCCCATATGAAGTTTTGACGAAACATTCACAAATGTATAAAGAAGTACAGATAAAACTCTGATACCGATGCTTTCCATATGTCAGAATATCTATTGCAAGTGATCACATTCACGTTCCGATAATGATGAATGTGTTAGACTCCAATCAAAAACCGGAATTTACCGACTGGCAGTACGGAAATTAAAAAAAATTGTTTTGAAAAAGCTGTCAATAAAATAACCAATCCTTCATAATATCTCCAAATTCTGTTTATCATATCTTTAGCTGAGATTTCGTAAAAACATTGGTTCATCAGTGACATGTTCTTGAGATTGTCTCTTCCGTTTGCAGGTGATCATGTCTCTCCTCAAACTTCCACATATTGGTGTAGTTCACCAATGGGGTGCCCATGGTTCATAAGTCAGAACTTTCTTGATCTCATAATAGTTATCATGCAAGATCTTACATTTGCTTTGGTATTTTACCATTAGCATGCGGTACACGAAATTAGTTAATGGCCTTGTCGAAGTTATTAGTGTGAAAATGAACACCACCGGTTAAGCCAGAATTTGAAGTGAGGTTGTAGATTTAACTTCAGACAATCAGTTAAATTCCATACGTAATACACGCTTGTACGATCATGACTCTTTCGAGACATGGTTGACTAGGCAGATGTTTTGTTCCCGCAGTAGGTTGCCATTACTTTGTATGGTAGACCGGTTGCCAACCAAGGGTATGCGCGTAAGTCAATAAAGGAATTCGACTGGAATTCGAACTCGGCTCTCCGATTTCTCATTGCGAGCCGATGTTCATTAATCGACGACGCACTTAACTTATTACATCAATAAACTTTAATCTACTCTCGCATTCATACCTGCCGGGTACATTTGCCTTCCGTCGATTTTCATGTTTTTCACGAAGAAAAAATCTTCATCGAAAATTTTTGAAGGATGAAAGAGTGCCGTGGACATGCAGCTGATTGCGATCCTGAAAGAGAAGATTTCATAGTTTCTTGAAAAATGGAAATAGCTACTACTATTAATGTGTGATTTCCCAAGACCACCTTCAGCAGCGCGAATCTGCCGCTAGCCTAAGAATGCGACGTTTTCCTTAACATTAAAAGGCTGGAGCATTTTTTTTTTTAATCATTTCACTCCGAGCAAGGCAGAAACGCCACTGATGTGCAGGGGGTTACATAAATGTAGAAAGATTAATTAGAAAAGAGTGAGGAGTACAAGCTAGTTAGAAAGGAACAATAGAAAGCTGAGAAAGCAGGTGCAATGACAGATACATGGGCGGAGAGAACGTGAAGATTATACAGGGGAGGGGAGAGAGCTAGAGTCCAGTGGTTAGTAGGTGAGTATTAACTTTGCTTTTAAATTTCTGGAGGTCATAGCCGTCAGGAAAGCAAGAATACGGGAGTGAGTTCCACAGACGGGAAGTGCGAGAGAGGAAGCTGCAGGAGTAGAATTGTCGTCTGCGTTTGGCTAACCTGACTGTGAATGGGTGGGACCCAGTTGCCAGTCTGGTTGCACGGGTAAACACCTGTAGAGGAGGCATCAGTGACTTAAGCTCATCCGAGAAGAAGCCATGAAAGTATTTATAGAAGAGACAGAGGGAGGCCACATTTCGACGATGGGAAAGTGGCTGCAGACGAGTCGCCAGATCAGTACCTATCACATTACAGACTCTCCTTTGGAGCTTGTCAAGAACACTGAGGAGAACGGCAGGGGCACCTGACCATAAATGGCAGCAGTACTCCATGCATGGACGGATGGTTGACTTGTATATATGCAGGATGGATTCAGGTGGAAAAAACATCCTGGATCGACATAGTGACCCAATCTTCTTAGCAGTAGATTTTGCTATGGATTCAATATAGTGGTTCCATTTGAGGTCTGAGGACACAGACAGAACTTATACTCAATGATTTTAGTTAATCTGTTTGCAAGAAATAGGCCCATATTTCAAACTGCTGCTCTCATTTAGGATTATTTCCCTTGAAAAAACAGCCCTGAAAATTAGATAAGATAACTAAAAAAGTATTCTCAAAGACAAGACTAAAAAGAAAAAAATAAAACACCGCAATTAAACAATGTAAAAAAAATTAGAAAAGACAATTTTAAGTATGTTAATGAAATAACTATTGATTAATAATGTGTTCGCCAAGACGACCTGAAGATGGAACAAATATAAACAGGATGTAAATTCCACCGTTTACGAGTGCCATTTCTCATGCCTCAATCTGATGTTGCTACAAATTAAGAATGGCTAATGACAAGGCAAACATTTGATTTGAAACTTGAACAATAGCTCATGAAGTAACCGAAAATACGTAATACTATAATAATAGTAATAATAATACGCTAGTTATGTCTCAAATAATATTAGTAATAATAATAATAATACGCTAGTTAGGTTTCAAACAAAATAACAGTAATAATAACATGTTAGTTATGTCACAATAATAATAATAATAATAATAATAATAATGAACCAGAAGGAGAAAACTTGTCTATTAATTGATATGGCTTGTCCAGCGGATTGTAACATAGCAATCAAGGAATTTGAAAAACTGTCAAAATATAAAGACCTGGAAATTGAAATAGAAAAAATGTGGAAATTGAAAACAAGAGTTGTGCCAGTGATAGTAGGTGCACTTGGAATGATAAAAAATGGAACAAAACAACACATTGAAAGAATCCCTGGAAACCCCAGCTTAAGAGATATACAAAAAATTGTCTTATTAAGTACAGCCCACACACTAAGGAAAACTTTATCTATGTAATGCTGGGGATGATAGGGAAGATAGAAAAACATGAAATGGAGCCATAACAACACGCCACTACCTGCCTTAGGTCTCCCCGCAGACTTGGTTGGTAGTGAGACCAAAGCAGAAATCGAAATATGATGAAAAATGACATAATAATAATGGTCTGTACTTGCCTCAAATGAATATAAAAATTGCCACGATAGAGTGGGGCAATATTTACATTGGACAATGTGCAAACACTATGGAAAATCTGTAAACAAACACTGGAATGAACATCACCCAGCACCGGTTACAGAAATAGAATATATTCTATGGGATTAAACACATACAGAAAAATTGAAGCAAATAGGCCTGACATTATTGTTAAATTCCAGAAAGGGAAAACTTCTCTATTAATTGATATGGCTTGTCCAGCGGATTGTAACATAGCAATCAAGGAATTTGAAAACTGTCAAAATATAAAGACCTGGAAATTGAAATAGAAAAAATGTGGAAATTGAAAACAAGAGTTGTGCCAATGATAGTAGGTGCACTTGGAATGATAAAATATGAAACAAAACAACACATTGAAAGAATCCCTGGAAACGCCAGCTTAAGAGATATACAAAAAATTGTCTTATTAAGTACTGCCCACACGCTAAGGAAAACTCTGTCTATGTAACGCTAGGGAGGATAGGGGAGATAGAAAAAAACATGAAATGGAGCCATAACAACACGCCACGACCTGTCTTAGGTTTTCCCGCCGACTTGGTTGGTAGTGCGACCATAGAAGAAATTGAAATACGATGAAAAATGACACAAAAATAATAATAGTGATAATGGACTCCCTTGGAATTATAAAAAGGGAACAACACATTTAAAGTATGCATGGAAATATACCAACATACAAAAAAATTGTCTTGATAAGAACAGCCCAAACTCTAAGAAGAACTATCTCCGTGTAAAGCTAGTGATGTTATCGGAGATAGAAAAACAAACGAATTGTAGCCCTAACAACATGACACTACCTGCTTCGGGTCTTTCCGTAGCCTTGGTTCGTAATAAAACCATAGCAGAAATTAAAATATGATGAAAAAATAATAATAATAATGATTACAATAATAATAATGCACTATTGTAAGCTAAAAAAACCCTTCTAACGTTTTTAGCCTAGCACCGTGCCTGGAAAGTAACAATACTGTTATTGATATGAAGTAGTGAGATTAATCCATGCAATATTTCACAGCTCCAGCACCACTCGATCATAATAAGCCCATTAACTTTGCGGTCAACTCTCGTACTGGAAATATAGTCGCTATTAATTAGAACAGTTGAAATTAATACTTCCAATATTTCATAGCTCTAACAACACTCGATCGCAATAAGCTCATTAACTTTGCAGTCAACTGTCGTACTGGAAATATAGTCGCTATTAATTAGAACAGTTGAAATTAATACTTACAATATTTCATAGCTCAACAGCACTCGATCATAGTAAGCTCATTAACTTTGCAGTCAACTCTCGTACGGGAAATATGGTCGCTATTAATTAGAACGGTTGAAATTAATACTTTACAATATTCATAGCTCTAACAACCTCGATCATAGTAAGCTCGTACTTTGCAATTGGCTGTCGTACACAAATACATAGTCGCTATTAATTAGAACAGTTGAAATTAATACTTACAATATTTCGCAGCTCTAACGGCACTCGATCATAGTAAGCTCATTAACTTTGCAGTCAACTCCTCGTACGGGAAATATAGTCGCTATTAATTAGAACAGTTGAAATTAATACTTACAATATTTCATGACTCTAACAGCACTCGATCATAGTAAGCTCATTAACTTTGCAGTCAACTGTCATGCAAATAGTCGCTATTAATTAGAACAGTTAAAAATTAATACTTACAATATTTCATAGCTCTAACAACACTCGATCATAATAAGCCATTAACTTTGCAGTCAACCCTCTGCGCTGGAAATATAGTCGCTATTAATTAGAACAGTTGGGGTAATACTTACAATATTTCATAGCTCTAACAACTTGCTCGATCATAGTAAGCTCATTAACTTTTACGAGTCAACTCTCCTTTTCAAATATAGTCGCTAGTAATTAGAACAGTTGAAATTAATACTTACAATATTTCATGGCTCTAAAATCGATCATAGTAAGCCATTAAATTTGCAGTCAACCCTCGTACTGGAAATATAGTCGCTATTAATTGAACTTGATTGAAATTAATACTTACAGTATTTCATAGCTCTAACAGCACTCGATCATAGTAAGCCCATTAAATTTGCAGTCAACCCTCGTACTGGAAATATGGTCGTAGTAATTGAAACAGTTGAAGTGTGCTTACAATATTTCACAGCTCTAACAGCACTCGATCATAGTAAGCCGTGCTTTGCAATCAACTCTCGTGCCGGAAATATGGTCACTATTAATTAGAACAGTTGAAATTAATACTTACAATATTTCATAGCTCTAACAGCACTCTTTCATAGTCAACCAATAAAATTTGCTGCTCACCCTCGCATGTAGCAAGAAACAATGCATTAATTCCCAAGAAGGATTGAAATTATTGCATTCAGGATTTTACATTTCTATAATCACCCCTTCATAATCAGCCTATGGTTTTTCCGATTCTAGTACTTTGGTTAAATACTGACAGGAATTATGTATTTATTTCGCCGTGTTGTATCAGACAAAAAATTTCAAGTGTATTAATTCATTATCAATTGCAGGCCTGAACATACTGCGTCATTCTTTCTATACAACCAAATTTGGGCAAAGATAGAGAAATGAACACGTAATAATCGGTAAATGTAATTAATTATTGAAGCATATAGTAATGAGTTAAAAAAATCAATGATGATAAATTCAAATTTGCTGAATCTAAATCTAACACGGATTCCTAACCTCCATCCTAGTTTTATGCATGCTAGAGACCATCGAAAACACATTAACACAGCTACACTAGAAATAGAAATACGAAATTTCGCGTGTATTGAAATTCCTCTGATGGTCATTACAAATAGGACATGATCATAAAACAAAGCCTTCAAATTCTACATTTATAGACATAAATATCACATATCTGTAAATATACAAGTACACAATAACAAACGCATTTGCTCGAATGACATATATTTAAGTGCAGTAAGATGCACTTAAATATCTATCAAATAAAGATGCACAAAAAATATCTATCAAATAAAGATGCACAAAAAATTACTTTTAATGAACGTTACCATTAGTAAAGAAAAAGAAATGTCATTGCTGCTTCGCAAATGTCAATTCATTCCAGGGCATCTAAACATTTTCAAAAGCGGCTATAATTAAAATCAGATTTGCATATGTTCCAATGATGTGGAATTAATTTAACCCTCAGATTTTGTTAAAGATAAAATGGAAATCAGAAAAACTAACGAACCGTCTATTGGTGATATTCGGATAGTGAAAATTGTTGAAATTGTTACGATAGTTATGATGTTACAATCAGTAAAATTAGTTGAAATAGTCAAAGGTAATATTATGATCATTGTCGTCTTCCTGTTGGGTGATGTTACGCATCGCAATCTCTAATTAATCATTTCATCTAAAGCAAGGAGATAAAGTGACTAAAGCACACGGGTTACTGAATCTGAATAAATCATTATTAAGGAAAATAAACAAAAAATAAATTACGCGCAATGAAGATGAAATTTAACTTTCTATATCAATTTTGTGAAGATCAGAGCAGATAGTAAAGAAACAGATGGACATTTACATCTGCGAAAAGTCTGAGAGGAGAAATTACTAGCATAGAACTTACGGTTACATCTAGCAGTTCCAAACGTCAACTGGTATAGCCAATCTGCTAATTTCTTCTTCTTCTTCTTCTTCTTCTTCTTCTTCTTCTTCTTCTTCTATGTGCGATGTCTTTCAGGACGTAGGCGATCATATGCCTTCCACGTCTTCCTATCCCTTGCAGCTCTCATCACGCTTTCTCCGGTTACTCCACCTAAACCCCACTCTGCTATCCACCTGCTCAGGCTTTTTAAAATTGTTATCCGCTGCTTTCTCCTGTCTCAATTTCCCTCTGTTTAATCTGTAAGTATCAGATTCTTCAAGCCTTCATTCCTCATCACATGTCCCTAGAACGTCAGCTGTCTCTTCCTGAGGCTCAGTATTAATTTCCTTTTTCGTTTCCATCCTTTCTAAAACCTTATCATTGCTCACATGCTCGATTCACATGCTCGGTCAGTACCTGGCTACAGCAGTGGCGAAAAGATAACTTGGGAAATTGTTAAATAAAAATACCTGAAGTGGCATGGCTCATGGAACGAAAATAATACACCAGTGAAATTCTAATCATCTGAAAAAATCTGAAAGATACAACGGCCGAAACGTCGTGTATAGCAATAAGGATGAGAATAACAGTCCGACACAATGTAAACTAGCAGTATAGCCCAGCGTTGCTCGGGTGTAATGAAAACTTTTATATATATATTATCGATTTTCTGCACCATTGTAAGAACTGCAACATTGAAACTTCTGAATATCGTTTCTTATGTCTTTGTCTATGAGTGTATCAAATTTGATTAAAATCGGACCACTCCTTCTATAACCCGATTTTTTCGATTATCGATTTTCGATATTTATCGGGAGTAACTCGACACAAAACCTAGCTAAGAACACTCGCAGACGCTTATAGTACAACTGTGTAAATTTTCAAGAAAATCGGTTCAGCTGTTTCAGAGTCTAAAGGTAATGGATACACACACACACACGACACACACACATTTATAAATAAGTTTAGATAATGTATTATTCTTGCTTTATTTTAAAGGGGAATGCTAATCAGAAGACTTACCATAGAAATATGTATGGAAATGTCACAGGAAACTTGAGCTACAATAGTAAGGAATTACTAACCGATAGAAAATTTGATCCTCAGTGAGTGACAATTGTTGGTATAACTCATAAGCTGGGGTTTCCAGTGATACTTTCAATGTGGTGTTTTTTTTCCATTTTTATCATTCCAAATGCACCTACTATCACGGGATGCGATTCTTGTGTTCAATTTCCACATTTTTTCTATTTCAATTTCCAGCTCCATATATTTTGACAGTTTTTCGAATTCCTTGGTTGCTATGTTACAATTTACTGGACAAGCCATATCAATTAATAGGCAAGTTTTTTCTTTCTGGTTTTGAACAATAATGTCCGGCTTGTTTGCTTCAATTTTACTGTCTGTGTAGATGATGTAATCCCATAGAATGGTGATGTCTTCTATTTCTGTAACCGGTGCTGGGTGATGTTCATACCAGTGTTTGTTTACATATTCTACATAGTCTTTGCACATTGTCCAGTGCAAATATTGTCCCACTCTATCCTGATGTTTTTTATATACATTTAGGCAAGTACAGAACATCCTGAGATTAGATGGTCTATTGTTCTTTGTAATCTACCACAGAACCTGCACTTTGGATCCACATTATAATGTATATTTGCCTAAAAGTTACTAGCGAAAAGACATTGGTCTTGCGCTGCAAGAATAAAGCCTTCAGTTTCAGACTTTAATCCAGATGCACGTAATCATCGATGAGTGTTAACTTTATCAACATTGGGTTTATGAGTACGTTATTATTATTATTATTATTATTATTATTATTATTATTATTATTATTTAGAACCTACAAGTAATAACAATGAGAGCTTGTAGCGGAAAATGTTTTGAAATTGGATTGGTGCTCTGCTGTTGTATTGAAAAGCATATTTATAACACTAATTAGAATGCTTGTCGTGGATTTATGTTAACTGTTTATATATGGAATCTCGTTTAGCGAGCTGATACGACAATCTTCTTACCGTGGGATGACAACTAGTGACATTTTGAACTGACGCCAAGAGCAGAAGGATTCTAAATATATGCAGAAATATTGAAACATACGCAGTGTTGTCATTTCTGACGGGTATTGTGCTAATGAACTTATATTCTATGCAGTAAAGTATTCAATCGATAGTTGGAAACATTTCACCCACATGATTATGCATAGCGTGCTAAGATATGCCGGAGAGGCAATATCCAGTCTTTAATTTTAGCAACGGCGTCATATGAATCGTGAGGATAGTCAATATTTATTCATGTATTTGTTAATTCGAACGTTGTTTTTAATAGATACTGACTAGAAACCCCGTTTTTAAGCAGCGTGTTTTATGTCTTATGAACTGTGCACTCAAGAAAACTCAAAGTTGTACTCTTCCCCAGCGTTCGAACCTGCTGTGTTTTTACTGCCCCACTTACATTAATCCTGCTCTGTATGTGTCAAGATTTTAAGCACCTTTTCTTATGTGCCTCAATTGTTCAATTGTTCACTCCCTGGTATTGTCAGCAACCTTCTGTAGAATCTATTTCTGTTGCTCAAAGACTCTTTTTCATCTGTGAGAAAATGCAAAATATTCTTAGCGTCCTTCTGGAGAATATCATTTCTGTTACCTCAATTTGTTACCTCTGTGAGAATTGTTATTATGTAATACTGATTACTTCCTGGTAGGCTACTTTTGGTATTTAGATGCCCCTTTCCATTGTACACATCAATAAGTTTGCACAAAGCAGTGGTAAGATGCTTTATATCCATTGTTCGTAACGACAAACTCCGACGATTAAAACTGAGTAAACAAGTTTCTTTATTATTTTTATATTAGTTTCATCCCATTCAAGACTGTAAAGACAAAATTTGGTTATGAGAAATTGAAGAATTAGAAACAGGAAAGTTAGTAATGATCAAAAAAAAAAAGAGTAACCAGCAGGACAATAAATCGCGATTCATATTTAATTTAAAATTTTGAAAGTTAAAGTTGGCTGGAATGCATGGAGCCAGAAGAGACTTCTACGAACAAGAAGTGAAAGAAAAACATGTTTAGTACTGTAATTAAATTTTAAAAAGTCTCGGTACCATTGCGAAACATTTTCTATTAAAACATTTATAGAAAAGATAAAAAGAGGAAATCTTATGATAGTGAGAAACTGAGGGAGCTGCCAGGCAATGACCAATAATATTGATGATTTTTCTTTAGATCATACCAAGAATCTCAATCTAAATAGCAGAGCTACAAGTCCATATTTGGCAGCAATATTCTCAGTAAAGACAAACAGTAGACCTATAGACATGTAAAATGTATTCTGTATGTACAAAATTGTCTTGCACAACTCAGGGAACCGACATTCTTAGCAGCTGACCTAGCAATAGATTCAATATAGTCTTTCCACTTCATGTCTGCTGGGAAAGTGAAGTAAGATTTAAATATGAACATGTCGTTGCATGACTGCTATTGCAACTGTTATTCCGATCGATAAATAAATAACACAGACGAAGTCTTATCTACTGAAATTAAACAGAAAAATTAAAAAAAACATTAAATATATTTTCGCATAAATATAAACTAAAAGACAATATTACTCGTGAATATTTAGTTTTATTTAAAGAAAAAATAATGAAAATACCTGTAAGGATTTCGATAATGTAGTGTTGAAGATGTTAAACCCACTGCCTTCGCAACAAGCGCAGGTACTCGAATTTGAAGAGCACTGCTAGCATTTTAAAAAGAAAAGCAAAAGTAACATAGAGCGATAAACGTATAAGCGTTTTATGGATAGAGAAAATCGCCGACAACAAACTAAAATCACTGAATCAATTCATTTCTAGCAGTGAAAATTAAAGTAATTTAACACTGGAAAATAGGAACGAACGTGTCGGCGATAAAATAAAGAAAAACTACTTTCGAAATAATAAATTTCAGTGCCAAGCAGATTTCATCTTCATCGCATTTGCTTCAGATTAGCATGGGAATATTTCGTGATATCAAAAGTTTCTTTTTTAATTGAAATGTATTTTCGTAAAAATATATAAAAAACAGTCTTCGTTCTCTCGCTTTTAAACAGAATTTCTATATGAAATTCGTTATACCTTAAGTAGCTATTGAAATATAATTAGGTTATCGAAACCACAAATCCTGTCATTATTGAATAACTCTTGATTATTGGATGTGTGCTGTGGTGCAGTGGATGAATATCTGGTTAAAATGAGATATCGGAGATTAGATTTCCATTTCTGTTTTTCTCTCCATCTATGGGTTTAATAACTTGACAGATTGGGTCCTATAGCCTTGGTTAGCAAGCATTGTACAGCAGAAAACAATGGCATCATACTGCGGGAAAATCTGCCGTAGAAAGAAATGCCATTCTACTGCGGAAAAATCTTCTGCCTAATCAATCCTGTCTCTTTCACGTATGGCACTTAACTGGTTCATTTATTACAAACATTAAAAAAAGAGTAAAAGTTTTATTTGAAGGCATCCTCTAATGTAATTCTACACAGATACACTCATACACATATATATGTGTGTATACAATATTATTTGTGTCTCATATTTAATGAAAATGTTTTAGAACAATAACCTACTGCATAATATATATATATATATATATATATATATATATATATATATATATATATATACAGTAGTCTTGCCACATACAGGCCTGTTTTACTGTATCACAGATCATTAGGGTGGCTGGACATCCATTTGCTTCCAGTCAGAGTCCCTATTCTCTAAGCCATCTGCGAATGTAATTATCAAGGAGAAAATTTTAACGTGCTATATATATATATATATATGAGGTGTATAGACACGCCAACCACCGGGAGAACTCAATTCATTACTGAAGAGTAATCGCAGAAGTGGTAACTGTATTTAACATTTTTCTCTCTAGAGAGCTCAGTTGTAATGAGAACATAATTTATTAGTCACCCACATACAAGCCTGTTTCGCTGCATTAAGCTTATTAGTGGGGCTAGACATCCATTTCTTTCCAGCCGCGATCGTTGTCAGTCAGAGTCACTACACACAAAGCTATCGTCGCATGGAATGAAAAGAAATTTTAGCGTGTTACATATATGTGGTGTAATGCGTAAATCGCAGAAGTGGTATATATATATATATATATGTGTGTGTGTGTGTGTGTGTGTGTGTGTGTGTGTGGCGGGGGATAATTGTATCATGTATATGTTTTGAAACCTGAACAAAGTCATCATGGACACTCCCAAGCCGCCTGCCTTCGTAGCAGAGACGACAAATTCTGACATCAGAACCCCATATATATATATTGTGCAGTCCACCATGAACTGACCAATGTATTTAATGCCTCGGCTAGGTCAAATCCCGTGATAATATAACATGCTATCATCACAAATACCTAAAGCGTGGCAAACGATACACCTATATAGGCTGTGTGGTTTTGATGGAGAGTGTGTGCAAATGTCTGCTTTAAACAAATCTTAATGCAAATGTTAGTGCAGGTTGACCGGTAGCTGGCTGGCAAATAGTTTAATACAAATGCATGAGGGACAGAAATCCCATGCATAAGTGTAAAACGAAGAACATCGATCACTATTGACCCTCATTTATCGTTGGACTATCTTATATAGATATATATCTATATAAACTTATGCACTCAAGTATACGCATATACAAAACATATTAATCAAGTGTTAAATAAACAATGCTCAATTTAGTATAAAGAGTGATATATTGTAATTCTATAATAATGGATATATATATATATACTATTATATTAGCGGCATTAGTCAGAATTTCATGCACTACGCAATCATTAGGTGCATATTACAAACTGAGTTTGTTGTAAAATGCACTTGATGATTGCGTAGCACATGAATCTTCCATTCTTGCCACCGACGTAAGACAATATATAGATATATATATATATCTGCGGATATATATGTGTGTGTGTGTGTGTGTCTGTATGTCTGTGTATGTGTGTGTGTGGCTGCGTGTGTATTTAATTGATATCTGCATATCAAACAACAATATATTGTAATAAATTCAACACTTTTTTTTTCGAAATAGAAGCATTTTAGTGACATGAATAGACTGGTTGCGGTGCGACTCTTTTTCTGCTGCTCTTTTGCGGAATTCTAAATCGTTCCGGATTATTTGTTTGTTCTGTTTTTACGCCATATCAACTCTTTCGTGTATTTGATTCGAAAAGATTTGTTTTACAATATATGGCTTGTAAACAATCTCTTGAGTTACTCATCCCATCTCTCTCAAGATTGACTGGTTTAACAGCATATCTATTGTATGAAATATTTCCTTTAATATGAATACCTATATACTTATATTCAAGAGAACTCTGCTTATATTCAGACTTCATTAATGCTCCGATCTTGTATTCTAGATAAAAAGAAACCAGACGAGTCTCTGTTGAAACGCAGAATCTCGTCTATGAAAAATAAGCAGGGGCCGAACCCAGCACATGCGATGTCTACGGAGAAGTTTTGCCCAAGTGTATGCGTTTCAAATACTCTACGCTAAAAATCGGACTTCTGGTATATCTCGCATTGAGCGTGCTTGGATAAATACAGAGTTCATCAAACATGTGACTTTGTCAGACTGTCTGGCTTTGGTCAAAGAGAAATCTCACCGATATTTTGTCGAAGGGCAGGGGATAAAAGAATAAAGACTCTTACACGAGTATGCTTTGGATACGGGGAATTTTTGACCAAGAGCACACGCTCAAAATGCTTCATGGTAAAAATCAGCTTCGTGACATATCCTAATTTTGTGGGTAGACTTGGGTAATTAGCGAATTCGTTAAAGCTTACATTTAAGCCAATACTAATTGTCTCTAACAAATCTACTACAATTTGTCGTTGTTGATTATTTTGACAACATCTAATCTACTCTGTCCAGAGAAACTTACTGACCCTAACGCGTCTGACGACTAAGTAGAATATCGTCCCTGGAGAAGAACTTCCATATAATTCTTGAGTACCTCCAGGGATGAAATTTTGAATATGCTGCGCTACCTCACAAAATATATCTGAGCACATGTTTTCGAGTATTTCACAGACAAATGATTTACATTGTCTTCATATTTATTACCATGTTTACGACGCTTCAGCCGCTGTGCGTTTCGGCCTTCTTCAGGTTCTAGAAATTTCGAACCGAACCCTTTATTACGATCAGTTGCGTATATCATTCTCATTCCAAATGCGATGCTACTGCTGGTAGCCATGTAGTTATCTCTCTTTAACCACTCTAAGTTATTTGTTCACTGCTGCTATAGCCTGGTATTGAACTCGCAACTCTTTGACCAAGCTCACTGAAACTAACCAACCTCTGTATCCACCGGGTAATGTGTCATTGAGAACAAATGATAATAAAGGGTTCGTTTCGAAATTTCTAGCACCTGAAGATGGCTGAAGCGTATAACAGCCGAAACGTCGAAAATATGGCAGTAAAATTGAGAACAATAGTTCGAACAATGTAAATAGTTTAAATATGTATTGTTGGTCAATCTATTTGGAATAAGAATTGTTGGTTATTTTTTTATATTTTAAATAATATTTCCGGTATTTTTACTAAGAAAATATATTTTTATAATTTCGTAGTTTTCTTTGTTTTTTGGTTGTTTTTTTTTTTTTAGTTGGGGAATCACTATGCATAGATGAAACTTTTACAGGTGCTGCAACCTGGGGTCAAGGTGGATCTTGGAACAACATCAATTAAGATGTTGTTCCACGCTCCTCAAAACTTCCAATCTCCCGATCGAAAACCTTGCGCCCAGTTATTCTTTATCGTCATAACTATGATTATATTCCACTAGAATGATGATATTTAGTTTTAGACCATTTTTATTCAAGTTGAATAGATAGTTTTTAATTTTATCTTCTTCGATAATTCTTCTAGATTAATATTTTACTAATAGAGGTGAGGTCACAACAATCGTGTAGAATGTTTTGCAGTATATGCCTCCTGACGTGCTGAGCATTCAGAGGCATGTTCATATTTTAGGAGAAATAAGTGTGTCATTTATTTTAACTCTGAACGGGGTATGAGTTCTACTTCATCGTTGGCTCTATTGAAAAGAGTAGTTGTGTTTACGATGGGCTATTGACGCAGCACATTCAGATGTGAAATAAGGCTGATTTGGTTTGTTTTACTGTATATCAATGTCAATGCGTTATATATGGCGAAAAGATTTTTACACTAGATTGGTATGAATATATGTATTCTTTGTAAGAAATCAGTTTGTAAATCAGGTTTCGTTGACTTATTTTTGTAAAGAGGGTTTTATCGAGAGTCAGATGCATTGCTAGTATATATATATATATAAATATTTTAAATATATTGCAGGTAATACATTTTCCTTTAAAAATGTATTGTTGCTTATATATTTTTCCTTCAAAAGTTTATTGCTAGTAATATTTTCTTCTACAAAAAAGTGTTGTTGAAATTTCTACAATAAAAGTTTATCTTTATAAATCTATTTACATAATTTGAACCCAGTTCCAGGGTAAACTATATCTCTATATCTGAAACCCTCACAGGTACTATCCTCCCTGATAAGGGTGGAACTGTGAACAACAGCAATTAAAGAGTGGTTCCACTCTCTTCTAAACCTACTAATCAGAGGTCTTGCTGCCGGATGCAGTTTAACATCATACCCATAACCCGGGTGTAGTTTATTGTCATACCTAGAACGGTTCTTGAAAACATCCAAAGAATGAGCTGTAATGTAATTCAGTCACTTTCTCCCCGACGAGCCGTAGCTTCCCTCTGTCTTTTCTAAAAGTATTTTCATAAAGACTGCTGTGATGAGCTTTTTTTCCTGGTGTTGAAAATAAATGAATTCAAATGTGCTACAAGAGTGGCAACTAGGTGTCAGCATTTTACTGTTGTAATAGCTAAATACAATCGTAACTTCAATGCACAGTTATTCAGTTAAGTGCCATACGTGATACACACTTTGGGCGATCATATCTCGAAAAAGACATGACTGACTAGGCAGAAGATTATCCCGCAGTAGGTTGCCATTTCTTTCTGCGGTAGACTGGTTGCCAGCCAAGGCTATAGAATCCAATCTATTCTGTCATTTAACATACAACTGGAGGGAAGAGACGGAATAAAACATTTCCCAGGTGTATTTGAGCGTAAAAGAATGAAAGAAATTCAACTGTAATTCGAACTCGGCTCACCGATTTCTCGTTCCGAGCAGATAACTACTGAACCACAACGCGCATTTTGCGTGAGACAGCTATATACTATAATAACGTAAAGTAAACATGATTTTTTCTTTGTATATTATTGAATTTATTTGTTTCTTCTTTAAAGGATCCTGATTCATCAACTAGTTTTCTATTATTCATATTTCTCTTAGTTGTCGATATTTCGAAATAACCTTTTTTTAAGAACTGTGGTGATTTTACTTATAAACAAAAGAAAACAAAACAAGACAACAAAAAAAAAATACGATGAAAAACTGTTTGATACAATTTCTACGATATTCTTTCTTAGAAAGAATACGTATTTATGTATATATTTTATTTATTTTTATTTATTATTTATTTGGCGGACCTGAGTCAGACTACCATCACGTTTAGTTGAACAGATGAAACAATGCTTGCAAGAAAAACCTTTGAATGGTCAATATCCAGAATGTGCTAATAAATCCAATGATGAGAAAGTTAATACTAATCGATGACTACGTGCATCTGTATTAAAGTCTGAGACTGAAGGCTTTATTCTTGCAGCGCAAGACCAAAGACTTTTCACTAAGAACTTTCAGGCAAATATTATACATAATAATGTGGATCCAAAATGCAGGTTCTGTGATAAATACCAAGAAACAATAGACCATCTAATCTCAGGATAATCCGTCTTAATCTATGTGACCTGTCCCTTCAGTACTTAGGCTATCATGTCTTTCCACGTCACCTTATCCCTGGTGGCTCTTAGCATGCCTTCTCTTGTTACACCATGCAAATCTCGTTCCATCATCCATCTTGCCCCAAATGAAGATAAAAATCGTCACGATAGAATGGGGCAATATTTGCATTGGACAATGTGCAAACACTATGGAAAGTCTGTAACCAAACCCTGGTATGAACATCACCCAGCACCGGTTACAGAAATAGAAGATGTCACCATTCTATGGGATTAAACAATCTACACAGACAGAAAGATTGAAGCAAATAGGCCGGACATTATTGTTAAAAGCCAGAAAGAAAAAACTTGCCTATTAATTGATATGGCTTGTCCAGCGGATTGTAACATAGCAACCAAGGAATTCGAAAAATTGTCAAAATATACAGACCTTGAAATTGAATTAGAAAATATGTGGAAATTGAAAACAAGAATCGCACCAGTGATAGAAGGCGCACATGGAATGATAAAAAATAGAACAAAACAACACATTGAAAGAATCCCTGGAAACGCCAGCTTAAGAGATATACAAAAAATTGTTTTATTAAGTACAGCCCACACACTAAGGAGATTTTTGTCTACGTAATTCTAAATATGTTAGGGGAGATAGAAAAAACATGAAATGGGGCCATAACAACACACCACGATCTGCCTTAGGTCTTCTCGCAGACTTGGTAGGTAGTGCGACCATAGCAGAAATCGAAATATGATTAAAAAATACAACAGAATAATAATTACTGAAATTTCATAAGGACGCAGTAAACTGCATGTCTGCTTTATATCCCAAAATGCCACATGACACTTTGAAATACTATATTTTATTTGTTATGTTTGTTATGTCTTTGTTTTACACAATGTTAAGATCTCGAGTAAGAATGGTAATAAGATATCAATACAAACTTTAATAAATAATCTTTGTTAAATATTACTCACATGTTTATTTGAACGACTGGAAATAACTATATATAAACTGCAGCTGGGATTCTCACTTTAAAACAGTGTGCGTCTGGAAGTTTTAATGAAAATACTGCAATATTAATGCATCCAGGAAGTAATTACATATTTCACAGCTATGAATTATGAAAACAACCAACCGAGCTAGAAACCAAAACTGAATTATTTGAAATTGCGTCTTTTTTTTAGTCATTTCACTCAAGCAAGGCGGTACCGCTACTGATGTACAGGGGGCCACATAAGAGAGTTAAAGTTTTAAACAGGAAAAGAGTGAAGACAAAGACAAACCAGCTACAGGGGGAGAAAGACAAAGGGCAAGAGAAGGATATGAATACAGGGGTGAAGACAGTTACGAAGGTATACAGAAAGGAAAAGAACAAGATACACGGGGTGATGTAGAAAGGACTGGAGTTAAATGGATAAGAGATGGGAATTGACATTGCACTTACATTATTGGAGGTTATAGCCATCAGGAAAGCAAGTATATAGAAGGGAGTTCCACAGGCTGGAAGAGAGAGAAAAGAAGCTGATGGAGTAGAATTGTGGCCTGCGTTTGGTTGATCTAACTGTAAAACTGTGGGACATTGATGCCAGATTGATTGCCCGAGTAAATTCTTGTGGAGGGGGCACCAGTCTCCTAAATTCTTTGGAGCAGAAGCCATAGAATTATTTGTAGAAAAGACAGAGTGAAGCCATCTCCCGCCGCTGGGAAAGTGGTTGGTGTCGAGCTGTCAGGTCGGGACCAATCACATTACAGATTCTCCTTTGAAGCCTGTCGAGAACACTGCCTGACCAGATATGACAACAGTATTTCATGCACTGTTGAATGATTGATTTGTATGTGTGCAAGATGAATTCAGGCGGAAAAAACTTCCTGGTCCGACACAGTGACCCTACCTTCTTAGCAGTGGATTTAGCTATTAATTGAATGTAATGATTCCACTTAGAATAAATTTATCATCTCTTCAATCCTATATCGATCTTCTAATTGAACATAAAATATTCTGCGCTCGGCGTAGTTTACACAACACCGCCAGTTTCTACAGAACAAAACCGTTAGTCTCAGATGTCACATCTTAAATAGCATGGTCATATCGAGACTTCCGTATAAATACCTTGCATGACGTCAGAGTTGTACGGGAATATCTAGACTGTCAGTGGTATAAAACCGTTTTCCCCGTTCAATGAAGAAAATAAAGGTTCTAGCGGAGAAATCGCGTAGAGCTTAGCGGGTATCATCCTCGTTCGAACGTTGTTAATTGCCACTATGGAATCACAAATTGTATGAAATAGAGAAATCGCATCACTTAAGATAAAGATTTTCAGCAACAACAACTAAAATGGGTAGCACATGCTAATAAAGGAAAAAAATAATGACATAATCAGGAGAAATTTTATTTTTCCACATGAATTCCAACAAAAGTTTAGGAAGGGAGCCAACATCCCTACTAGCAAGGTCGAACTCAGTAACTTGAAAAGATATTTCAATAATATTTTTTTTAAATTTTAACTGACGGTATAACAATGACAGCGGAATATCATTATTACTAGTAACATCCAACAGTGTAAACATGGTTGTATGATGCTAATATGTAAAAAATACCAATTAGGATCGTATGATATAATAGGTATGACTGAAGCGTTATAACTTATCATTTTGAAAATTATGAGTTCACATATAATCTGCCTTATGTGAACGTTCTTAAAAAATGGTAAAATCAGTTACTGTAAATCGCCTGAAGACACCAGATGGTAGAAAAAAGGGTTGCATAATAATTCGTTTAAAAATGAATAATATTCATAATTTCTAAAACATAATTTTACTGAACACGGTTTAATATAACTGTGTTAGTCAGTCAGTTAAATGTCATATGTGATACACGCTTGGGCTATCATGTCTCGAAAGCCACATGTCTGACTAGCTGAAGATTATCCCTCTGTAGGTTGGCATTACTTTCTGCGGTAGACTGGTTAACAGCCAAGAACCCTATAGCTATAGAACCCAATCTGTCCTGTTATTTAACTGGAGACAAGAAAAGGATTAAAACCTTTCCCAAGGGTATTTGCTCGTAAGTGAATGCAATGAATTCAACTGGAATTCGAACTCGGTTCTCCGATTTCCTGTTCCGAGCCGATATCCACGGCACCACAACGCTGTGTACTGGTCTAATAAAATTAGGACCAAAAACTAAGCATTAACTAAGTATCAATACTAATTAAATGGCATATCCATATAAATATTTTGGTGTCATTTTTTACGGCAAGTGCTCACCTGTAATAAATGTTAAAAGAAAACAGGGGAAAATATACAAAGGAAAAAGCAATGTAATATGACAATATCAAAGTAAATTTAGACAAAATCGAAACAATGTTCCTCAGAAAACGGGATACAGTAAAGTTGTCATTGTCTTTTGCCTTCAAGGCAAGGACTACAAATGTGTGGACAAGAGGATCAATCTTCACATATTTCTTTCCAGAAATGCTAGCGAATATTTGTAGGATATGTCTGGAAATTAAGGATGTGGTGATTTTTAGCAGACATTTTTATATCTTAGAACCAACAAAGACCCCATTCATTACGCTTTATAGTTATTATGCTTAAATCCATTTCTCTCTTTTTTTCCTACCTGTACTATGTGCAAGTTCAACCTCCGTTTTCAAACCGCCTTGTTTGATACTCTATTCAGGTGCAAATGACGATATATATCTATCATACCTTAATGGTTATATATTTATTGCATTCAGTTGAGTTATGAACCTCATTTTTCTTTATAGATCTGGCGATGGGGTAGAGTTCTATGAGAAAGTGATTCATATTTTCACCAAATCATTAGAAATATGTGACAGGTCATTTTATTTTTTAATCATTTCACCCCAAGCAAGGCAGTTTTACTACCACTGTTGTGCAGGGGATTACCTAGGGGAAACTGATGAGAAAGATGTGTGGGTTATAGAGGGTGTCAGGAGAAGGGTAATAGAAGGATGCAAATGCCGGTGTGATGGGGGTGAAGTGGATGAAGAAAAGAGCTTGAGAGAAGGGATGCGAGTTACTGAGATAGACAATGACTACTGACCTTACATTTAAATTCCTGGATATTGTAGCTGTCGGGGAAGCAAATATACGGAAGCGAATTCCACAGACGGGAAGTGCGAGAAAAGAAGCTGTTACAGTACAAATTGCGGTTACATTTACGGTTTCACTGTAAAAAGGTGGGACCTAGTTGTTAGTCTAGTAGCTCGTATAAATTCGTACATACGGGGCACCAGTGAGCTAGCTTCATTGGAGCAGAGGCCGTGATTTTCTTTTTCGAGATGGTAACCATTAGGCTAAGTCTCTCATACCTTGGCATGAATACAAGAATGAATGTTTATGTCTTGCATTGGTAGCTACCTCACCCTCGATAGAGTACAAAATATGTAGGTGACATATTATTATACAAATAATATGTCACCTACAAAGACTTAGGTCTTTGTAGGTGACATATTATTTTCCTCTCTCTCTATCTCTCTTTCTCTCTCTCTCTCTCTCCGTCTCTCTCTCTGGTGAGATGCGGCTAGCTTTCTGCTGCTCAATCGCTAATTCCATAGAAAGTGTTCGGTCAAAATACATTCATGGCTTTCGTCATTTAAACCTCCATGGCAATGATCGACCATACAATTTATATTGCCGTAAATCACCATTCCGTGTTCCGTCGATGAGAAGTTCCACTCTAACAGTTTCTTCACGCGAATCACTGCACGGTGGAACAGACTCTTAAGAGGATGCCTCCTCAACCAATACAATCTGTTCAAGTCTAGGGTTAACCATTGGCGTCCTCTCCTATGCGTACAAACTACCTCTTTAAGTAACCATCTACCACGAGTAGCTACCGAGCTTTATACAAGGTTTATCTAACTGTAAAAAATGCTGAATTCTGATTTGAGATTTTCACTATCAGTTATAAGTGTGTAATGCTTAATGGACCGGCTGAGTTGATATTCCCTCCTTGTCTGCTGCATTCAAATATAACTAATTTCCTTGGGAAAGGATTGATTTTACATGTTTTCAGCTAGTAATCTCATCAACGGGAGGAATAAGCTCCCTATCATGGTTGGCAACCAGTCTAGGAAAATTAAAATCTGAACAGGAAATCGCAGAAAACTAACAGTAAAATACATTAATTTTTATTACAAATCAAGGAAATTTACAGATAATAATAAAAAGCGAGCCTTTTTAATCTTCTCGACAAAAAAACTAACAGTAAAATACATTAATTTTTATTACAAATCAAGGAAATTTACAGATAATAATAAAAAGCGAGCTTTTTTAATCTTCTCAACAAAAAAACTAAAAAAACAGTAAAATACATTAAGTTTTATTACAAATGGAAATTTACAGAATAATAAAAAGCGAAGCCTTTTTATTCTTCTGACAAAAAACTAACAGGTAAAATACATTAATTTTTAAATTAAATCAAGGAAATTTACGATAATAATAAAAAGCGAGCCTTTTTAATTCTTCTTGACAAAAAAACTAACAGTAAAATACATTAATTTTTATTACAAATCAAGGAAATTTACAGATAATAATAAAAAGCGAGCCTTTTTTTAATCTTCTTGAACAAAAAAACTAACAGTAAAATACATTAATTTTTATTACAAATCAAGGAAATTTACAGATAATAATAAAAAGCGAGCCTTTTTTTAATCTTCTCAACAAAAAAACTAACAGTAAAATACATTAATTTTTATTACAAATCAAGGAAATTACAGATAATAATAAAAAGCGAGCTTTTTAAATCTTCCCAACAAAAAAACTAACAGTAAAATACATTGATTTTTATTACAAATCAAGGAAAATTACAGATAATAATAAAAAGCGAACTTTTTTAATCTTCTCAACAAAAAAAACTAACAGTAAAATACATTAATTTTTATTACAAATCAAGGAAATTTACAGATAATAATAAAAAGCGAGCTTTTTTAATCTTCTCAACAAAAAAACTAACAGTAAAATACATTAATTTTTATTACAAATCAAGGAAATTTACAGATAATAATAAAAAGCGAGCTTTTTTACTCTTCTCAACAAAAAAACTAACAGTAAAATACATTAATTTTTATTACAAATCAAGGAAATTTACAGATAATAATAAAAAGCGAGCTTTTTTAAACTTCTCAACAACAAAAAAAAGACAATAAACCAATTTGAACGAAAGAGGTTACTGAATATTAGGTAATATTAGAGAATAATTACTATTAAAAATTTAAGGACAATAAAAGAATACAAACTAAAAAGACAAAAGATAACGATTAACATACTATTTAAATCTTGACTCGGAACCTAGAAGCCAGAAGAAAGCCCAGGAGGCGAGAAATGCGATCGAGGTAACTGTTAGCATTGTAGAATAACGAGATTTAGTTATCTAGTATGGCGCTTACGACTAAGAACCATAGAGGAAATTACATCAGAACAATTATCATAAAAAATATTTATAGAAAAACAGAAGGAAGTTACGTTACGGCGGTGAAAAATGGACTGAAGACAATATTCTAGGCTAGGACATATAAATAATATTGAAGATACTTTTTTTGGATTTATCAGTAATCTCTAAATATATAGCAGCAGCACGAGACTCGATGTGGCAGCAATGTTCAAAAGAATGAGAAATGATAGATCTATAAATATGTATGTTAGTTTCTGGAGAGAGAAAATTTTCTTGCACGAAGCCGTGAATCGACTCTCGTAGTTGCACACTTAGTAACTGATTCAATATCCTGCTTTTATTTCATATCAGCTGAAGACGTTACTCTGAAAAGGTGCGGTGAGCTACATTCCTGCATCGGCTATTCTGATAGAAGGTAAAAGAGTTCTCTCAGATAATTAATAGAGAGTATATTCTTTATGGTGTGTTAAAATTAACGAGCCACTTCTTGTTTCATTTAGAAAGTGACTATACGTCATTTTGAAGTCAACTTCTAATTTCACTTTATCGAGCCGATAAGACTTATTATTAAAAGAGGAGTAAATAGTTGTACCATTAGCATAGATACCAAGTTGAAGACTGATGACATCAGGCAGGTCAGTTATGAAAATAAGAAACAAAGTATGTACAAAGATAGAGCCCTTTTTAAGACCTGTATTTATGTAAATTGATCTAGAAGAGTGGCCATTCAAGACATCTTTTCTATCGTTACTTGATAATAAAAACCTTGAATAATTCAAGAACTCTGAAAAAGCTTTTACATATTGATGAAACATGGTTTTTACCCAGATCATTCAGTAAAATGCATTAACAAGGAAAATTTATTTTGAAAAATAAGTATTGTGAAATATAAAGTCGATTCACAATGCCCACAGCTATTATGCCTACAGCTATTCATAAAGAAAACAGTTTGTAAATCGATGCATATTCGGACAATATGTTGGCTTTTGCAAATCTTTATCACTGAATACCAAAATTGAAGCATACTAAAAATAACACATTAGATAAGAGCGTTAAAATCTCTGAATATATTGTATCAACTCATTTCTCAAATAGGTCTTCCAACTGCACGCAAGTCAAGATGTGGACTCAATTAAATCAGCGTCTATAAATGGCCAAAAATTTCCTACAAAAAGAAAATTATTCATCGGTTTTATATATTTTCTCAACATGTCGGCATATCGCCAGCGATTTTATACTAATATGGACATTAAAACGACTACGTCACAATCTCAATGCCAAAGAAAGTCGGGCAGCGCGCCAAGTGAGTACGGACTTTTCTTCAGGCTGGTCGCAACAAAGAAAGGACCAATGCGATAAGACCATCGCTCAGGTAAGAAACACTATACGTCAGCCGATTTCTTCACTTTCATTTTCGTCAGATTCCAGGCATTTGCGATTTCTTATTCAGCAGTCTGCTGTATTTCCTTAGTTACGGTAATTTTCATCTCTCTCTTCATTAAATATGCATGCAGGCAAGAATATTGCTTTAGCATATACAAAAAGTTATTCAAGAAAATCAGCTTGTATGATTCTTTATATTTTCGAGATCTTGTTAAATGCAGTACATTGACCAGAATCAGGAATTAAGAGTCACAGAATACAAACTAGTATATATATATATATATATATATATATATATATATATATATATATATGGTAATAGTTTTTATAAGTATATAATAAAAAAAATTTACTGCAGTACAAGAGCCGTTGTGCTTTGGTACTATCTTATTAGCACCTCGTCAGGCAATGAAATATTTTTTGTTAGAAATCATTATATATAGAAGCTTAAAAACAACAATTTTTACCATATTAAGTTCGGGGATTGCAAAGGGTTTGTCTTTATGAACCAATAGAATAGGTCATAACAGATGGAAGAAATTTGATTGTGACTGTAAAGTGGGGTAGAGACTTGAAATGACTTGAGACCCAGGCGTTTATTATGCCTGTTATGGAATAAATTGAAAGATACATATGTAGCATTTAGCAAGTTTGAAAAGTTATCGCGTGTCATCGTGAACTAGTAAAAGGATTATGTTTAAGTTATTTTTCTCTTAAGGTAGATGGGAAAGATTTTCGTTTTTTTTAAATGCACTGCACGTGAAGCAAATGTAGTTGACTTCGTTGACGATCTATCTGTTAAGCCGAAATAAATTATCAGAAGGTGAGAGAATCCACAATTCATGCTAAGAGATAGATTATAGATATCTAGTTATATTCGAAGAGATATTTATACTTTAGGGTACTAGCAGTATAGACCGGCGTTGCTCGGGTGTAATGAAAGCTTTAAAACTAATCCATGGTCCTGAAGCTCAGTCTCTTTGGACATTGGCACGAAAGACTAAAAAGCAATAGTTGTTTCCAGTTAAAGCGAAACCGTCGACTGAAAGAAAAATGCATGGATGTAAGTCTAATTTTGATTTCCTAGTATCGATATCAAATAAGTTTATTTCGTCGTAAACTGAATTTTCAAGTCTAAATATGTCCTCTGAGTAAATGGTATCATGGCTAAGACTAAGAACTAAAATTATACCTACTTAGAGCCAAATCCGAAGCAAAACCTACAATAAAAGGGCTGAAAAACTGATTTTGATCAGACACGGTATCTTGCCTTATATATATATATATATATATATATATGAATATCGTTTATTATGTCTTTGCCTATGATTGTATCAAATTTGGTTAAAATCGGACCACTCCTTCTATAACCCGATTTTTTTGATTATCGATTATCGATATTTATTGGGGGTACCTCGACACAAACCCTAGCTAATAACACTCGCAGACGTTTATAGTACAACTGTGTAAATTTTCAAGAAAATCGGTTCAGCCTTTTTGGAGTATATAGGTAACGGATACACACTGACACACACACACACACAGACAAAGTTCCATTTATAAATAAGTTTAGATATTTTAGACGATGAGGACAAAAGTATAGTTAGGAGGTTGTAGTCGTTTCAAAATGAGGGCACATTATACTCATTTTTTCTTCTTCTTCTTCCATCTTCTTCTCCTTCTTCCTTTTCTATGACGCTTTGGTAAGTAGGTGATTATGGTGCTTCACAACTTCCTGTTCTTAAGAGCTGTTATTAATGATTTTCTTTTTGTTATATCTTCTAACCCCTGTTCGGCCAATCATTGACATAAAATCTTTAAGTATATTCTTTGCCGATTTCATCTGTCTCTTTCTCATCAATATGTATTATGAGTGTCAGATTTTCTAAGCCATCTTCCGCACTATACACGCTAGAAATATTAACTCTCTTTCTGATGCTCTGTATAAATATACTGTTTATTTCCCTTTTTTCTAAAAATTCGTCATTGCATGTAATATGTCCGTGGTATCCTCAGCATCTTTCAGTAGAACCACATTTTCGTTGCCTCAAGTTGGTTCAAAATCTTTGAGAGACAACACCCAGTATTCACTCCCATATATATAGTATATGATATTATAAAATAGGACTAATATTCTATAATAATTAATTATTTTCGTTTATTTCTGACGAAACTTTCCTATTTCTCCTTACTTTTCTTAGCTTCTGGAAAGAAAATTCAACGTGACATGGATGTTGGTGTACTTCCTCGTTATTTAAATTTTCAGAAGTTATTTTGATATCTTCAATTTATAATTAAGCAGTATTTGTCTATATTTCTGAGAAGAGGTTGTATTTACTTCAGTTACATTATTCGGACTATTGTTCTCATCTTTGTTTCCATTTCTACGACGTTTCGGCCGTTTTATGCTAAGGCCTTCTTCAGATGCTAGGAATTTCGAACCGAACCCTTTATTACAATCCCTGGAGTATATCATTCTAATATCTTATTAGAAGTCATGATTTATCTCCCTTTAACTTTCATGGCATTAGAATGATATACACCAGTGATTAAGCAGGTTCTTTTGCTAACAACCATGTATTCTGTCTTCTGTTCATTGATGTTTAGTGTTTTCTTTTCGCTTTCTTTCTCTATATTGCCTATGATATTTTGTGTTTCTTTTCTGTTTCTGCAATCAACACTATGTCATTTGTATATGCAATGTTGTCACTTTATTGTAATATTTCTTTCTTAAAAAGGTAATACATAAACAATCGTTCTATGGGTTGGTTAGTGTTTAATTTGGGATTGGCGTTCTGAGTTCTAATACCAATTGATACCTCTGAGTTCACTTTCGCCCAGCAAAGGTTTAAATCTATTACTTTCCAGTGTTTAATAGCAGAGCAGGTCAAAGAGTCTTAGATTCAAAACCCACTTGGCTCGTACTCATAATCACATCCCAGAAAAGGTTACTTACTACAACAAACAAAGTAGTAATACATAGCCTGGAACTATTTTGACTTCACAATTCACAGTGGATTTTTGCACGACTTACATATCCGATCAAAAAGTATTAAAAAGTAATATAATTTCAATTCGGCGTTTAGTCCCCTTTAAATTATTCCTCTTGCGAAATTACACGCTTTATTCAACGTTGTTTCCATTGATGAAGTTCATTTTTAAGCGAAAATCTGCAGTAGCTTCAACACATTGTCCTGAAGACTTGAAACCATCTTCCTTCAAGTGGTATTTGATATAAATTTTGCAATATTGTATACTATAACATATATCCGAATGATATGAGTAACTAATTAAAAGAAAATTTTAGTTTCATTTGCATAACAAACGATCGAGCAAACAACCCTAGTCAAGCTATCTGAAAGTTTACAAAGAAAATTAATTCATATTTATATTAATTAAAAAGGCTTCGAGCGAATTTAAAATTTAGATTTTTAATATCAAGCTTACTGGTTAATATATATTTTTAATGATTTAAAGAAAACAAATATTATTTCACCGCCCTCCAATTTAAAAGAAACCGTATATCTCATTCAGCATAGCTGGTTGGTTAATTCATACGGCTCAAAAAAATTCAAATATTTGGAACCGGTTTTGTAAAAGAAATGTGTTAGTTCTCCGAACCGATCGATGTGTTTTCAGTAACAGTACTTAAGCTATTAGGAATTTTTCTACAACACTGAAGCGTGTTTTCGTGTGCTGGCTGCTGAACCTGGGAAATATTGTGTTTACCAAAATTTGTTGTCGAGCCATCGACTCTGATAGAAACTACGTTATGTGTTGAAGCGACCATACCCTATACGCTTTCTTTGCAAGCACTGCTATAAAAACGGGGGTGAGCGAGAACGTCATAACTCAGTATGCTCGCCTGACAGCGTTCAAGATTGATATATGGAAATCGTATTAGTTCCGTTGATATAACAATCATTATGAGACTCTTTTATTTAAATTAAATCTTGTATATATATATATATATATATATATATATATATATATATATATATAATTCCAAGTGAAGAGGACTCGAGGTTTTTTTATATCTTCAGTTCTCTGGCAAAAAATTGACATACACATATAATAATATTATATATATATATATATATGTGTGTGTGTGTGTGTGTGTGTGTGTGTGTGTGTGATTTACAACAAGTACATTAACAAGGTGTCTTACATTACACAAGTCTGACATTTCGTTCATTTCTGTCTACATTGCCAATCTAAAAACAATAATGATCGATGAGACGACTATCCTACACAAATAGAACAACAAAAGTAAACTAGAGTCTCTCGAGGTAGTGTTCATTAAAAAAAACTTAAGCCACAAATGAATAGAATCAGCTATAAATACTATAGTAATGTTCTAAAATGTTTGTAAAAAGAACAGGTTTTTCATTATTTAACACATGTTATGACCATAACTTTACAACTTATAAAAAAATTCCATTTGGAATAATTTTCACCTTCTAATGAACGCCAAGCAATTTGTCAACTGTTATATTTTAAGCAAGAAAAAAAATTACAGCAAATTTTAGCATTACAAATTTGCAGTTGTTTTTTGTTACCACAATTCACACCGCAGACGATGATCTCAGAAGGTGATTGAAAGTAACTGGGAACATGGAGAATTTAATGATATCATTTGTCCACAGTATATCTCATTTCAATTATAATACGAGAAACATTATCCGCGATTATGAACGGATTTTATTAAAAATAAGCAGACACAATGTTTGAAATTCATTTAATCAGACACACACACACACACACACACACACACACACACACACACACATATATATATATATATATATTTGTATCGCAGCTCGTAAGTACGGTTAGCCTGGATTGAAATCTGACCGAATTGACGATTCTAACTCTGAGCTATTGCCGCTTGGTAGAAAAAGCCCACCTTTAAGCGCGTGATATACCACGTAAACACACACCAGTAACTGAGAGTGTTATAATTCCTTACTGAATGAACGATTCGTGTATATATATATATATATATATATATATATATATATAAGGATTAACCCACATACTCTTGAAAATTTAGCATCTATTTTTCCCACTACTCAATCAATTTAATAGCTCGTCAAAGAGAGTTTTCTAAATATAGTTGGTAACCAGTCTGAATTCAGAAATGCTTGAGTATTGATTAAGCAAATTTCCCATACTTGTACATATATATCCTTATATATCCATAAAAATAATAATTTGATAATTCATAAACTTTTCATACAGAGGTATATGCTAAAAGAAAAAATGGAGGAAATATATAACAAGAGTAAATTAATGATTTGGAAATAAGCAAAACGTTTTTCTTTTCTTCTGGTCTGTAGCAAAAGCAATTATAATTTAGCAAAGGTAATTTATTCCGGTTTCAAAAACCGTGCGAGTCCAGATAAATGTGACGTTAATAATGAAATTATTAAAATAAGTATAGACCAATGAAGATCTCTGGACCGCAAATTACTAACATTAAAATCTGCAAAGTACTAATATTTCCCTTAATGAAACACGTACAAAACCCTGTGGATCAGATCTCTGACAACGATGTTATCAATCAACTCACGTTTTTGTAATGGCCTTTTCTCACATAACTTCACCCGAAACAATTTTAGAGTAGAAAATTAAAGTGCTGTTCGTCACGACATGGTTTTCATAATATAAATTAGTCGGTTTGATATGAACGAGGGTTTTACGATCTTTGCTTGTAAAATGAAATTATATTGAAATTGTCTGTCGACGTAACTAGTCATTAAACCGTTTTCGCCATCTTTTTCTAAACTTTTCTAAATCTGCTTTTCACTACTTTCCTTCAGTCAGTTTTTTAATGAATCTTTTTTATGGATGGACTTCTTCTTCACGTCGTTTCCATATTTCTTAAAACTTTGCATCTCCCCTTAGAATTTATTTCTCTATAGGTTCCGTATTGTTCGTTGTAAAACTTTCGCTTTGATCAAAGTTTATATTACTAAAAGAGTTGATTCCTATACATACGTTGATATATCCACTAGTTGGAAACATAATGATGAAAATATATTTTTAAATGAAACGAGTTTTGGAATATTTTGACAGACTTTCAAAGTCAGTATATATATACTGACTTTGAAAGTCTGTCAAAATATTCTACAATGTAATCGATACCGTCTGCCAATAAGTAAATCAGAACAAAAACAAGGGGTAATTTTAGACCAAAAATGGAGTCGTGTTACAATACTTAGGATCGTTTTTTATTTTCTTTTTTATTTCACGGCTTATAAAACCATTTTCAAGTTATTTAAAACCAGAACATTTTAATGGATTGTAAACTTTTTAGAGTTAATAATAACTTTCTAGATATAGATTCTACTAATTACATCATAGTTGGAGGGAGAATGATATTTGAGCGTAAATAAATATAACAAACTCATCTAAAATGTAAGCTCGTCTCTACAATTTCAAATTCATGATCTATTACACCACCCACAAATACAAGTTTACTGAACCAGCCATTCTCAAGCGGTAACTCATAAAATTACTTACTAAACTCAATGTTGCTTACTTTGGTTGATTGCGCGAGAACTGGTGTGTAAACGCAATCCATACGCGTTTTACAGAGACAACGTTGCAAGTCTCTTGCTTCTCTGTCAATAGTTCCGTCGCTAATTTTTAGATGAGCATCATTTCTATTTCTACAAGTACAGACATATTTATCTAAGATACATCCTTCTACTTTCGTGGAATTGAACAATTTTCATTTCCTGTGTTCCACTCAGTTTTCTCCTAAGAACTGCTATTTTTGTGGAATAGACTACCATGTGGTTTCTTCCCTGAACTCTCCAGTCTTGACATCTTCAAATCAAGGGCCAATCGTCATTTTTAACTGTCGTCCTCATAACATTCATTCATCTTTACAATTTAACGGTATACTTCGCTTTTGAGTATCTATGAAGCCTTTTATTGGATGAGCTTTGTTAAATAGAAAATAGAAAAATATTTTACAGGTTTTAAAATTTATACGAAATGCCTTATGGAACATGAATTATTGGGAATATTTTAACAATAGAGGAACATACATTTTTAAACAGATATCTTCAAAAGGCATGATGAAGATATACTCTAGGGGAAGTAATTCTTAAATAGAATGAAAATCTAGAAGTGGTTTTCATTTTCCCTCTTACGTACCGTGTCCCTTCAGAAGGTTGGCGACTATGGCTGTGCAAAACATCCTGTTTTTTGTAGCCCTTTGTAAATTTTGTGTTTTTGTTATAACTCCTTTTCTGCATTGATACAAGCTCGTAAAGTAGCTCATGTGCATGTTTTCGAAAAGATTTTATAATACTACATCGTACACAAAATTATATATATATATATATATATATATATATATATATATATATAATTATGAATTGAATGTACATCTCAAAACAGAAGTTTCCGTGTCACATTGTACTTTTAATTCATAATTATATGATCATATTATGCACTACAATATTTTGAATTGAGCACACTTTATAAAAAAAATAAATGCCAGGTAACTCAAAATCGTAAAGCCTTCGATCCTCTTCACCTGGATTCATATATATATATAATATATATATATATATATATATATATATATATGTGTGTGTGTGTGTGTGTGTGTGTGTGTGTGTGTGTGTGTGTGTGTGTGTGTGTGTGTCACGCAGAGGAAAATATATCACATATATCTATACAGAAAAAGAGTGTAAAGAAAAAAAGGAAAGGCGCTTATATATATTATGGAAATTCTCCTGTGTTTCTGGAGAAACCATGAAGTCAGATTTAAATAGGCCTTATTCATATAAATTTATCTTAGGTGAGAAAATTATCCACGAATGAGAAACGGAGTCATGATTTTTCTCAAATTGAAAACGTTGATCTGAAGTGTCTTTCTATATCCAGCAAATATATATTTTGAAAGGGAAACTGCCCATGGAATTGTAAACTGTCACATATGCCGGATGAGGAAGAATTAACCTCAGCGTCGGCCCCAAAGACCAGAATAAAAAGTACAGTTTGGCTGCTGTATACAAATTGAATGACTGGCCACACTTGTTACTTTGGGAAATAATGTCACTAAGCGATTGTCACGAGAGTTATCTTCACAAATCGCCTTGTGTGTTCTTACAGATGCTAATTTTTTTGAACGATTAATTTATATTTTTTCTAAAAATTCTCAGATTTTTGGTAATTTGCAAAGTAGACCGCCGTGTATATTTTAGAGTCTTTCGTCAAATTAGCACTATTCAGCAAAGAGTTATAAAACAAAATGCAAAAAGAAACTAATGAAGAGTTCCCTAATCTTGAACGGGATATATATTATGGTCTTATCATTCAGAAAATCTTCGTACTAAGAATGTATATGCGCACTTGATATCTATATATATTTTTCCGTTGAGTAAGAATAAAAGTAGATTCCCAAACCCATACAAATGAAATGCTTCGTTTAAAATTACATACATTTCCAAGCGGCGGTAACAGATATCAATCTTTCGTTTAAAAGTAGGCAAAAGGAAATGACTGCATGTTAAAGTTGAATAAATTCATCACTTGCAATTCAAAGTTTTATTGAATATATTGTGCTCTCGAACAAGTAGAGTATATTTCTCTAATTCAGACTGATTGCTTAGTGTCCGATTGGATCTATAGTAGCGTTTCTGCTCAGTGCCGTCGGCCGTTATCACCTAACTTTTGTCTAAATCGAAGCGCGTAAGAGACGACCTATCTATCGGTAGACATAAGAAGAGATCTCGCTATTCTTATCCCGTGGGATTTTATGCTTTTCGTATCATGGTGTATTATATTTGAAGTTGCTACAAAGAATCTTCAAAGAGATGCAAAGTAGCGCCAGCTATCGGCTGTTGAGAGAAAATGCTAGAGATGCGTTTGCAGACGGCGTTGTCGTCGCATTCATTGCGGGCAGAAAGAGCAGACCTTGTGCAATAATGTGGATTATATCTTCATTTATAAATATATTTACATAGTCTTTGATCTCACTGAGAAAGGAAAATAGAAAGAAAAACTGAAAGAAAAAGAAAGCATTAATGATAAAAATGACAATGATAAAGAAGAACTGAAAAGGGGAGATAAAAAGAAAAACGAAAGATAAAATGTAAATAGAAAAGATAAAGAAAAAATAAAACAAAGGAAAACAGCGAGAAAAGAAAATGGCAAAAGAAAGAAAAAAGTTTGGAAGAGAGAGAAAAACACATATATTAAAACAGAGACAAAGAAAAAGAAAGTTTGAAAGAACCCAGATAAAGAAAGCCAAGTTGAAAGAGAGAAGAAGAAAAAGAAAGTTTTAAAAAAAGGGTGGATGAAAGAACTATTCAATGAACAAAAGAATGAACAAAGGAATGAACGAAAGAAAGGTAGAAATATTAAAAACAAAGAAAGGGAAAAACCAATGAAAGATAGACGGACGGTGGAAAAGGGAAATAGAAAGAAAGGCTAAAATTAAAATATAATAGCAAGTAATAAGAGCATGTCGGTTAGAAACAAAGAGTTCCTTATCAGCGATATATATATATATATATATATATATATATGTGTGTGTGTGTGTGTGTGTGTGTGTGTGTGTGTGTGTGTGTGTGTAATTTTAAATCCCCCCAAAAATAATATATAGGTAAAATACCAAAATCCAGATCAAAATTTTGTTTTTGATTGTTGCTAGGGAAGCAAGCTTTTTCTCGACAAAATAGCTGTTGAACGAATGTAGCATTCGGAATTATATATATATATATATATATATATATATATATATATATATTGCCGAAAACCCAAAGAACAGATAGATTACACACCCTGCTCAAACATTTATTTTGTTAAAATTATCGGTATCCATTTAAATAATGTGTGGCCCCACTATGTAACTTATTGAGACAAAATCAAAAAGTTACATGCCTTCACACCAGTTCATTCTGCTTTTTTTCGCGACCCAAGTTTTCAACTTCATAGTTACCTAATTCTCATTTTCGATTGAAAATACTGTCATACCTACAATCATATTCTCTAACAATTACACCTTTATTTTTAAATAAACATGAATTCATCTTATATTTTCTAAATAAATCATTTTCACTATTTATTTTAAAATATGACCTGAAGAAGAAAGTATTGTTCTGAAACACAAAATTTTTTGTGTAGTGATATAACATTTTTATAAAGTATTGTAATTATAGAATCACAATATATATATATATATATATATATATATATATATATATATTAAAATATATTAAATATTGTCCAGCGTCTGTAATATTTAAAAAATTTTTTTTTTCTTTAGTTTCTTTCTTTTTCCCTCCCTTCCTTCTTTTATCTCTCTTACCACCTTTTTTCCGTGTTGCTTAAACTTACGTCGATTTAACACGGCTGTCTGTTAATTTTTAGTTACATTCTCCCTTTTTTTTGCGAACCCAGACGATGTCAATTTTTTTCTTTTCTTATTTATTTGATTTTATTCTATCTTTTTCTTTTTCTTTTTCGTTTTCTTTTTCTTTTTCTTTCCATTTATTTTTATTTTTATTTTATTTTATTATTTATTTTTTAATTTCTTTGCAATCTATTTAAAAAGGAAAAGTAGACTAATTTTTCTCCAGTTTCTGAAAGGTTTTTTCTGTTGCTGAGGTGATGTGTCGTCCCCCGTGGGGATCTTCATATCGAAATGGCCATTCAACATCTTTGAATTAATCCTTTTTTAATATATATTTGCTCTGTAATATTTTATTACATGGAGCTCTCTTCCTGTATCATTTTTTAATATTAAAATAAATTTTTAATATTAATTAGGATCGGGTTTTTTGGAATTTACCTTCCTGCTTTTTTCCCTTGGATTGAAGTATCTGAATTAAAAAAAATATATATATATATATATATGTGTGTGTGTGTGTGTGTGTGTGTGTGATTAAGAAAAAGATTATGAAAGTACAAAAAAGTAAGAAACGTACAGAAACAGAGAAAGAAAGAGAGAGAGAGTTAGAAACACACTAACTTCCTGTGAAGTTCTCGTTCTTTCTTTCTTTTTTTCTTTCTCTCTAGACAGACTAATAACCTGAAAGAATAAAAGAGAGGAGAGAGATCGGGAGAGAGAGATAGAGGAAGGAAATAAATACTCTCCAGTAAAAGAGAATCAATATCAAAATAAATTTGAGACGCAATACCCGTAAATAGAAACAAGAGAATGGCGAAGAGAGAGAGAGTGTGTGTGTGTGTGTGTGAGAGAGAGAGAGAGAGAGAGTTAGAGTGAGGTAGATAATGAAAGTGAGAGAAAGATTTTTAAAAAATGACAAAAGGAAAAGTTAGAAAAAATGAAGAAAAACAAAAATTACAGAAACAGAGACTAATTATAAAGAAAGAAAATATCAAGAGGAAACATATGAATACAAATACGAGGAGATTGAAACAGACAAAAACAACGAAAAAACAAGCTAAAAAAAAGAAAAATGGTAAAATAGAATTAAAAAACAACTAACAATTCGTGCGTCTATTGGATTCAATTGATAGATTGCAAAACATATAATTCAATTATAAAATCAATTATCTGAGAACTAATCGAGATACGTTTCAATGCGTGATTAAATGTATACGGAGATCATTTTTCTATGTTTGCGAATTAACAAAATAAAATAATTAAACTTTAATATTTAGAGAATTTGGCTTGATTAATGTAAAATGATTCATTTTCCACCTTTATAAAAAATAAATTAGAAATTTGTGATAAATTTGAATGTAATAATATAATTTACACGTAATTTTCGTTAAGATCGAGGAGTCACAACTATTAGCATATAGGTTTTCCTACCTAAAAGTGCGTGCCGAAAATTTTACTTATCGTCGTTTTTGTTTAGCGTAAAGAACGAAATAAAACATATTTTCTTTAGATCCAGATATCCCGTGACTTATTAGAGTCGTAGGGGTTCCAGATGTACCTAAACCGGTTACCTCCCAGTCTGTCTTGCTATTTTACCCATAGCGTGGGAGAGAAGAGATGAACTCACACATTTCCTAAAGGTGTCAGCACGTAATTATGCCTCCATAAGAATTCTTGATAACCTGACTCAAATTTTTATTTGAAAAATGTGTTTTTATAAAAATAGATATAAGCTTAGAAACTCAGTGCACGCACACGCACACACACACACAGACAAAAACACGCAGAGAAAAACACACAAACACACACATATATGATAAAATATAGTTTGAAGTGCTCAATATACAGGAATACAGCGTACGTAAATATACAATAGCATGATGATAGTGAAATTAAACAAATTGTCGCTTATGGGTGTTGACTTCAATGTCCGCTTATATAGTGGAACCTGTTGTATGCGACCACCATTACTGTAATCAAAACTGGTTGTATAAGACAGGTGGTCGCTCATTAAAGGCTCATAGTCATTACCTATTTACGCCAGCAATGTATATTCCACTCGTCAGAATTTACATATTAGAATTTTACAATGTAATCTGTTAATAAATAAATAAGGTTGTAAGAAAATGGACTAACTTTAAAGAGATTTATTCAACATAATTCATTTTAAAGTTTTAAAAGAAGTATTTACAACGGTGAAAAAGAGACCAAAATATTTATTCACAAAACATATTTGTTAAGTAGAAAAAACGTATACAGTTTCAGTTTTTTCTTAGAGGTGAGCGATAGCAAAAGAGAATCTGCGATAAGACAAGGAAAAGAAACAAACATACAAAAAACTGACAGCGATCTTGGTTAGGGGTAAAGAAACAGAGAGATAGAGATAGATACCCAGATAGAAATAGAGTAGATAAATAGACAAAACAATAAAGGAACGAAAGAGATAAACATTTGAGAAAGGGACATAGTTGTGATTTTCCTCATCCCGGAATTCATCTCACTACAGAGACGGATATAAATCCCTTGAGTATGTTAAACGCAATATTTGTTGTACAAAACAGCCGATGTTTGACCATGAGGTGAACTCAAGGAATGTACATTTTAACAAGAAATAACAGTTTAATACAACACTACACTAACAAAACAATGAGGAAGTGCTCCCTGGCTTAGATCAAAGCAAAATGAAATAGATTACTTATTTAGTTTCTCCTAATTCAGAAGTTCACAGTGTACGTCCAAAATGGAATTTTTAAGCGGTCGCTTCATCATTGATTTTCACTCGTTGATGTTAGTTGCTGGTCGCATTCTGAAGGTGGTCGCTCAATAAGGGTCAATTAGCATTAGCATATCGTCCGTGCTTAGAAAAACGGTCGTTAACGAAGAAGGTCACATACATATCTATCTATCTATCTATCTATCTATCTATCTATCTATCTATGTGTGTGTGCCTAATCATACTGATGAGCTGTGATACAGTGAAATAGTCTTGTATGTACATGACTAATATATTATGCTCTAATTACGATTGAGCTCTCTTGAGAAGAAAATTTTAAAAAGAGTTTCCACTTCTGCTATATGCGTGACTCTTCAGAAATGAATTGAGTTCTTTCGGTAACTGGCGTGTGTATACACTGCTTATATACAACACGTTAAAATCACCCTTAGGGAGTAGCGACCCCGATGACACCAAATCGGTCGTGTTTCGATCCCGGCAAGAAGCAAGTGGATGTGTCTAGGCACACGAATGAGCTGTGATACAGCGAAACAGGCTTGTATGTGAATGACTAATATATATATATATATATATATATATATATATATATATATATGTGTGTGTGTGTGTGTGTGTGTGTGTGTGTGTGTGTGTTTGTGTGTGTATGTGTGTGTGTGTACAGAATATGTTATATTAAATTATGTTATAATATCACTACAAAATTAGCTATTTTAACACTTTTTGTGTCTTATCATGGTGCTGATTGCAAATTAAATTTTTTTTGTGTATATATATATATATATATATATAAGCAGGAACATTTCTTTTAAATATGTTTCGATACAAGCAGGTCGTCCGTACAGTTAGACATCCGATTGCTTCTAGCTAGGATTGATACCCGACCGAATAAACATAAACTCATCGATTTTAGCCTCTGAGGTATGGAGGCTCGGTTTAGTAAAGCGGACTTTAGCGTGCTATATACAAGAAAACACGCCAGTAGCAGAGAGTGTTCAAATTCATTACTGAATGAACGATGCGTAGTACAAACACACACACACACACACACACACACACACACACACACACATATATATATATATATATATATATATATATATATATATTACTTTTACAAATTCAGTTATGAAATGGATTAACTCCGACATATTTTAACCTATTTGGATACTCGCATTTGAGTAGATGATCTGTTTTTTATGGAATTAAACAATATTTATTAACATCCATTAAGAATAATGTTTAAACTAACAAATTGAAATATATCTAATTCGTAATGGATTTCGTAAATTTCTGTAAATAAATTGTTTTTGTTTACATTAGGATACGAAACCGAGTAGGTATCAACATATCAAAAAAATCGGTAAAATTGTTCAAAAGCTCTATAAGGGATTTGTTTGCTCGTAAGACCTGCGTGATCAAGCAGTCTAAGACACGTCAGATGTAATGATCTAGGCAACTCATGTTCGAATCCTTCCTTTCTCGATTGTTCTGGCCAGTAGATGCAAAAAATATACTGTTTAATTATAAAAAAAAACAGCATCTATTGAAATACCATTAAAAAAATAATGTTTCAACAAATTAATATATATATATATATATATATATATATATATTGAGACCGTAGGGAGATTGTTAACGTTTATTAAATCGGGCTTGTGCCAAATATAACCAAACTCACATCAACTTAGGATTATTCGCTATCATCAGAAAGTTGTAAGTTGTTGGAATTGTGGAAGAATAAAAATATACCTTTCGTATGTCTAGAAATTTATTAATAGAAAAGGATAAAATGAACTAGAAGACGTTAATGTTCAAAAAGACAGTATTAAGAAGTTAAGTGTATCAAGAGTTCCTAGAAATCCTTGCAAGTGAGTGTATGTGTACATAAGTAGGAACGTATTTATGTATGTATGTATGTATGTATGTATGTATGTATGAGCCTTTATTGTTGGGTCGGATTGTTTTGGAAGTTATCACTCAGGGTGAATGGTGAAACTGAAGCAGGTGAGATGAGAGTTGAAAGAGTGAGAAAGATAGAAACAATAACAATAGCGATCGTTGGGCGTTTGTCAAGTGTACGTGTTAATTACGCTCGTCATCTTAACTCTCTGACGGCGGTCGAACTTGTTCCGTCTTTTTTTCGTTTGTGGAGTTCATTTGAGAATTCACTCCCGGGTGTGATTGTGGCCTTTCTATTGTGTTTTTAGCCGTTTCCTAGTTTTCTATTGGCTAAAAAACATTTTGCATCGAGCTGTTAAATTTCTCATGTTTTGTGTGTTTATCAAAGATGGTAAATTCGAGCAAATTCTTTTATTTCTAACAAAATTTGAATATTTAAATCTAGAACTTGTTTTGCTCACAATATATATAATGACTGAGTTTTTTTCCATCCCCTAGTTGCTCGGGCGGATAGCCAATCCCTTTTGCCGAAACCTGCTCAAATGCATTTGTAGTATAACACCTACAGAGACCATCTGCAGTTCAACATCTACAGAGACCAGCTTTCTTTTATACTTCAACTATACTGACTGGACCTTAGAGTTTGAGGAAGAGAACATATCATCTGGCCTTATCGGCAGTTTCAATAACGCCAATACGCTTGGTTACGATGTCTTGTGACTACTAGCACAAGTGAAACACTCCCGTGCATCACTGTGCCGATAGAACGTTCGCTGCGAAGGTGTCAATATTTTTACACATTGAATACTATGGAAATGGAATATTTGGGTGTTTTAAATTTCATTTTACTATCCCTCTTTGCTTTTTTCTTAAAGAAGACCCATTATATACTTATTTCCCTGATAGCCACAAATCTCCAAGAATTTAAATTCAAAGTCATTTTCCATCTCTTGTCTTCTTGACTCACATCTTTTCCCTGAAAACCTTTGTATCATGTTATTCTTCCTTCCCACTCTACTCTCATGCAACCCTCTTCACACCTTATTCTCAACGTTCTCTTACTCATTCTCTGACACCCCAGTAACTTATCCCTCTTTCTCATCACTCACATCTTATGTAACCTCCTCCACGCCAGTGACGATTCTGCTTGGCTTGGAGTAAATGATCATATAAAAATTATATTTTAAGGGATTCTTCGTAGCGAATCGCGTCTCAAGTGATTCCGTTTAATACTCTATCCATTTTGATGGACTTACGGTCATATCACGTTAAATGCACCGGTTCTCGCTCGATCACTGAAGTTAAGCAACGTTGAGCTTTGTCAATAGTTAGATGGGTGACCGCTTGGGAATACCAGGTGCTGTAGGCGTTTATTGACGGATGTGCGTTGTGATGCAGGAGATATCGGCTCGGAAACAGAAATCGGTGGTCCGAGTTCGAATTCCAGTTGAAGACTCTGCATTCGCTTACGCACTGGTACACTTGGGAAAGGTATTAATCTGTCCCTTCCCTCCAGTTATGGATTAAATGACAGGGCAGGACTTGAAACCCTGCCATTAAACAAATCCAATGAAACTTTCTCCATCGGGGAGAAAACCGGATCAACACCGTCCAGGGTCAATGCGGCTTGGGCACATTTTCGATAGTGAAGTGGGGGTGCTGAACTTCTACTGTTATATGTTTATTATTGTGTTTTGTAGCAATAGCATTATTTTAATTCATACTAGGTTTTCTTTATTTTATTTATATAGGAAGCAGATAAAAGAATACTTAAGCAATAAGAGAACAAAACTTATTCTAACTTGCACTTCAGGCTGTGAAAGACAATTGTGTATTTCAGTTTATAGCGTTGAATTTCAATATTTATGTAATACAGTGCAAAAGTCAAAGCCCAGCTTAAACTAAACTAAATTTTCTACTTGTAAATGACATATCCCGATTTTTAACAGATTCATGTCCATAGCTAAACTTCATTCACTTTAATTTGGGGGGGGGGGTTTTAAAATGTAATGAATAGTCTTTCCTCTATAAAATTGTCATAGAAAAGTCAGATCCCTATTGCATATGTCAGAAACAAAGTGCACTGAACGATATTTGAAAAATGTATATTTCAGCTTTATTATTATTATTATTATTATTATTTGTTATGTCGCCAAGTATAAATGAATAACTCAACAACAAAATCAGAATATAAGTTGCATTCCGCGGAAAGACGGTTAGTATGTAAAGAAGTGATTAGTAATATTTACAATAGAAAAGATACAAGAGTCCAATCCGTCGTAAGACGTGTGTATACGTGATTACTTCCGGTACGCCACCGGAAGTGTGACTAACTCTTCACTGACTCGCACTGACTCTTCAGTAACTCATTAGAGACTCTCAAGTGACTCTCCACGACTGTATTTACTAGCCTTCCCACGCAAGGCTGGATGTGACGCATGGTCATTTTATTGTGGGTATTCCCGGCCATATAGCCGTGCCAAAAAATGTCTGTCTATTTTTGCCCAGTCGTGGTTCTACCCTTCGGCGGAACCACGACTGGGTTATTGCTCTCTGCTCGGAAGCAGAGAGCGCCCCCTTCCCACCGCCCGAAGGCAGAGAGCTGACAGTGTCGTAGAGTCGTCAGTCTAGTGACTAGGTATGACTGTATTTACTAGCCTTCCCACGCAAGGCTGGATGTGACGCATGGTCATTTTATAGTGGGTATTCCCGGCCATATAGCCGGGCCAAAAAATTTCTGTCTATTTTTCCCCAGTCTTGGTTCTACCCTTCGGTGGAACCACGACTGGGTTATTGCTCTCTGCTCGGAAGCAGAGAGCGCCCTCTACGCGAAGGCAGAGTGCTGACAGTGTCTTGGAGTCGTCAGTCTAGTGACTCGGTCCGACTGTATTTACTAGCCCTCCCACGTAGGCTGGATGTGACACATGGTCATTTTATAGTGGGTATTCCCGGCTATATAGCCGGGCCAAAAAATCTCTGTCTATTTTTGCCCAGTCGTGGTTCTACCCTTCGGCGGAACCACGACTGGGTTATTGCTCTCTGCTCGGAAGCAGAGAGCGCCCTCTACCCGAAGGCAGAGTGCTGACAGTGTCGTAGAGTCGTCAGTCTAGTGACTCGGTCCGACTCTCTAGTAGAGAATCCACCATTGCTATATATAGCAATGGGAACAGTCCATTTGTAGTCAAATAGGAGCGGCGCCCTAACATTATTATTATTATTATTATCAGCATGATTTCCATTATTAAATTATGACATGTGTCTTAATAAATTGACATAATGGCTCAAATAAAAAAAAATCAAAATAAAGATCGTGGAAATAACCGCGAAAATAAACCAGAGATAAGAATTTACTATACATTGAATAACATTATGTGCAGTTTATCATGTATCTTCATCCTGCAGCAAGAATGCTGGTGTCCCACAGGGCTCTATCCCTTCATCCTACAGCATGAATGCTGGTGTCCCACAGGACTCTATCCTGGGCCCGACGATCTTTCTTATTTTCATCAACGACCTCCCAGATGAGATCAAGTCCCAAGTAGGCATCTACGCAGATGACACTACAATATACTCCCGCACCAGTAAGAAACCCCTCGTGGCGTACTGACATAATCTCGCTGATGACCTTGAACGGGATCTACACTCTGTGGTGAATTGGAGCAAGAAGTGGCTTGTCATCTTCAATGCGTCTAAGACCAAGCTGTTGTCTGTCAACCATCACAGGCAACCTCTCCTGCCTCCCATAAGCATGGACCAAGCGAGTCTCCATGAGAGCAACACACTACGCTTCCTCGGCCTTACCCTCTCCTCAGATCTCAAATTGAACCACTATATTGAATCCATAGCTAAATCTAAAGCTAAGAAGGTTGGGTCACTATGTCGATCCAGGATGTTTTTCCGCCTGAATCCATCTTGCAGATATACAAGTCAACCATCCGTCCGTGCATGGAGTACTGCTGCCATTTATGTTCAGGCGCCCCTGCCGTTCTCCTCAGTGTTCTCGACAGGCTGCAAAGGAGAGTCTGTAATGTGATAGGTACTGATCTGGCGGCTCGACTGCAGGCACTTCCCCACCGTCGAAATGTGGCCTCCCTTTGTCTGTTCTATAAATACTTTCATGGCTTCTGCTCGGACGAACTTAAGTCACTGGTGCCTCCTCAGCAGATGTTTACTCGTGCAACCAGACTGGCAACTGGGTCCCACCCATTCACAGTCAGGTTAGCCAAATGCAGACGACAATTCTACTTCTTCAGCTTCTCTCGCACTTCCCTCCTGTGGAAGTCGTTCCCATATTCTTGCTTTCCTGACGGCTACAACCTCCAGAATTTTAAATGCAATGTCAATACTCATCTATTAACCACTGGATTCTAGCTCTCTCTATATCCCTATATCCTTCCCTTTCTCTCCACCTATGTATCTGTCATCGCACCTGCATTCTCAGCTTTTTAGTAGGGACGTTAGTATGATTTGCCGAGATTTTGAGCTGATTAAGAGAAGACTGTCAATTATATATATATATATATATATATATATATGTGTGTGTGTGTGTGTGTGTGTGTGTGTGTGTGTGTGTGTCAAAATTAAGTGTAATATTGGTGCAATAAATTAATTTTTGTTGTTTTTCTTTTAGTATTTCCGACCGCCTCAATAATGATCAAGAAATAAATTGTATCACAAAGACAGACACTTGTTTTTACCAATGTTCTGGTATATTTAGAACTGCTGATATCACAGTTAATTCTACCGTCTTAGTGTAAGAAAAGCTATGTGTTTAAATCTGTCACAAGGATTCTGAGAATTACAAAATGTCTATATGTAACTTTCTTATCCTATTTTAAATATTTTAAACATATGTTAAATATTTAATGACCATTTTCAAAAGCCACATCCTGATGCGAAAAAAATATCTCGATTAATTTTAGAATAATATTTTCGAGTATTGAGATAGCATCTGCCATACCAATAATTAAAAAAAACGATATTAAAGTCTTATATTGCTCACACCTGTGACACTTTCTCTTAGGATATCTTGTTACTTATCAAATGTGCATTCCTTATTTTAGCACAAACAACCAAAATACAACAGACAACTTAAAATAAATATTAGAAGATAATGTCAAAAAGCATTTCAGCACAAATTGTATGTGCCACCATGAAGTAGACAAAGCTCTTATTATATCAGTATGCTAAAGAAGCTGTTAAAAATCAACCTTTCAGAATCTATGCAATGTATAAAAATCCTTAGGAATAATAGCTGTGTTGAAATATTATTTAAAAACTCTTCCTTTATATAGAAACACTTTTGGTCAGTAATGTTTGTCTTGCTACTATCTACGGTCTACAATTCTTTTGCAGTCTTGTTACGTAAGTTGAACTCTATCTTCTGCACCTGTTGTCTTTAGTATATCACAAGGCTGTCAAATTTACCGAACTCTCTTTCCTCATATTGCATTCTTGGAATACCAGTTTTCCCTCTCTCATTTTAAGTAAAGTTTTTTATAGAATATTCATTAAAACTTCGTCCTTTGTCACGGGTTCCATTCATCTTATTCTTCTGTATAACTACATTACGTTTACAGCAAGTTCCATTTTAATCTGGATGTAAACTGATCAGCATTAACTTCGATACAGGAGGATTGATATTGTAGAAGTAGGGAGATGGATAAGGTTTACTGAATAGACCTTGTGTTAACCATGACCAAAATTTCCACGACTTACAGGTTTTATCCAGAATTATTAGAAGGTTATCAGAAAGTGGATTTAGTAGAAAAATAAAAGTAAATATTTTATATGTTTAAATAGAAATTTAGTCATAGAAAAGAATAACATGATTTGGTAGAAGTTCAAACGTTGAATGAGAAACAGTATTAAGAAGTTAAGAGTATCAAGAGTTCGTAGTAGTCCTTTCAAGAGTATGTTTATGTGTACGTAATCAGGAACGCATGTGTGTATGCATGTATGAGCATTACATGAGAATAGACGTGTCTTTGAAGTATTCGCTCAGTCTTAAAAAGTTCCGTCCGGTTATCAAGTATAAGAAAAAACAGGAAGTGAGAGGTGAGAAAGAATGATAGAGACAGTAATAAAAACGATCACTTGAAGTTTGTCAAGGGTACGTGTTAATTACGCTCGTTTCTTTTCTATCTGGCGACAGTCAAAAATTATTCCGTCATTTGGGAATTCACTCCCGGATGTGATTCTGGCTCTTCCATTGAATGACAAACAAACTTCGGGTTCATAAAAATATTTGCTTCTGATAATTAAAGATTATTTGATTTTTTTTTTTAGATGTTTCCTATTTTTTGTTAGCAAAAAAAAATTTCTCATTGACGTATGGAATTTAACGAGTTTTGTTTTGGATTTGCTTTTTCATGTGTGCTAAGCAAGGTTTTGTAAATTCGAGTAAATTCGTTTGTTTCTAACAGAATTAATGAGTCAGTCTTAGTATTTGAATTTTAAATCTAGAACATGTTTTGTTCACTAAAATATTACATAGACGTTAAGCGCGCTTTCATTTGTTTCTAACTGCATTTTCTTGTTTTATAATATTTTGATTAGCTTGTGAAAGCCATATTTAGCTATTCTAACGCCCTGTTGGAACACCGAGTCAAATTCATATTGTCTGTGAAAACAGTTCCCAGAGAGAAAGCATTCTGTCTTTATATGAAAGAGTTTAGTTAATGAACGATCCGTTACATGTCAATTTCGATGTTTTGGCGTTTTCAAGACTATTCTTCTTATTGTTAAATAAAATTAATGAAAAACTGTTATTTTGTCGAAAGGTTATGAGCAGCGCTTTGCAGAAGTTTAGCTCATAGGGATTTCTACAAGCACACAAACGGTTTTATTGCCTACAGTTACTGAAGCCATAAAGAATTTTCTGCGGGGAAAGATCTGAATTAACTTACGAGTTTGGCAAATCTTCCAAGAAGAGTTATAATCTCCCTATTCTAAATTATTTATGACCCCTGCAATCGTAGTCAATAAAATAATTTTTTTTTCTGTTTGTTCGAATACGTATGAAAATTTGTTCATGAGCCGCATCTTATCGCGTTGGTTGACATTCGCAGCATCCGTTTCTTCTAATATATTCACACTGATCAATCAACCTTCCTTTATTATTATTATGTCATTTTTCATCATATTTCGATTTCTGCTTTGGTCTCACTACCAACCAAGTCTGCGGGGAGACCTAAGGCAGGTAGTGGCGTGTTGTTATGGCTCCATTTCATGTTTTTCTATCTTCCCTATCATCCTCAGCATTACATAGATAAAGTTTTCCTTAGTGTGTGGGCTGTACTTAATAAGACAATTTTTTGTATGTCTCTTAAGCTGGGGTTTCCAGGGATTCTTTCAATGTGTTGTTTTGTTCCATTTTTTATCATTCAAAGTGCACCTACTATCACTGGCACAACTCTTGTTTTCAATTTCCACATTTTTTCTATTTCAATTTCCAGATCTTTATATTTTGACAGTTTTTCAAATTCCTTGATTGCTATATTACAATCCGCTGGACAAGCCATATCAATTAATAGACAAGTTTTCTCCTTCTGGTTTTTAACAATTATGTCTGGCCTGTTTGCTTCAATTTTTCTGTCTGTGTAGATGGTGTAATCCCATAGAATGGTTACATCTTCTATTTCTGTAACCGGTGCTGGATGATGTTCATACCAGTGTTTGTTTACAGCTTTTCCATAATGTTTGCACATTGTCCAATGTAAATATTGCCCAACTCTATCGTGGCGATTTTTATATTCGTTTGGGGCAAGTACAGAACAGCCTGAGATTAGGTGGTCTATTGTTTCTTGGTGTTTATCACAAAACCTGCATTTTGGATCCATATTATTATGCATAATATTTGCCTGAAAGTTTCTCGTGAAAAGATTTTGGTCTTGTGCTGCAAGTATAAATCCTTCAGTTTCAGACTTTAATCCAGATGCACGTAACCATCGATGAGTATTAACTTTGTCAACATTGGATTTATTGGCACGTACTGGATATTGGCCATGCAGAGGTTTGTCTTGCCAGTGTTGTTTCATCTTTTCAAGAGCTTTATCTTTGGCTTTCATTTTCATATTTTTTGCCGCAATAGTTGGTTCTTGGCTTCTGTTTTGCTTTTCTACAGAATCTACTAACTGTAAATCTTGTTTGTATTTACTGCCTTCTTTTATTATTGAATATTTTTTCTTTCTTTCTTCATGTTGCCTTACTAATTGTATCATCCAATCCTTTGTTGTTTCTATGTATGTTAGTAAGCCAATAGTTGTTGTCTTGTATGACAATTCCAGCTGAATAAGACCCCTTCCACCTTCTTTATGGGGTATGTATAGACGGTCTACATCAGCCTTTGGATGATGCATCTTATGCTTAGAAAGAAGCTTTCTTGTTTTAGCATCCATTCGTCTGATGTCGGTTAGAGTCCAGTTTAAGATGTTGAAGCTATATTGGACAACTGGGATTGCAAGGCTATTAATGGCCATAACTCTATTCTGTGAATTTAATTCAGTTTTTAATATCATTCGTAGCCTTCTATAGTACTCGTTACGCACTATTTCTTTCATTTTTTTATGGTGAATGTTTTCGCTCTCATTTACACCTAGGTATTTATAAGCTTCTTCTGGTTTCAATTCTTTTATTGTTACAGCAGGGTCTAGGCTAATTGAGGATGTTTCTTGTATTGATCCACGTAAAAGTGTAGCTTTAGCACATTTATTCAAATTAAATTTCATTCCAATGTCTTCGCTGAAGCATTTTACAGTTTGCAGAAGACCTTCCAGCTCATTATCATTCTTTTATTATTATTATTATTATTATTATTATTATTATTATTATTATTTCCTTTGATTTGTGTTACATACTCATATCTTTCTGGGTCCCAACCAAAGACCTAAGTTCAGAAATTGCAACATGATATTTTCCACTGATCATTTTTTATTGAAAAAAAAGACAACGTAATATAACACACACATGTTACATCAAGGTCTTTGTAATGATTGAGGTGGATTTGTGAGTACATTTTTTCGTATTTATTTAAAGCATGGGTTACCAGGAATCCATTTAATGATTCTATTGGAAGTTTTTCAACTAAAACTGGAATTATTGATGTCCTCATGTGCCACATTTTCTTAGATTTCTTCTGCAAGATCCTTGAATTTTAATGGTTTTTGAAGATACTCAACGATATATACATTTCTGCGGGGACTGATATGATAATATCACAATGGCGAGATGATTAGCATTGATTCTTCTGTCTGTGTGTAAAGACCCATGAAATTGTTACGGGTCCTATTTCTATAACCGAGTTTGAGTGATGTTAATACCAATTTCTCGCAGATTTATTCCGGTAATAGAAGTATATTTTACATTACAGATAATGACACACTCATTCATGCCGACATTTATATTTTGTGCGCACTAACACCGTGTAACCCGATAAAAGATAGGCAATTATTACTGGATATTTATCACATAATTTACATTTGGAGTAAACAAATATTTTCTTAGTCAGCAAACATTTGTCCTATTATTATTAATATTTTTATGTTGTCATTTTTTATTCTATTTTGATTTCTGCTATGGTTGCACTACCTACCAAATCTGAGAGAAGACCTAAGGCAGGTAGTGGTGTGTTGTTATGACTCAATGTCATGCTTTTTTCATATCTCCTTAACGTCCCTAGCGTTACATAGACAAAGTTCTCCACTGTGTGTGGGCTGTAATTAACAAGAATTTTTTTGTCTATCTCCTAAGCTGGGGTTTCCAGGGATTCTTTCAATGCATTGTTTTCTTCCATTTTTATCATTTCAAGTGTAACTACTATCACTGGCACGATTCTTGTTTTCAATTTCCACATTTTTTCTATTTCAATTTCCAGGTCTGTATATTTTGACAGTTTTCCAAATTCCTTGGTTGCTATGTTACAATTCACTGGACAAGCCATATCAATTAATAGTCCAGGTTTTTTCTGTTTTTTTACCAATAAAATTTTTTTACCGGCCTATTTGCTTCAATTTTTCTGTCTGCTTAAATGGTGTAATCCCATAGAATGGTGACATCTGTTATTTCTGTAATCAGTGCTGAGTGATGTTCATACCAGTGTTGGTTTACATATTTTCCATAGTGTTTGCCCATTTTTCAATGTAAATATTGCCCACTCTATCGTGTCAATTTTTATATTCATTTGGTACAAGTACAGAACATCCTGATATTAGATGATCTATTGTTTCTTGGTATTTATCACAGAACCTGCATTTCGAATTCACATTATTATGTATAATATTTGCCTGGAAATTCCTACTGATAAGGCTTTGGTCTTGCGCTGCAAGAATAATGCCTTCAGTCTCAAACTTTAATCCAGATGCACTTAACCATCGATGACTATTAACTTTACCAACATTGGATTTATTAGCAGGTTCTGAATATTAGCCATTCAGAGGTTTGTCTTACCAGCGTTATTTCATCTGTTCAAGACCTTTATCCCAGGCTTTCTTTTTTACATCTTTTGCCGCAATTATTTGTTCTTGGATTCCGTTTTTCTTTTCTACAGGATCTCCTGAATGTAAATCTTGTTTGTATTTACTGCCTTCTTTCATTATTGAATATTTTTTCTTTCTGTTTTCATGTTATTTGACTAATTGTATCATCCAGTCATTTGTTGTTTCTATATGTGTTAGTAAGCCAATCGTTGTTCTTGTATGACAAGTCTAGCTGAATAAGACCTATTCCACCTTCTTTACGGGGCATGTGTACAGCCTTTGGATGATGCATCTTATGCTTAGAAAAAAGGTTTCTTGTTTTTTAGTCCATTCGTCTGATGTCCTTTAGAGTTCAGTTCAAGATGTTGAAACTACTTTGGACCACTGGGATTGCAAGGTTATTGACTGCCATAATTCTGTTCTGAGAATTCAATTCAGTTTTTAATATCAGTCGTAGCCTTCTATAGTACTCTTTACGCACTATTTTGTTAATTTTTCATGGTGAATTTTTTTCACTTTCATTTACATCTAGGTATTTATATGCTTCTTCTGGCTCTAAATCTTTTATTGTTACAGCAGGCTCTAAGCTAGTCTTTACGATCCAGAAATCTGGTACACTATCGAATAGCTTACGATAATCAATCTCGGCAGTACTGAGAGTTTTCTTGTATTGAAGCAGTTTCCCAAGATTATCCTGTTAATAAGTAATTGGTCTTTACATCTGTAACAACCATGTTTGCACCCTTTTTTGTTCAAGCGGTAGTGTGTCATTTCTTTCTAAGAAGAAATATGTCTGTTTTGCCAAAATATATGTTAATAGTTTGTGTGTTGTCGAAAGGGATGTAATTGGTCTGTAGTTATCAGGGTTATTTGTGACACTATTTTTGGAGAGAAGAAATGTAATTCCTTTGGTCATCCATGCAAGAAGTTTAGTGAAATCGTTATCCATTCCTTGAAGTTCTTTGGCTAATTTTTATAATATAGCCAAAAGTTTTGAATTTTATCTATTCGTGGAAATTTTCAATTGTGCGTTTTTTTAGTGCACAATTAACATCCTCTTCTGTAATTCTGTTCTGGTTTATTTTTTATTCGTTCTATCTCTTGCGCAATCCAGTCTGCTTCTTTATTATGTTCTTTAGGGCAAGCCCATATTTTTCCCAGAACTGTATAACTTCTTCCATTTTGGGAAGGGGCTGTCAGTTCAATTCTTTTTTACCTATTTCTCTGTAAAGTTTCTTTGCATCGGTTTGAAAATCTTGTTTTGTCTGTAGAATTTTGTTCTTTTGTCATAACGTCTTATTCTTTGAGTTTTCAGTTTGCTTTATTTTTTCCTTAGTTGATTTGACTTCATTTTCATTTCTAATGTTGTATTTTCTTTTGTTTCTTCTGCATTTTCTAATTCTTACATTTATTCCTCTTGTCAGTTCATAGCGTACTGATAATTCATTTCTGAGTGGTTCGATTTCTTTTTCTATTTTTCTTTTCCAAGGTGGATCTTCATATCTGCAAGACTGCCTTGTTTTTAATATGATGTTCAGTTGTTTTGTTGCTGCTATTGCTGATGCATATCTAGTTTCACTGAGATTTATGTGAGTTTATTTTTCATCCAAGATTATTTTGAGTGCTGCATTGTAGAACTTAATAGTTTCTAGGTTTATGCTTTGTTTGTTATAATTTAGGGATTAGTTCTCTTTCCTCTATTGTAATATTTTGTATCTGACTTATATGGTTTTTGATTTCTTCCTTGGCTTCTTGTATACTTTTCTTGTTTTCCGTAAATGATTCTGTTCAATTTGTTTTGAACTCGTCTGTAACTGACTCAGATCACACCTTTCCAGCACTTCTAAACTTACAACATTATCTTCACAGTGATTTGAGTGAATCACGGTTTCTACATTATGACCTGTGGCTTGTTTGATGTTACTACTTTTTATTTCTGATTCCGGTTTCTTTCATATTTTGTTGGTTCGTCTATTCTGGTTGCAATTCTTTTTATCTCATTAATTTTAGCCTCTGTCAATCGGTTATTTCGCATGATGTATCTTCGTACATTGGCTAATTTATTTTCGTCAATATACTTTCTGTTTGTTTGTACAACCTTTTTTTGCCAAATGTCTATGTTTGGCGAGTGATGTTTTTTTGAGGTTTGACTAACGCTTCATGAAATGCAGTCATATCGACTTTGTACTCCTCACGAAACCATTTTATGTTTTCTTTCTTTTAATATACGGTTATAGATCTAGCTGGAGAATTTTCAGGGCTATCATTAGGATTATCCTGGTTATGGGGACCTGAAGATTCATTCAGTGTGTAGGAGTTTGTTCCTATGGCAGATCTTTCGTTCTCAGGTAGGTTCCCTGTTTATCCACTGGAAGAGCCATACTGGACATTTTATTTCGATTTGTAATTTTCATATTTTACCCATGAGTGACGCTACGGGTACAAAAGTCCACCCAAAGTCTCCTAGCACGTTGGGTTACGGGTTTTTACAAACAGGGTTCCGAAGACTGTAGAGGATCGTTTGTGACCTCATAACGCAGTAGCCATTCACCCCTTGGCACGATTAACACTTTGAGTTGCGGTTTATTGTTCGCAGTTTTCCTTCTCCTAAATGGGTTGCGAAGCGACAGTTGACAGAGACGCGATTGGAATTCAAAGAGGAAGACGCTGGTAAAAAGAAAAACTTAGACGTAACAGCCGCTCAACGAAACAAAATATCACTACACTAGAGTATTTTGTTAAAAAACTGTTGTTACTATCACTAGTCTTTGTAATAAAAATCCTTGTTAAGAAAAAAAATTATTTTTTTAACGTAAACATGATTTTTTCTTCGTATATTATTTAATTTATCTGTTTCTTCTTCAAATGAGCCTAATAGAATCATCAACTAGTTTTCTTATTATTCATATTTCCCTTAGTTGTCAATATTTCGAAATACTACGGTAATTTTTCTTAAAAACGAAACAGGAAAAAAACGATGAAAACAGTTTGATACAATTTCTACGATACTCTTTCTTAGAAAGAATACGAATTTATTTATTTATTTATTTATTTATTATTATTATTATTATTATTATTATTATTATTATTATTATTATCTGGGTTCATTTATGTTGTCTACTCATTTCCTGCTGGTTCTAACCAAAGAGTTAAGATCAGAAATGGTATCATGATATTTTCCCATGAATAATTTTGTAAAAAATAAAACAACCTAGATCAAACACATTTCACGTAGATAGTAGGAGGCTCCTGGGAGTGAAAGGGAACCAGAAGATTTTATAAAGAAGCGGAAATCCAGTCCTAAACAGGAAACAAATAATAAACATATACCCCCGTTCAAAACAACAGTGGGGATGTGGATCAGACTATATATATGAATCTATCTACTCCTAACGAGAAAAATAAATAATAAAAATTTAAAAAAGACAAAGTTAAAGTTGACTTTAGAAGGAATCCTAAACCGCTCTGATTTACGAGTGTGGATGGCAAGATGCTTTGGATTGAAAAAAGAGTACGTGAAGTTGATTGGCGAATTAATATTAATCTTATTAAAAGTGTGCGACACATTTGACTAGCTGGAAAGACCATAGTAATTTGGAGTCATTCAAAGGCAACTTCTACCCAGTGTATTTGAAAATTGCACTGTGTGACAAAACGAAATAATAATTAGAATTATTATTATTATGTCATTTTCATCATAATATTATTTCTGCTATAGTCACACTACCAAACAAGTCTGCGGAAAGACCTAAGGCAAGGTAGTGGTGTGTAGTTATAGCTACATTTTCAAGAAAATTAGTTCAGCCGTTTCGGAGTCTAGAGGTAATGGACACACACACAGACACACACACACTGACACCCAAAGTTCCATTTATAAATAAGTTTATATATATATAAACTCATGGAGGGTGATTTTCCTTGAATCTCCTGACACTTCATACATATTTCTCCATTTTTCTCTTCTAATATCATTTAACTATCTCTTCTTTATTTATTTACCCCACTCCTTCCTATTGAGACTGTTAGTTGCTAGAAAGTATCTCTGTCAATATAGATAAGGCCCTTTCCTTTCACCTGCTCACTAATATATTTGTGTTCGGTGACACTACTGCCCACCATGCCAAGTGGCTAAAAATCTCTGTCACTGATCCTGCTGAGATTCATACCATGAATTTTGCGATAACTCATTCTCTCACGCGAGAGGTTTATTTCCTTACGCGCTTTCCCAGTATCCCTATAGGACACGCTTCCCTGCTATATCTCTGCTTCAATCCTGTCCTTGACTCCTGATAAGCTATGCAGCTTTACTCTGTTAAAAACTCTGATCATGTCGTGGTTTGCGTCAATATCTTCCTCCGCTCCCACTCCCACTCCTACTCCCACACTCCCAGGAACCTTTTCCAACATAATTTTTACTGCTACCAAAAAGCAAACTGGGATTCTTTCGGCGATTTTTTGCATGACGTCGTTTCGGAAAAGTGTTTAACCTTCCCGTTTAGGACTACGCCCCTGAGTTCTCCTCTTGGGTGAAAGCTGACATCGATGGTTTCATCCCAGCTAGGAAGTTCCATCTTAAACCCCATTTTTCCCTGGTTCTCTCCTAATTGCTTAGTCGCTATTTCACACAGGAATCAATACTTCCGGCTGTATCAGAGCCACGCGCCTTAGTATAATTGGCGCATTTTTGCTTCTGCTCGTAATGAGTACATTAGATCCTTAGTGATGCTAAGCTGTTGCTTGCTGATAGAATGAAGCAGCGTATCGCAGCCCATAAGGTTGAGGCCAACGATTTTCGCCTAGAACTGAGTCTCAACTGAAGGACCTATGCATAACCCTCTCTCTGGTCTCTAACATAATTTGAAAGCTTGGCCCCCATAAGGCGAAGGGAGGCGACGGAGTTCCTGTCATCGTCATGAAAAATGTGCCCCTGAACTTTCCTTTGTCTTTTTCAAACTCTATAATTACTGCCTGTCTGCAACCGAGTTTCCTGTCTGCGAGATATTCTCCTGTGTGTTTTCTGTATGCAAGACCTCTCGAGGACATTCAGATCCCTCTAATTATTGTTCTCTCCGCCACCTACCGATTTTGGGCAACGTGTTCGACGCTATTAACAATGCTGAAGTGTTTCAATATCTCACAAAACATAACCTATTCTCCGACAAGCAGTATTGCTTCGGCTTCGCCAGGTCTACCACAGTTAGGCTAACGACTATCACTGAATACATATAACATGCTCTCGATAAAAACAGCGAATGTAGAGCTGTTGCCCTGGATATCTCCAAATCATTTGATAAAATCTGTCACGCTGGCCTTATGCGCAAGGTACAGGGCTGTGGTTTAACTGTACTCTTGCTTGATCTGATAAAGTTGTAATGAAGTCGTATTGAACAGGAATGACTTTAGATCTCATTATAAGACCTTGGTTATCCCCAAGGGTTTATCCTAGATCCGATACATTTTTTGGTCTTCATCAATGTTCTCCTGATGTGATCAGATCTAAGTAGACATGTACGCTGCCGACAAAACCATTTACTTCCGCCTTAATAAGAAATCCAACCGAGGCTGACAAATCTAAACTCTGCTGATCCTGAAACGGGCCTCCAATCTGTATTGGCCTGGGATAAGAAATGGCTTGTAATCTTAATCCTTCCAAAACGAAGATGCTATATCTCCTACCCCATATCAGCATGGATCAAGCAAATATCCCGGAAAGCAAAACACTGCGCATCCTCGGTCTCACACTCTCAGCCGACCACAAGTAGAATGACGACATTAAATCAATAACTAAATCTGCTGCTAGGACAGTTGGGTCACTGTGTCAGGTAAGAATGTTTTCGCCTGAATCCATTTTGCATATATACAAATCAACGATCCCCACGTGTATTGAATATTGTTGCCATATCCGGTCGGGTGTCCATGATATTCATCTCGGGGTTCTCGACAAAATCTAAACTATAATCGGCAGTCCTTTTCTCACCGTATAGGATGTAACATCCCTCTGTCTGTTGTTCCAACATTTCCACGCCTTCTACTCTGACGAGCTTAGCTCCCACGTGCTCCCTATAAGCGAATGTACTCGATATACTAGCCTGTCCCAACCAAAAGCATCTGCCACTCCTACTCCTATGCTTTTCTCGCACTTCACGTATTTGTAACTCCCTTCTGTATAATTGTTTCCCCAATAGCTACAATCTCAAAGTTTAAATGAAACGGCAATTGTCATCTCTTATCTCACTGACTCCCGCCCTTTCCCAGACACACTGTATCTTGTACTTCTCCCGTTTTGCTCTGTTCTGACGTAACTCTCTTCACACCAGTGTTCCCATCCTTCTCTTATCCATGTTCTGACACACCTTGTAATCTGTCCCTCTTTCTCTTCGCTCTCTTCTAATGTAATCTTTCGATCTTCTCTTATGTACCCACCTGCGCATCAGTAGCAGTTTGCCTTGCTTGAGGTGAAACGATTAAAAAAACAAAATAGTCAAATTTCCTCTTAGTGTGTGGGCTGTACTTATCAAGACAATTTTTTGTATATTTCCTAATGTGGCATTTCAAGGGATCGTGTTTTTTTCTTCTTTTTTTTTGTCATTCCAAGTGCTTCTAACATTACTAGTACTAGTCTTGTTTTCAATTTCTACATGTTTTTATATTTCAATTTCCAGATCTTTACACTTTGAAAGTTTTTCAAATTTCTTGGTTGCTATGTTACAATCTGCGTAAGCAATATGATTTATTAGGCAATTTTTTTTCAGTTTTTGAAAATAATGTCCAGCCTATTTGCTTCAATTTTTCTGTATGTGAAGTTGGTGTAGTTTCATGTTTCTGTCTTTTATTTCTGTAACCGGTGCTGAGTGATGTTCATACCAGTGTTTGTTTACATATTATTCAAAGTGTTTGCAAATCGTCCAGTATAATATATCCCTACTCTATCGCAACGATTATTATATTAATTTCGAGCAAATAAAGAACATCCTGAAATTTGATGGTGTATGGTTTTCTGATATTTGTCAAAGAAACTGCATTTTGTATTAACATTAGTATTTATTATATTTGCCTGAAATTTGCTAGTGAAAATTTGGGACTTGCGCTGCAAGAATAAAACCTTTAGTTTTAGCCTTTAACCCAGATAATCGTAACCATCAATGAGAATTAACTTTATCAACATTGGCTTTCCTAATAAATTCTGCAGAGGCTAGAATTACCAGCGTGGTTTCTTCTGTTTAAGAGCCTTTTTCTTGGCTTTCTTTTTCATATTTTCTGCTGTAACAGTTAGTTTTTGTATTCCGTTTTGGTTTTCTACAAATGTTACTAAATGTAAATCTCGTTTGCATTTTCTGTATTCTTTCATTATTGAATATTTTTTCTGTTATCATGTTGTTTGACTAGTAGTATAATTTTGAGGTATTCTTCAATCTTTGAATTTTAAAAATCTTTACTCATTTCTTCAGTTTCCGCAATTTCAAACATGATGATCTCACAACGAAATAGCGTTCAATTAATTTGTTTCTATTTAGAAGTTATATCTTTTAGTAAAAAGATTAAAATAACTGGGAAGTATTTTGACAGAGGATCCAAAGACGCATTGGCATGGCCAAAGGCAGGCGTATTTCAGAAGCTAACCAAAGTACTGAAAGACAGGAAAATTTCATTAGACACAAAGAAAAGAATGCTGGATTGCTAGATGAAAAAGAGGCCTGAGGCAGAAGAAATGTGGTTTTACAGAAAAATGCTGAGGATACTATGGACGGAGCACATATGCGACGATGAGGTTTTGGAAAGGATGCAAACGAGAAGAAAGCTCATACTAAATATCAGAAAGAAGAGACAAATGAGGTTTCTGGGACACCTAATGAGAATGGAGGGCCTGAAGAATTTAATAATCACAGGTCGGACACAGGGTAGGAGAAACAGGGAAAAACAGCGTAAGACGTTCTTGTTGGGTTTGAGCAAATAGATGGCAGAGCAACGTTAGAACAGATATGAAGAGAAAAATATTGAGACAAGAGACAGAGCCAAGTGGAAGACTGTGATCGCCTACGTCGTGAAGGGACACGGTATATACAGAAGAAGTATGTTTATAACGAAGTAGGGTAATATTTATAAAAAAAAATAACTGTAATATATATATATATATATATATATATATATATATATATATATATATATAAAACTACTAAAAAGTTGTAAGTTTAAAAATGTATTTTCTTGGACAGTATTTATTTATTTATATTATTATATTTGATACATCATACCGCCCTCGGGCTTTCATCAGAAACAAACGATTTTAAAATTTAAACTAGAAGCGTCCGTCGCGAGAGCATTCGTCGAGAGATTGTTTACATCACATGGCGCTGAAAGCGACAGATTTTTTTGAATATTTGTAAACGTAAACCTATCTTTAATAATACTTATAAATGTTGTTTTAAAGAAAAAATTTTAAGTGTATCTAAAAATGTTTAACTATTGAAATATTTATAAAGATTCAAAACACCTAAGTCCCTATTTAACCCTAGCCTGTATATATTTAATTTTAAAACCAGTATTTTTCTTTCTTTCTGCGTGAGTATGTAGAACTAAAATCAGAATCAATTAGTAAACATTTGCAGTTTTCTAATGTGTGACCTGGTTGATTGAAGTGTTCTGCTATGGGTGAATACGTGTTGTTTTGGCGTATGTTTAGTTTATGATTATTGAAACGGAATCTAAAGCTATTTCCAGATTCACCAATATATCCACTATTTGGACATATTGAACAGAAGAGAAAATATATTAATATTTTGGCTATCACAGTTGAGGCGTGGTGGGTGTAATCCGATGTTGGTGTTGGATATAGAAAATACTGCATCGTTTACTAAATGTTTGCAAACTAGACAACGAGATTTCTTACATTGGAAATTCCCATATAGGTTTGTATTTTTTAGATATTTGGTAGAAGTGAGGATAGCTGATAGGTTAGGTGTTTGTTTCATTGCATTTATGGGTGGTTTATCGAAAATGTCTTTGATTTTTTGTTTGATTGGAGGTTCTTGTAATCATCTTTACATTTTGAATAAATGTGTGGGAATATTGATTGTGGTTAAAAACCATGGGAATTCGGTTGTTGTTTTTTTCTTTTCTTGTATGTGAGAAATGTGTTACGATTTATGTGGTGGTTTTTATTTAGTGCTTCTTTTATTATTTTTAATGGGTATTTACATTTTAGAAATTGCTTTGTTAGGTTGTTAATGTATATATATATATATATATATGCAAAAATGCCTTTGGGAAGATTACGAATCATAACTTTCCTCTTGCTGAGGGTTAAACATTGGAACAGACTGGGTATTTCTTCATTGGTTTGAAGCCACTATATGAATAGGACAACTATGAATTGAATTAAAATGTATATTGGTAGACTTTGCGAAACACATACTATATGCAAACCAATAACAGGTTTACGATAACCGTTTGATCACGTCTCAGTCAGCCTTGGTTGGTACATGCATTATGATACATAACCATTGTGTTGTGTAATAAAATGTCGCATCATGAAATATGTTATAGTAAACAAGGAGGGATTATGAGTTGAAATTTACGTGAAGTATTAACATCTCTTGAACATTTTGACAGTTGCTTATTATTAACTTTATTTCGAAACATTGGCTGGCGTTATATTATAGAGCATAGTATCAGTCAGTTAATAGCAATACATAATACACGCTTAGGCGATCTTTTCTCTAATCAGCAATGTCACATTTAAGACATAACTGACAAGGCAGAAGATTTTCCCGCAGTGGTGTGTCATTACTTTCTGCCGTAAACTGGTTGCAAACCAAGGCTATAGAACCAAATTTCTCCTGTTATTTAACCCATAGCTGGAAGAAGAATAGATAGATTGATATCTTTCTCAAGGGTATTTGGGCGTAGGTGAATGAAGTGAATTCGACTGGGATTCGAACTCGGTTCTTTGATTTCTTTTTCGGAACCGATATCTATTAAACCACAAATTGACGGATATTAAAAATGAAATAGTTTTAGTTTAAAATATTAAAGAATCTTTTAGTACTACTTAAGAAATTTAAGGGATAAATATTTATTAGTCCTTCCAAAACTATGACATTTTTTAAAAAAAGAAAAATATTGATCTTTTTGAATTTTAGAATTAGTGCCCTTCTTGTGTTATAAACACAGTGTCAAATGCATCCTTAATTCTTAACAAAAAACGATTAATTTTCATTTCTTTTGTTTTTCTACCATCAATTTTGCTACCAACTGTTCAATATATCGCATATAACATACATAAATTCACTTTATAACAGAACTGAACATTCAAGTAAATTTATCTATACTCTAATATAATAAAAATAATCATTCTCTTTCTTATTTAGAAAACTAAGTTGAAGATCGTCCAATCTTCAAGAACCCTTCTTTTAAGATCGAACCGTGTTGCCTTTATAATTATTATGGTCAGCGATGGCACTTGATATTTGCGATAGGGTGTACTTTGAATAAGCTATTAATGGCTACGTGTAGTCAGAAACAAATGTTCTTGTTCAGAAAATCTGAATGTGTTTGTAACTTCTGACTGTCTCCAAGTAAATAAATATAACTAGAGTTTTATTTAGAAGTCTGTATTCATTTAAGATTTTAAATATCTACCTTCTGCTTTCTTTGTTATTATTACATATTTACAATTTTCTTTTTAATGGATCCACCCTGGTCGGGTTGAATCGGCTTCTTCTCTTAAAGTTTCGTGGAACTTTTTTGACTCTACAAGCCGTCCTCAAAAATACTTTTAAAAGAGACTATATATATATATATATATAGCGGATTCACCCGTCGTGGACGAAAACTGAGCGATCAGTAAAATAAAGTAGTACTAAATATTTATGAAGACGTATGCAGGTACAAAATTTAAATACCTGCGAAATGTTCTAACAGAAGACGGAAAGTGTGACACAGGATCCGAAAGCAAATTGGAATGGCGAAGGACGCGTCCCAGAAGATGAGTAGTGTTTAAAAAGACAGGAAAATATTGCTAGAAACAAAGAAAAGGATATTGGATTGCTATGTGATGCCAGTTCTTCAATATGTCAGTGAAGGCTTGACAATATAATCAAAGATAAAGGAAAAACTTAAAGCAATTGAAATGTGGTTCTAGAGAAGAAAGCTGTGGATATCATGGATCGAGCATGTGAGCAATGATGAGGTTTTGGAAAGAATGAAAACGAAAAAGAAAATTAATACTGAGACAGATTAAATTCAGTATTCACTGCCACATTGAAGAACAGATATCATATAAAAATTGTTTGTTTCCAGTGAAATTTTCTTTTCACCCAATACTGTACTCAGCTTCTGGAATATATCCTTGGGCATGCAAATTCACCTTCGAATCTCAGTGTCGGATTTTCTATCTAATTTCCGAACACTTTCTAGTTATTTCAATTCCTGGACCTTCTTGATTTTGCATTTTGTTCTCCTGTTTTTGCTGATAAACTTGCATACAGTTTTCTTACTTTCTTCATCTAAAATTCTGTTAAGATGAGTAATAGCTGTGTTAGATAAATAGGTATGTTAAAAAAGCAATATTATGCAGATTTTGATGGAACAAAAAAATCTTTTAGCTATGAAAAGTCACCGAGCAAAAGATAGCGTTTCTTTCAAGTCTTGAACCGCCTGTAACGGTCGTCAGGGGGCGGTAATTACCAGTTGTTACCTCGTGGAATTATCATCAGGGGCGGTAATTTAATAATAATATATCTGAACTTTTTATACACACAAATACACCCACATCCCGATATATATATATATATATATATATATATATATATATATATATATATATATATATTATTATTATTATTATTATTATTATTATTATTATTATTACAAAAAAGACAAGAGAAAATTAATTTTTTTAGCCGAGGCGTTTTTTCCGATGAAGGACTTCATCAAGACAAAAAATAAAATGAACTTTCTTAGAAGTATAGTATCTATGGACGAAATGTTGTTACTAAAATATGCTCATGAATATTTATACGTTTATACGTTAGTTTACCTAGGCCATGAAAAATGTTCCTATTTTGCTGTGTGTTATTAATATTGGAAGTTACTTTCATATGGAAGTCTGGTTATATAATTTCCAATTCATATTATTGAATTCTGTTTTTGCACCGAGACGGTGTCTTTGCCTACTGGGTTCCCTATTGTTAAGACACAGACGCAGCCACCTTTTCTCATTTATTGCTGGCGACAGCAAAATTTGCAGACATTATATAAAATATACAACGTGGACACTGAAAGACGAAATGATATAAAGCGCTGCTGAGTATCTTGAGGTAGTAAAGTTTGGACCATTTGAATTTTGTATGGAAACATTTTTTAAATCCAGTTTCAGAATCTTATGAAGCACTTTTCTAGCGGTGTCTGGCTGAGCAAGGCGACGACGGATAGAAAATGATGAATCTGCAAGGACACTCTGGTCTACAGCTTCCATCACTTTCTCAATATATATATATATATAAATATATATATATATATATATATATTCCAAAGGAGATTTTCTTAATATTAATGTTAAAAAACTAAATATTAAAACTGATTCAACCAAAGGGCTTAATGTAATTATAATTATTTATTTACAGAGCAAAACTTTTTCATATAAAAATTATAAATTTACAGAAACGTTTAGTCATTTCGGCAAATAGAATTCGCTCCATCGGCGATCTTTAATAATAGATAAAGTGAATTCAGTTCACCAAAATAGTCATACCATTCTCTACATTTTTAATTTCTATATGTTATATATATATATATATATATATATATATAGAGAGAGAGAGAGAGAGAGAGACAAACAGACAGACAGAGGGAGAGAGAGTGACAGAGAGGAGTGAGAGAAAAGAGAGAGGGAGAGAGATATCGGATGGTCAAACTGGACAAAGGAAATTGAGTGCAAGATTGGAAAGAATAGTTCAGTCTACTGTAACCCTTTTCACGGGTTGTGAAATATTCGTGATGAATCGTTAAACGCAAAAATTGATGTGTACATCCCTATACTATGGTGCAGAATCTTGACCTCTGTACTGATAGCATATCAATCAACTTGATGTGTTCCGCATGAAAACTGGTTGATTGCAATAGAAGCAGTGAAGATCTGACTAAATACCCCAGAAATATTGAAACTATCCTAATTATAAACTAACTCAGGTCGTCAAGACATTATTAAAGTAACTCCTCGTTGCTTCTGACAACCGATTCTGTGGGAAAGTCACTTTTACGAAGACAAAGAATTTGTCTTGAAGAAGTCCTTCATAGGACAAAACGTGTCGGTTAAAAAAAAAAACTTAATTTTCTCTGGTCTCTTTCATAATAATGTATATATGGTGTGTGTGTGTGTGTGTGTGTGTGTGTGTGTGTGTGTGTGTGTGTGTGTGTGTGTGTATTTCTGTGTATCAAAAGTTCGGATATAGTATTGTTTGAATACCGCTCACTGGTGATAATGATATGCGGCAAGAATTGGGAATTACCGCTCCGTGATGACAGTTGCAGGCGGTGGGTGATTTTAAAGAAGCGCTATCTTTTGCTCGGTGACTTTTCATAGCGAAAAGACTTTTTTCTCCTGCAAAATGGGGAATAATATTGCTTTGTCAAGATACCGATTTATCGATGTTACTAACACAGCCATAGCTCATCTTAACAGAATTGTAGATGAAGAAAGCAACAAAACTGAATGCATGGTCATCAGTAATATGAGAAGAACAAAATGCAAAATCAAGCGGGTTCAGGAATTTAAGTAACTGGAAAGTGTTCGAACAGTAGATGGAAAACACCACACTGAGATCCGAAGGCGAATTAGCATGTCCAAGGATACATTCCAGAAGCTGAGTAGAGTATTGAGAGACAAGAGAATTTCACTGGAAACAAACAAGAGTGTACTAAATTGTTATATTGTTTCTGTTCTTCAATATGGCAATGACACTGAATAATCTCATAAAAGATGAAGGAGAGACTTGACGCAAAGGAAAATGGTTCTACAGAAGGATGCTGAGAATACCAATGATCTAACATTGTTGCTGGAAGAAGATGGAAACGAAAAAGAGACTAATACTTAACATAATGAAAATTCAGTTGAAATTGCTGGAACATGTAATGAGAAAGGAGGGCTTGGTGATCGGATATTCACAGATAGAGGAAAAGAGAGACTTGATAGGCTTAAGACAATGGGTGTCAAATGGGCTTTTGGGTGGGGTAAAAGAAAAAAAGCTACTAGAGATTAGGAGATGTGGAAGGCCATGATCTTCCTATGCCCTGAAGGGACACAGCATTTATAAATTGAAGAACAAGAAGAATTAAAGTGCTTATGAAATAAATTTAGGAAAGGTTTTCGATATTCGTTTGAACCAATCATTTTAAGTACCAAATATCGTAAATTAACAAATACGATCTCATTATAATAGATAAATACACCAAAAATAGCAAAGCAGTTCGCATATATGCAATGCGGTTCTATGACGTCACACCGCGTGATAGCTCGAAATGACAACAGAACCATGTATTTAAATGCAATATAATGTGTTATGATTAGATTTAAACGTGATTTTATTAAGTGTGGGTTGTTTGGATTTAATGTGAACGGCCTCAAATATCTGAGGGTTCTTTTGATTGTGTATGAGTGAGGATTATTGTATTGTTGACTGAAATCTGTCTGATATTACCTACATGGTTGGTTTTCTGAGAAATGTTGTTTAATTTTACTTTGATCAGAAGGGTGACAGGTATGTCTACGGGAGAGTGTGGTTGTATTAAAACCAATATATGTAGTGGGTTTATTATTAGTACCAGAGTTAAAATCTAATAATAAACCCACTACATATATTGGTTTTACTACAACCACGCTCTCCCGTAGACTTACCTGAAAGATGAACTTTTCTGTGTAATTATATGTTTTGTTAAACCATTTTAATAACAAAATTACAATATTAACTTCTACTTTGTATCGAGGTCTCTTTATAAAATAAAGGCTTGAAGAGTGGGATTTAATATACGTTTTCTTCCACGCTCTTGGAATATATTTATATATAGTGAGAAAGAGAGGGAGAGAGAGAGAGGGGGCACGGAGAGAGAGAGGGTGGAGAGATACGGGTTGGTATAGAGAAGAATCTTTCTCATTTACATGACATGTACACTATTAAGGATATTTTAAAACATCTTTCGTCTTTAGTCAGTTATTTATTAATTTTCATTTTATATCTTTTGAGTCATTTTGAACAGCTATAATTGCAATTTAATATGGAGAATTAGTATATACATTTGATATTTTCTACGTTTACCATGTGTAAAAGAACCCCTCATTTCGACAGGGAATTACTGAAACCTAAAGTGCAATTGCATCATTTGCAAGCGTGCAAGAGGATTTTAATGTCATCATAAATAAGAAAACTTGGAAAACGACACGTCGTGAAAATTGAAAATTTGATAAGACTTTCCATGTAACATGGATATCACAAGAAGGTGTAAGTAGTTGAAAAATGTTAGCACAAATAGAAATGAGTCAATCGATTCGTTTGAATGAGGTCTTGAAACGGAAAAAAGAAAAACAAGGAAAAAAACTTTCATTTTCTCTGGCCAAGATGCAAATGCAGAAATCATTCATAGATCTAGGGCGGATATTTCTAAAATACAAAATATATTGATCTCTTTTATGTTACGGGAATACCGTTTCCTGCAACATATCTCGCCGATGCAGTAGATTCGCAGATATATCAATAACTCTTCAAAACAAGATTATTTTCTTTTATGATGCAATACACGATTTACGAAATACCCTTTGATGTCTTTAAAAATAGTTTGATTGAATCAAGAATTTAAAAAACGAATGGCCAAAAATCTGAATATATATTTACAGAATGTGTCTCATCACAGATAATACCAGAATATAGTTTGAACACAGTGAGAGAATAGAATAAGCAAGATATATGATGCCGCTGATGATAGATTTGCATATTGTATGATGCTAGTAGCGGCTCCAAAATATGAACAAGTAATATGTATAAATAAAGGAAAAATCAAAAAAGAGATTCGTATATAAACACCGGCCTCAGGAGAAAGAAAGAATATTCACTCTCAGATATCACAGACGAGAATTTACGGTACACGATCTGACATGAATCAAGCCCCATCACTTCACATCGGCAAAAACTAGCTGTTGAAACACTCGGTTTAATAAAATCCAACTTTAGTGATTTTGTAACGTGTTTTCATTAATCAGAACAGAGAAATCATTATACACAGGGATTGTGACATTTTGATCAAATGAGAGGTCTTCTGTCTCGTTTTAACATTCCAGTCCTCTAAGATAATTCCTGAGACCAGTGTGCATGTTCTTATGTACTAGGCATGTATGTCAGGGAAACATAGTATCATTGAGTTCATTCATTTGTCGGTAGGAAGATGAGCCTGCTTGACATGGTTGGCATCATTCTAATTGCTATTGTGACCTTTCGTATTGTTTACAGAAGCTTCCCTCGACAACTACATGAGCTAACTTATACACCACATTACCACAACTGCATATATATATATATATATATATGTGTGTGTGTGTGTGTGTGTGTGTGTGGATGACTAATATATATATATATATATATATATATATATATATATGTATAAATATACTCAGTTATGATCTGAGATTAAGGATGGTCAAACAAAAAGAAGTCAAGAGGAAAACTGTATTTAACTCGCCTACGTGTTTCGTCTTGTGGTGTACTTTATCAAGGCAATCTATGAACAACGTTGCCAACTATAAAAAAACGCTCCCAAATCAGTCAAAACAATTAACAGAATATATTAGTTTTAGAACTCCTTCATGAGTAGTGCAATGTCACGAGACGTTAAATTGAACGGAATTCAACCGTTTTCCTTGGACTTTTTATTATGTATGTTAGTCTGTTTCAGTATCATTTCCATATGAAAAGGTGCGATTGTGAAAAAACTGGGACGCAAACTGATACTTTGGTAATACTGGATGGCGGAGTTGTCGAGAATTTTTCTTCTGAATAAATTGCGTACTCTTTTATTTTAGTGTAGAATTTTTTAACTTTTTTATCATGGAAATGCTACTGAAACAGACTAAATAACTCACGCCGAGTCAGGGTCGAGCTGGGATCAACAGCAGTTAAGAGGTTTCCCGCTCCTCTAAAGATCCTAGTCAGAGGACTTGCTAGTGGATGTAGTTTATCCTTATATCCAGGATGATATTTTTCAACAGTTGATGTATAAATTGTCTTGAACTAGCGCTGCTTCTATTATTATATGTCAGATATCACCTTAGAAACGAAGCCATTGCATCATCAGAATAGTTGGCAGGTGTTACTTGCCATCGTTGTTTTCTTTCTTTGGGACCACGATTGATGAGATATAAAGTCAACGTCTGCATGTTAAATTTTGTAATTACCTATCTAAACACCGTGTAAAAGCTTTAAAAGCAATGATTAATGAATCTTTATGGGGATATTAAACCAAAAGATATTTACTAGACGACAATGCTTATCCTATGTATTGCACCTACTGCGCTTACATTTGAAAAGTCTAGGTACTTATCGGAGATTTCATCCGAAGTATTACCATGAAATTATTCATAGAAAAGACAAATTTACGAGGTTTAATGACGCCGAGATGCAATATTAGGATTGATGATAGTGCTGATTCTTCTTTTGATTTCATCAAGGAGATCAAGGCAAATATCAGTAGAACCAGAGTATGTGCGGTAGTAATATTCTAAGCATAGGCGAAAGGTAAACTTAAAAGTACCTAAGATAGATTCTAGAGAGAAAAAGTCTTGGACAACTCTGTGAACCAACTTTCTTAGCAGGTGACCTATTAATGATTTCAATACCGTCTTTCCACCTAAAGAACAAGAAGTATATGTGTTTAAAAGCAAAAAAAAAAAAAAAAAAAAAAAAAAAAAAAAAACAGCCCCATGCATTGAAAATGATTTACTCGGCATAATAAGCAACATAACATTTAAAAAAAGGAGAAATGATTTCCAACAGCAGCTTGGACAAGTGGTGAAAGAAATAAAAACATCCGACAGAGTTTTCATGAGATCGGATAAAACTGCTAATTTTTACAAAGTAACACCTGAAGAATATAATACGCTAATCATGAAAAACCTGATAAAAAATATAAAAAAAGTGGATAGGAATAAAATGGACTTAGTTGATACAATTAGCACAGATAATAAACAAAATCACAGATAAATTAAAAATCAGCAACAGAGTAGCAAAACTCAACACAAAGGTGTGCTACATAACAATAAAAGACCAAAAGGAAAACTTAAATATAAATCCCAACACGAGAATGATAAATCTCACCATACCAGAGATCGGAAAAATTAGTAAGAACATTTCAACAAACAAATCATGGAACACTTGGAATTAAGATTATGGAAAGTCACCATAGACGTAACAAATTGGTTTTATAATATAAAAGAAAGAAAACAACTGCTCTTTTATCCAACTTGATATCGAGGAATACTATCCATCGATATCAAAAGAACTATTGGTTACGGCCCTGCTATTAGCCACTCTTTACTCAGATATAACGGAGGAAGAGAAAATAATAATAATGAATGTAAAAACATCAGTGCACATTCATAAAGAACAGTGGAAAAAATAGTTCCAACGAGGACAATTTTGATATCACCATGGTATCGATGGATTCTACACAAGGAGTTTAAAAATCTCAATTTAAAAGTACCAATTAAAACTAATATAAAAAAGTAAATTTCCTCGACGTAATTTTATATCTAGAGAAAAATATGCACCAACTATACAAAAAAACAAATACCAATCCTTTATACATCCACCCGAAGTCTAACTACCCACCTTCTATCATCAAGCATATACACTCATCAATAGAATACAGAATTAGTAGAAATTCATCTAATAAGGAAGTATTTAATAAGCATAGCAATTTGTATAATACTGCATTAAAAAATAGTGGATACAAAAACCCAAATATTAAATATGTAATCAAGAAAAGTAACCCTCGAAGAAGAAATAGAAATAACGAAATCATCTAGTACACGCCCACTTTCAAAATTGGCGGGGAAAATTCCTCGAGTTAATTAAGAAACACTTTCCGGAAAAAAATCCACTAAGTAAGATCTTCAATAAAAGCACTATTAAATAAAGTTACAGCTGTATGAACAATCTAGAAAGAATTATAAAAAACCGCAATGATAATATTTTTAAAAAATTCAACAAAATCAATAAAAACAACCGGACAACAGAAAATAATAATTTAGACAAGAAAAAATGTGATTGTAAAACCTCATAGACAGTCCGTTAGAAATCAGGTGCTTGACGGAATCAATAATCTATCAATGCGAAATACCCTCAAAGAAAAACCCAAATAATAAAAAAAATTATATAGGATTACTAAAACACACTAAAGCAGCGAATTTACCAGCACACCTCGTCATTTATTAATACCAAATACGAAAATAAAACATCCAATCGAAATATCAATGGTACCTAAAAATCAAAAACAAAACACACACAATAAAGTGGAAAATTCTAAAAGCTAAAACATGTAAGTCCTTAAATAAACCATGTTCATTATGTTTATACGAAAAACTATTTATTATTAAATTCCTTAAGAATAGAAATTTATTAAATAAACGCAACGAAACAAATGTCATATGTAGACATTGTAAATTATTCACAGTAGAAAATGGATAAAATCTAGATGAAATAACATGCATATAACCAACACGTACATAAGTAAATTAATCACTGACGAACTATATAAAAATAAATTGGAACATAGATTTACTCTTTTAAATTAAATCTTTCATTTTATAAAAAAAACATTACAACAAATAAATAGATAGAACAAAAAAATATACTTTAGGTTTTAAAATACTTTTCCTTTTTAAATAAACTTTACAACAAATAAATAAATAGACTAAAAATGATAAAGAAATAAAGAAAATATACAATTGGTACTCAATGAGAATACCACATCAAAAGTAATAAAACTGAAGGGAAAGAATGGAAAAGTATAAGATCAGGGTAAAGGCAGGTTAACACCCCGAGCATTAAGTAGGGAAAAGAAACAAGGCAAGGCTAGGATGAGGAGGAAAAAAGGAAAAAAAATAGAAAAAGTTTGTTAGTATGTATTCTTTACGGTCAAATTGCAAAATGAATCTCCATTCTGATTAGCCAAAAGAAACAGCTACATACATTCACAACCAACCGATTATTTTTGTCATTTAAGTGTAAATCATCTGCACAACTAACATCAACATTGCCTGATGATGAGAATCTATGTCGAAACATAGAAATTTCCGTGTCGCAATGTACAATTGATGCATAACTATATATATATATATATATATATATATATCGAGGGGAGGAAAAATCACGTTTAAATAATTAGCGAGAAACAATTAAATAAAATATCGCCTAACGACTTTAGAGACTTTAAAATATACTTCCACCGGCAGAAAGGTTTCCGTAAAGATATAAAGACTGATTCCAAAGTCTTGAAATAATTATTGGAACCAGCTTTATGAATAATACTCAACCCCACTTTCTTATAAGAATTGGTACAAGCTATATTCTCAACTAGATACTGAGCAATACCCGATTTCATATTTGTTCACAGAAGGTAACACATTTACAGAAAATTTTTAATGTAATAATTATTTATTATTTATTTAGTGTTTTATTATCTTTTTCATTATTGATTAGATTTTTTATTATATCAGTTATTTATTTATGTACTTAAATTAGTTATGTGGTTTATAATTAATTATTTGCTTCAAATCCTTGGTTTACGCACCATTTAGTTATTTGTCATAATTATCAAGAACGGCATATGTAAATTACATAGATTTATTATAGAATTTAATTACATTATATTTGTTAATGTGTTTGTATAATTACACGACACCAAATTTTAAGAGAGAAGCTGAATGAGAAAACCGGTTATCGTGTTTTGCTCATCGAACTCCATCAAGGAAAGTAAAAAAGTTTAGTATACAACCAATTGAAAGAAAACGCGAAAGAAAATACTGGCATATCAATAATTAATTGAACTGGGTATATATATATATATATCAACCCTGAGGCCACACCTTGTTGCAACCCTAGCCAGTTTCCCTCCCAGCACAGATCGTGGGTAATGACCGCCTGTATTCTCTACTCTAGGTCCCTTTCTATAAACAAAAACATATGACGAAACAAATCAGAAACGACCCTAAACCAGTTAAAATCAAACCACCTAAACCCATTAACCTTTCTTTCAGTATTATCCGAGGCATTCGTACTAACGTTCCTAGTGTACAAGCGTTCCTGCATGAAAAGTCCCCTGACATCCTTGTGCTATGCGAAACTAACCTCAAATCAGCTATTCCCTCCTCTGACCTCTCCATCCCTAGTTATCTTCCGCTCTTAAGGAAGGATTCCACTGTCCACATGCATGGCTTGGTGTCTACGTCAGCGAACACCTCCCCATAGCTAGGGTGACTTCACTCAAATCTACTGACCACCAATACATATGTCTCCGCCTGTCTCTCCTCAGTTCGGTTAGTTACCTATTCTTTCTTTACCGTTCTCCCTCCTCTCCTGACTGCTCCCTACTAGATAGCATTGCTGACGACATAGATAAGTCTATTTCCTATCACCCATTCGCCCACATATTTGTATTTGGAGACCTCAATGCCCATCACTCTTAGTGGCTTGAAAACGCCATTACTGATCCAGCGGGCATTCACGCCATGAACTTCGCTATTTCCCAATCCCTTACGCAAGTGGTGGAGTTCCCCATTCGCTTCCCAAGTACTCCCACGGGTCATTCCTCACTACTAGATATATGTTTCACCTCTGCGTCTGATGCCTGTCAAGTCTCGCAGCTTTGCCCTTTCGGCAACTCCGACCACGCTGTAGTCTCTCTCAGTATTTCTTTCCATTTTCACTGCCCCCGGGATCCCCCTACCTATAGGACCCCCTACCTATACCGAAAAGCTGACTGGGATGCCTTTCGCGATTTCCTCTGCGACGTCCCTTGGGGAAAAGTGTTCGACCTCCCAGTTGATGACTGTGCCTCAGAGGTTTCGTCATGGTTGAAAGCTGGCATTGATGCCTTCATACCACCAGGAAGTATTGCCTAAAACCTCATTCCTCTCCGTGGTTCTCTCCTGCCTGCTCAGCCGCCATTGCCCACAGGAACCATTACTTCCGTCTATTCCGGAGACAGTCATCTGATCACAATTGGCGCCTGTTGAAGTCTGCTCGCAATGAGTGCAAGAGAACCCTAAATCACGCCAAACGGCTGTTTGCTGGGTGAATGCGACAGCGCATAGCTGACCGCAAATTCGGCTTCAAGGATTATTGGAGGATTCGGCTTCAAGGATTATTGGAGGATTTGCAAGTGCTGAACAATAGCAAATCCTCAATACCTCCTTTAATCCATGAATTTGAGGTTCTCGCGTCATCTGCGGACAAAGCTGAGTGCTTTGCCCGCAGATTCTCATCCAACTCCACATTTGACTCAACTGGAGTACACTCATCCGATTTCCCTATTAGAACTGCGGCCAAACTGCACGACGTATATATTACCCCGACAGTAGTATCCCGAGTAATTTCAAAACTCGACCCCCATAAGGCGAGTGGAGACGATGGAATCCCCTTGATAGTCCTTAAGAAGTGTGCTCCTGAACTTTCCCCTGCCCTCTTTAAACTGTTTAAATACTGCCTTTCTGCTTCCTGCTTTCCTGCATGCTGGAAGTTCTCTTCAGTCGTTCCTATGTTTAAGAATTGTGGTGAACCCTCGGACCCATCCAACTATCGTCCTATCCGTCTTCTACCGATTTTCCGGAAAGTATCTCACTGCCCACAAACCCTTCTTTGACAGGCAATATGGCTTCCGCTTTGCCAGGTCCACGGCCGACTTGCTAACAACCGTAACGGAGTACATGATCCAGGCCCTTGATGAGTCTGACGAAGCTCACGAGGTTGCTCTGGACATCTTCAAGGCTATTGACAGGGTTTGACAGTAACAAAACTGTCGTGGCGGACAGACATAATCTCGCTGCTGACCTTAAACGGGATCTACACTCTGTGGTGAAATGGGGCAAGAAGTGGCTTGTCAACTTCAATGCATCTAAGACCAAGCTGTTGTCTGTCAACCATCACAGGCAACCTCTCCTGCCTCCCATAAGCATGGACAAAGCGATTCTCCCTGAGAGCAACACACTACGCCTCCTCGGCCTTACCCTCTCCTCAGACATCAAATGGAAACACTATATTGAATCCATAGCTAAATCTACTGCTAAGAAGGTTGGGTCATTATGTCGATCCAGGATGTTTTTCTGCCTGAATCCATCCTGCAAATATACAAGTCAACCATCCGTCCGTGCATGGAGTACTGCTGCCATTTATGTTCAGTCGGCCCTGCCCTTCTCCTCAGTGTTCCTGACAGGCTCCAAAGGAGAGTCTGTAATGTGATAGGTACTGATCTGCGGATGTGCGTTGTGGTGCATTGGATATCGGCTCGGAACGAGAAATCGGGGAACCGCGTTCGAATTCCAGCTGGATTCATTGCCTTCACATACGCGCAAAAGCCCTTGGAAAAGGTATTAATCCGTCTATGCCCTCCAGTTATAGGTTAAATAACAGGACAGATTGCGTTCTATCGCAGAAAGCAATGGTAACCTACTGCGGGATAATCTTCTGCCCAGTCAGTCATGTCTGTTTCGAGACATGATCGCCCCAGCGTATATCACGTATGGCACTTAACTGACTGACTGATCTGGCGGCTCAACTGCAGCTACTTCCCCACTGTCGAAATGTGGCCTCCCTTTGTTCTATAAATAATTCCATGGCTTCTGCTCGGACGAACTTAAGTCACTGGTGCCTCCTCAACAGGTGTTTACTCGTGCAAACAGACTGGCAACTGGATCCCACCCATTTACAGTCAGGTTAGCCAAATGCAGACGACAATTCTATTCCTGCAGCTTCTTTTCTCGCACTTCCCGCCTGTGGAACTCGCTCCCATATTCTTGCTTTCCTGACGGCTACAACCTACAGAAATTTAAATGCAATGTCAATACTCATCTATTAACCACTAGACACTAGCTCTCTCTCCACCCCCGTATATCCTTCCCATTCTCTCCACCTATGTATCTGTCATTGCACCTGCATCCTCAGCTTTCTATTGCTTCTTTCTAACTAGTTTGTACTCCTCACTCTTTTCTAATTAATCTTTTTACAGTTATGTAGCCCCCCGCTCATCAGTGGCATTTCTGCATTGCTCGAGGTGAAATGATTAAAAAAAAACATATATATATATATATATATATATATATATATATATATATATAATTGTATCACCCCGAGCAAGGCGGTAACGCCACTGATGTGCAGGGGGCTACGTAATTTTGAAAAGATTGGAAAAGAGAAAGCCGGAAACCACATCCTAAACAGGGAACAAGGGATGTGCCTCTTCACCTGTTTAACAGATATAGGTGGAGTGTGAACCGGGCGATAGATAGATCTATCTACTCCAATTGAAAAAAATGAAACCAAAGCGAGAAGATTGGAAAAGAGAAAGCCGGAAACCACATCCTATACAGGGAACAAAGGATGAGCTTCTTAACCTGTTCAATAGACGTGGGTGGAGTGTGAACCGGGTGATAGATAGATCTATATAGTCCAACTGAAAAAAAAAAGAAACGAAAGTGAGAAGATTGGAAAAGAGAAAGCCGGAAACCACATCCTAAACAGGGAACAAGGGATGAGCCTCTTAACCTGTTCAATAGACGTGGGTAGAGTGTGAACCGGGCGATAGATAGATCTATCCACTCCAATATATATTTATAGTTTAACCCGATAAAAACCAATAACCCCCAGCCTCTTCTTTTACACGATCAAACATCTGGGTTTATAATTTTTCCTCATTCTTTGTTTAAATGTGTCTGAGAAGGCATGTCTTAAAATGACACGTTGAAAATAGCTATTTCCTCTCTAAGTTTTATCTGAATTTTTAGATAATACACACACACACACACACACACACACACACACACACACACATATATATATATATATATATATATATATATATGTGGTTTTCTGTAGCCGTCTCAATGACGGAATAGCCCATAATCTGAAATGGCCTATTTAACTAAATTATAGTAGCATTCGAGCCTTAATATTCGAGTAACATTCAAGATTACTTTGGCGACTGTTTCGATCTAAACCCCTCATCTCGGGGTTGTAAATTCTGTCTTGTCTGTCATTGTAACGGCTGAACTGTTTGTATTGTGCTAAATAATCCTGCAGCACACTTTTTCTGTGTATCGTATCCACCTCGGCGATACAACAATAAACAAATCCCATTCAGCTCAAACAACCATCTCTTAATGACCTAGACCAAGAAAAAGATGAAATATTTGTTGCTTCCATTTAGCTGAACAGAAGACGGATATAAAGATAACAAAAAAAGAAAAATTAATAGAAAAATTACTACGCACGGCATTAGCTGTGCTTAGAAGAAGTTTTTATTTTTTTAGAGTAAAAAGGATTTGAAGATTCGTTCTTGCTTAAGATTCTTTTTCAGACCCAAATCTCCAACGAAAACAGTAGCCATAATTATTATTATTGCCATTTTTTGTCATAAATCTATTCCTGCTACGGTCACAAAACCTACCAAGTCTGTGCGAAAACCTAAGGCAGGTCGTCTTCTTTTGTTATGGCAACATTTTATTTGTTTTTCTATATCCCATAACGGCACTAGAGTTAAATGAACAAATCTTTGTTAGTGTGTCAGCTGCACTTATTAAGTCAATTTTTAGTTGATTTCTTCAGCTAGGGTCTCAAGGTATTCTTTCAATGTATTTTTTGCTCCTTTTTTATCATTCCAGTCGCACCTACATTCACTAGTACTAATCCTGTTTTCAATTTCCACACTTTTTCTACTTAATTTCCAAGACTAGCATTATTATTATTATGTTGTCATTTTTCATCATATTTCGATTTCTGCTATGGACGCACTTCCAACGAAGTCTGCGAGAAGACCTAAGGCAGGTCGGTGTGTTTTGTTATGGCTCCATTTCATGTTTTTTCTATCTCTCCTAACATCCCTAGCGTTACATAAACAAAGTTTTCCTTAGTGTGTGGGCTGTACTTAACAATATAATTTTTGTATATCTAAGTTGGAGTTGCCAGGGATTCTTTCAATGTGTTGTTTTGTTCCAATTTTTATCATTCCAAGTGCACCTACTATCACTGGTACGATTCTTGTTTTCAATTTTCACCTTTTTTCTATTTCAATTTCCAGATTCTTATATTTTGACAGTTATTCGAATTCCTTGGTTGCTAAATTTTAATCCGCTCGACACGCCATATCAATTAATAGGCAAGTTTTTTCTTTCTGGTTTTTAACAATAATGTCCGGCCTATTTGCTCCAATGTTTCTGTTTGTGTAGATGGTGTAATCCCATAGAATAGTGACATTTTCTATTATTTTTATTTTTATTTTTTTTTCGTTTTTCATCATGATGCGTTTTCTGCTATGGACTCACTACGCACCAAGTCTGCGGAAAGACAAGACAGGTCGTGGTGTGTTGTTATGGCTACATTTCGTTTGTTTTTCTATTTTCCATAACAGCACTAGCGTTACATGGACAGTCGATTTTAGTGTGTGGACCTTGCTTATCAAGACATTTTTTGTATATCTCTTAAGCTGGGATTTCCAGGGATTTTTTCAATGTGTTGTTTTGTTTCCTTTTTATATCATTCAAAGCGTACCTACTATCACTGGTACTATTCTTGTTTTCAGTTTCCATTATTATTATATTTTATTTTCTTCTATGTTCACGCTATATATCAAAACTGTGGGAAGACCTAAGGCAGGTAGAGGTGTGTTGTTATGACTACATTTCATGATTTTTTTTTCTAACATCCATATCATCATTAGCATTACAGAAACAAAATTATGTTCAGTCTGTGTGCTGTAATTATCAGAACAATATTTTGTATTTCTCTTATGCTGGGATTTCCAGGGATTTTTTAAAATATGTTGTTATGTTTCTTTTTTTATCATTCAAAGCGTACCTATTATGACTTGTTCTATGATTGTATTTTTTTTATTTCTAATTTTTTCCTATTTCAATTTCCAGGTTATTATGCTCCGATAGTTTTTTTTTCAAATTCGTTGGTTAATATGTTACAGTCCGCTACCATATCAGGTAGTAGGCCTTTTTTCTGTTTTTGACAATTATGTCCGGCTTATTGATTTCAATTTTCCTTTCTGTGAATATGGTAATACCATAGAACTTTAATATCTTGTATTTCTCTAACTGGTGTTTGTTGATTTCTTATTATCATTATTATTCCTGATGTTTGCTAATATGGTATATAAGCATATTAGAGACTATGTATGCAATTCAATTAATTTTAAAGAATAATTTCATTTGGCTTGTCTTGCCTAAAAATATTCTAGCATTTGGGCTCGCTCGTCTCATTGAGTGCTTATTGTTATTATTATATTTACATTGGACAATGTGCGTTATTATTATTATTATTATTATTATTATTATTATTATTATTATTATTATTATTATTATTTCATTTTTCATCACAATTCAATTTCTGTCCTGGTGGTACTGCCTACCAAGTCTGCAGGAAGACCTAAGGCAGGTCGTAATGTGTTGCTATAGCTCTATTTCATGTTTTTCTATATCCCCTAAAATCCCTAGCGTTACATAGCCAAAGTTCTTCTTAATGTGTGAGCTGTATTTAACAAGACATTTTTTATATCTCTTAAGCTGGCGTTTCGAGGGATTCTTTCACCGTGCTGTTTTGTTCCATTTTTTATCATTGCAAGTGCTTCTCCTATCACTGGTACGATTCTTGTTTTCAATTTCCACATATTTTCTATTTCGATTTACAGGTCTTTTGACAGTTTTTCGGATTCCTTGGACTTTACAATTCGCTGGACAAGCAATATCAATTAATAGGCAAGTTTTTTCTTTCTGTCTTTTAACAATAATGTCTGACCTATTTGCTTCAACTTTTCTGTCTATTTAGATGGTGTATTCCTATAGAATGGTGACATCTTCTATTTCTGTAACTGGTGCTGGGTGATGTTCATACCAGTGTTTGTTTACATATTTTCCATAGTGTTTGCATCTTGTCCAGTGTAAATATTGCTCCATTCTATTCTGACGATTTTTATATTCATTTGGGGCAAGTACAGAACATCCTGAGATTAGGTGGTCTATCGTTTCTTGGTATTTATCACAGAGCATTATTATTATTATGTCATTTTTTCATCATATTTCGATTTCTACTTTGGTCTCACTACCAACCAAGTCTGCAGGGAGACCTAAGGCAGGTCGTGGCGTGTTGTTATGACTCCATTTCATGTTTTTCTATCTTCCCTATCATTCCTAGCATTACATAGATAAAGTTTTCCTTAGTGTGTGGGCTGTACTTAATAAGACAGTTTTTTGTATATCTCTTAAGCTGGGGTTTCCAGGGATTCTTTCAATGTGTTGTTTTGTTCCATTTTTTATCATTCCAAGTGCACCTACTATCACTGGCACAACTCTTGTTTTCAATTTCCACATTTTTTCTATTTCAATTTCCAGGTCTTTATATTTTGACAGTTTTTCAAATTCCTTGATTGCTATGTTACAATCCGTTGGACAAGCCATATCAATTAATAGACAAGTTTTCTCCTTCTGGTTTTTAACAATAATGTCTGGCCTGTTTGCTTCAATTTTTCTGTCTGTGTAGATGGTGTAATCCCATAGAATGGTTACATCTTCTATTTTTATTTATTATTATTATTATTATTATTATTATTATTATTATTATTATTATTATTATTATTATATGCGTATAAATATGCCTACACACATATTATTTATACTTATAGTATACGGAAACGTGCGTAGTACACTTTTTCCTCTGTAGTAGACATAGAGATAAATAGTTATGAACAGGTAAGTACAAAAAGTAAGAGAATGGTGATAGATAGAAATAAAGGGAGAACGCAAAAATTAAAAAAATGAATTATATAATACGGAGATAGATAGATAGATAGATAGATAGATAGATAGATAGATAGATGACAAAAGTACATTTTTTCCTTCTGCGTATACAGCTATATATACGTGGAACGTATACATTGGCTGTTATATAGTGAAACAGATGGCATTTGAAAGTGATTATATAATAATTACTTTGCTAAGACTAGGCGACAATGACAATAAAGTCGCATTGTATTTTTCACAGAATTCGTAGAGACTGAAGCAAAGAAAAGAAAAATGAAATTGGAGCTTTGAAAACCAAGCGTAACCTTCTATATATGTGTGCAACAGAGTGTACAAATTTACTCTCTCTTTCATTGTGTCTTAGTCTCTTTGTAGTTGTAACAGATTGCGATATATGAGTTCTATGTTGAGTAGGTTTCAGATGGTCTGTGAGCAGGTGTATATTGTAATTGATCTATGTTACTGGAAAACTATAAACAAACATTGCCTTCAGTCAAACCTGCTAACAAGAGGTTAGGAACAGACACATATTAAATGGTAAAGAATTTCTTTTTCTTTGATACCATATGTCGAGTTGACGAAAAACTCAATGACGTTGCTTTTGAGACATTATATAAAATGCAAGACTTTTGTTTGTACTTTACAGTTTACAGTGAAATACAGTTAGGTCGAAGAGTTATATTTTACAAGTAGCCGTTTTGAATATATATATATATATATATATATAATATTCAAAATGTCTATTTGTTATTGCAAATCGACTGAAGACACCACTCGTGGTAGAAACCTAGGTCGCTTAATAATTCGTTTACTAATGCCAAATATTCAAATGTTCGATAATGTAATTGTATTCAGCACTTTTTAATAAAATGAGCACTGATCTAATTTTATTATGACCCAAAATCTGAGTAATTAAACAATCAATATATATTTCTCCTCTCATTACGATGAAGCTCTCTAGAAAAAACATTTTAAAAACAGTGACTTTCTGTGCTACTTACGCATTAATCTTCGATAATGAACTGAGTTCTTCCGGTGGCTGGTGTGTGTATAAACCGCATATATATAATACCCTAAAATTTGGTCCTCTCTCCGGTAGGCGCCGATAGCTTAGGGAGTAGGCACTCTGAATGATACCAAATCGGTTGAGTGGAAGCATGTTGAATTCTAGGCACACTGATAAGTTATAATACAGCTTGTATATGGAGCAGTTATGCTCGACTACAAGCATAACTAGTACTTCACGAGCATTTCCACCATATATATATATATATATATATATATATATATATATATTCTAAACATATACTGTGAAATATAACAGACAATGAATGTCTATTATGTTTAATCATGTACCGTTCTAAACATCGTACTTTCACTTTAATTTCAGGTGAAAATGAAGACAAAAATTGTCCAAAATTTGGATCTGTTTATTATGTTGGTTCTAAGTTTTTGACTCACATAAGCCAACTTCAGCGAGGTTACAGGGACGTTAACATAAATGCATCCGTCATTTAATGTAGATGACCTCCAATATTGGAAAGTTCTTTTTCCTGTCTGTATGAGTGAGTATTACTTTGTTATTGACTTAAATCTGCCTAATATTACCTACATGGCTATGTTTTTCTAATATATTTAAATGGCGGAACTCCACTCGTGGCCGAGCATAACTACTTTGTCTTTGAAATAAAGGTCTTTATGGATGACGATTCTTTCGTTAGTGTCATCTAAGCTTACTCAATATTTATACTTTCAATTAGTACTGGAATTAATTTACAGTTGAACCCACAAAGTGTACGTGTCAATCTACTGGATACCACTGGTCAATCATTATTTTGATTTAAAATGCCGAGTTGGACTATTCGCATTCTTATATAGCTCCCACAATTTTTTTGTGAGTGTGTTAGTACATTCTATACTCTGTCTTCATCAGCCACCAATTAGGGGTGTCATCACGGTTTTGGTGGCTATGGCGGGATCGCCACCCCTTGAGCCACCAGCAGCGTTTGCAACCAAGCAGTGTATTACAATTATTACAAGAGAAATCATCCTGAATGCTACTTGTAGTAGCATTAATTTCCTTGCTATCATGAGATCTCATGAGACTGGACAAATCTGCCTTTGACAGAAACATTCAGCTGCCAATTTCACATGTCATCTTTTCGTTGGATCCCTTAGCTTGGATTGGTGTCACATTTTCCATATACTTAGAAGCGCGCTTAACTCCGACATCACATGTCTTTTCTTCTTCAAATTTTCTTTACTGTCCGGACAACCTCCTTTCTCCATTCTCCTTTGTCGTTCACTTCCTTCTCTCAAGTTCTTTTATCCTCTTCAAATTGTCTTTTAGACAGTTTTTGTAGCGTTTTGTTGGCTTACCAGTAGGTCGTTTTCGGATCCCTTAATACTTCGTAAATATTTGTTTTGGCATAGGACATGTTTAGACTCAATGCTAGAAAAACCTGATATTTAAAGAATAATCGTATCAGGAGCATAAATATGCTGAGAGATTTTTTAAATTAATCGAAAAATTTTGATGAAAGCGTTCTGACACCTTTATATGCATCTTGTAAGTTGTCCAGGTCTCTCATCCGTACATTAAGATTGTCAATACACAACCTTTGTACACACCATCAACAACATTGTCGTTATGGCGATGCCTGACTCCGACAAGATTATCTACTTTATATATATATATATATATATATATATATATATATATATATAAAGTAGTTAATCTTGTCGGAGTCAGGCATCTCCATAACGACATATATATATATATATGTATATATATATATATATATATATATATAAACTTATTTATAAATGAAACTTTGTATGTGCGTGTCTGTGTGTGTCCATTACCTATAGACTCCGAAACGGTTGAACCGATTTTCCTGAAAATTTAAAGTTGTACTATAAGCGTCTCCGAGTTTTCTTAGCTAGCTTTTGTGCCGAGTTACACCCGATAAATATCGAAAATTGATAACCGAAAAATCGGGTTATAGAAGGAGTGGTCCGAATTAAATCAAATTTGATACACTCATAGACAAAGACATAAGAAACGATATTCAGAAGTTTCAAGTTTGCAGTTTTTAGAATAGTGCAGAAAATTGATAATATAGATATATATATAAAAGGTAAGATGTTTGTGTGTGTCTGTCTGTTTATCTGTCTGTATGTCCGCTATACAAATCCACAATTTTTATCTGATTCTCACCAAAATTCACACAAATATTCTTTAGGCTGAGTCTGAGCTCCAGGACCATAGATTAGTTTCATCACACCCGAGCAACGCCGGGCTATATTGTTAGTATATATATATATATATATATATATATATATATATATATATATATATACGTAAATTAAGAAATATACATATGAGGTGGGTGTACATATGTATAGTATTATTAAGCAGTGCTCAGTGTATAAACATAGCTATTATATATATATATATATATCTATATATATATATATATATATATACATATATATATAAGGAATACACATATCCTACGTCTGTGGCACGACTTACACCCTTTTTATGTCTTTTCCTTGCATTTTATTATTTTTTATTTTAATACTAATTTTTATTCTAATTTATTTTTTAATTTTCAATTTTATTCACATGTAACTGACTGCAGAATATTTAAATTTTTAATCTTGTTATGAAAAAAGCAATAACTTAACTTTATAAGATTTAATTCCCATGAAAATTGAATTAACATGAATTTAAATCTATTAAACGGACAATTTGCTATATATATATATATATATATATATATATATAACACTAGAAAGCATAAAACTCTAAATAGTGCCTGAAATCTAGGATAATATGCATATTCATTAATATATATTTTTGAGCACTGTATATTCACAGCTGATTAATATTTATATATTGATGTGTATCTACACATATGCACATATATATAATTATTTACTTCCTTACCTATATATATATATACATATGTATATATATATATATATATATATATATATATATAAATTACCGCAGATATTCAAATATCCAGAATGTTGTGGGAACCGGTCAATAGATGAACCTCATTACTCTCTGCCGAAGACGCGAAACAACCACAAAATCAGTCGCGAATTTTCACTTCACCTAACTGTAGTGAGTTTCTTCGCTTAAAATCGGAAAAATTCTACAATCTAAATTTATTCCTAATATACATAATTTTTAATTAATTATCTTTTACGCAAAATTTAAAACTGTGAACCTCATTGTCAAAAAACAATATTCAACTGCCAGATCTAAATTACAGAGAAACAATGTCATTTACTAATTTACATATGCTATAAAAAAAGTGTTCTTCATCAATCCCAATTCGTAAATAATTACATTACATAAACTACTACACATTTAACAAGAACACTCACGTTACATCTCTCGGATCATACCTCTATTAGGTCACATTTAAATACACATGGAAACCTACCAAGTTTTATCAGTATCATACTCGTGGATAACACAACTATAATACCACCATCGAGTGAATGTAAGAAAAGGTTTGGTTCAAAATTCAAAGCAACTGAAAAAGGCCGGAGCGTACAACGGCCGCAACGTCGTGCAAATGGCAACAAAGATTAAGACAATAGTTGGAATAATGTAAATACAGCATCATTCACATAAATAAGACTAAAAATAATTATGGCATTAATAATCAAATAGAAAAGACTAAGACTTAAAAATACCTATTATGAAATCGGCCACAATGTGCTCACAGTGTTTGGAAATTAAAACATGATTTTACCTTCCCCCGTCTCTGATACAAGTATTTTCACTGCTTCTGCCCTGACGAGCTTAGATCTCTGGAGTCCCATTTATACGAATTACGAGCTTCTAGATTGGCAACTAGGTCCCACACTGTTACAGTCAAAACAGTCAAATGTCGCCATCACTTTTAATCCTACAGCTTCTTTTATCCCATTTCTCACTTGTGGAACCTTCTTTCATATACATGCTTCCCTGATAGCTACATTCTCTAACAGTTTAAATGCAATGTCAAGTACTATCTCTTATCTTCTTGACACCCATATTTTTCTTATCCATTCCCCGTCACCCCCTGTAGCCATTCCTTCTTTCTCTTCGCTCTCCTCTCATGTAGCCCCTATACTTAGAAGCGCGCTTAACTGCGACATCACATGTCCTTTCTTCTTCAAATTTTTTTTCCTGTCCGGACAACCTCCTTTCTCCATTCTTCTTTGTCGTTCGCTTCCTTCTCTCAAGTTCTTTTATCATCTTCAAGGTGTCTTTTAGACAGTTTTGGTAACTTTTTGTGGGCTTCCCAGTAGGTCGTTTTCCATCCCTTAATACTCCGCAGTACAGCCTTCTTTGGGATGAAACGATTATAATATATGTCTTCCCTGTCAAAAAAGAAAGTGTTTATTCCATTTTAAATTTCCATATTCGATACTCATTTTCAGTCTTTAAAATTTTTAAATTAAACAACTCTTCGTTTTATTTTTTTTTTTTTGTTAATGATTGTAAAATATTTTTTTAGTTAAACGTGAAAAATTGCTTGACTCGAAGGGCTTTATTGGCAACTTCCTCTACTGTCAATATGCACCTTACAAAATGTTGCTTAAAAAAGAAAAGCTTGCCTTCATAATGCAAGACACTATCAAATGATGTACTTTCCCTTATAGGTTCAGCAAAATGCATATATGGAAGGACTCTTAAATCAATTTATCCACTTTTCTTTCTATATTTTATTATCACTGTGACAGGAAATGGATTTTCTTCACTACTGATTAGGTGAACTGAAATATGAACTGAGTCATTGAACCCTATAGCAGATAAAATAAGAGACCATTGCCATTTCGAAAGATGGACGTCATGGCATAGGCCTTGTTGTTCGGTGAAACGTCATACGTATTTCCTGAACCCATTAATCTTGTTTTGCAGTGCAATAGGCGACCACGTAAAAACATACGTGCTGTCATAAATGTCTCCCATGTTTGCTTCGTGAAAGCTTCTATTGTAAACTTTGCAGAAGTTAGATGTGTGGTGACGTATTGTAAAGTAACGGCTTCGATTATCGGCATGCATATTGAAGAAACCTCTTCTCTGTTTGAGTTTCAATGGGAAAGTTTTTATGCTTACGCTTATGAAATCTGAATGCAAAACTAGACCGGTCTTTAGTATTATAACATTAATAATTTTCTCCGTAAAAATAGTAGTATTAATATTAATCAGTATTAACCCACGAAAATGTGACGATGTCCTAGTTGAGTTTTCTGATGAATAATAATTCTTACGTTAATGATTGGGTAAGCTCATATCTTGTTTTGAATTTAACTAATTTAACAAATTATTTCAATACCAAACATAAATATGAATGCTGGTCTTTATTAAAAAAAAGGTACAAATAAAAAGTTTTGAAATAAACAACTTTTCCATTTTGCTGAAACAGAAGTTAAATGCTTCTATCCTTTTTTCTTCCTTTTTACTTTCTGTCTCTCATTCATTCATTTTCTTGATGAAACCAAGTAGTTTTTCCCTTCTTCCTACGCTATCAGAGCAGAATTATCCATTTATTATGAGTTATTGATATGAAACATTAAACACTTGTTTCTTCCATTTTTCTTTGTTTCTTTTATTTTCTTACAGAAAACAAGTGGTGACTTTTCCTCCTTTTCTACGTGATCATAACGGAATAAGCCATTATTTATGATAGTATAATGGTTATGAAAACTAACAAAGGAAGGGACAAGCAGAATATTAACTATAACAATAACAACAACAATAATAATAATAATAATAATAATAATAATAATATGAAAATAATTAAAAGAAATCTCTCTCTCTCTCTCTCTCTCTATATATATATATATATATATGTGTGTGTGTGTGTGTATTTAGGCAGCAAACTTTTTTTAGACATGTCAGAATAAATAAATTGCAAACATTGTGTCTGCTTATTTTTAGCAAAATACTCACGGATAATCTTTCGCCTATTATCATTGAAAGATGTAAGTAATGAGCTGTAAAGTTAACAGATAATTTTATTATTTATTTCTCAATGTTTCAACGTACTTTTAATCTCCTCCCGAGATGAACTTCAGGGATGTGAGCTGTTGTAACAAAAGATAAGTGCAAAACTTTGTTGCTGAAACTTACTACAAATTTTCTTCTTGCCTTAAATATGACGGTATACAAATTGCTTATATATATACGTATTAAGACATTGAAATTAATTTTTGTTGTTTTCCAAGAGATGACGTTAGCAGAACTGCGTGCGTCTAATTTCAGATGGTAACCCATCTGTAATGAAGTACTATAAATATGCTTGAAATGAATGTTAGTCGTTATTTTAAGAAAATAGTACAAATAAAAATTTTGGAAATAGACAACTTTACCATTTTGCTGAAACAGAAGTTAAATCCTTCTGTCCTTCATTCTTTCTTTTTTTCTTTCTTTCTTTCATTCATTCATTTTGTTAATGGGTTGTCATTTCGCCTTATTATAAACAACTTCTTTTCATGGCGTTAAACATGTCAGATTTCGTGTCAAAAAAGAGTTTATCCGCGGGGAATTTTACTGCACTAATTTATTAAAAAGAATTGTGCACCATGCTCTGTCGGAAACAACATGCAGAGAATGTTTTAAAAGCTTCAGAATAATGATTTTGATGTTGAAGATGAAGGACGCTCTGGCGCGACGAACAACTTTGAAGACGTATAATTGAAAGCATTACCTCATGATGATTAAAATTAGGTGCAAGCTGAATTTGCAGAATCATTAGAAGTTGATCACACAACAGTTTTGAAAGGCTTGAAAGCATTAGAAATTATTCAAAAGCAAGGACATTTGGTACTGTACGATTTGAGGCCGAATCACACCGAACAGCGTCTTGTCACGTGTGAACACCTGCTTCAGCTGCTGAAAAAGAAGAGGCTTTTTGCATCATACTGGTAACGGTGATGAAAAGTGGATAATACAATACAATAATCCTAAGCGTAAAAGATCGAGCGGTAAGCCTGGTCATGTTTCATAATTGGCGGTAAAGCCGAGTATCCATGGTTTAAAGCTTCTTCTCTGCATTTGGCATATTAGCTGCTCAAATCTTCCGAAAACATCACGGGGGATTACTATCGACTAGAATTGACGCCGTTGAGACGTTCATTGAAGAAAAAGACTGCTATAAAAGCAGACACGAAAAATTGATTAGCCACATGACAACGCTAGGTGAAATATTGCAAAACGAGTGAAAACTTGGAAAGCTTAAATAGGAAGTCCTACCTCACCCGTCGTATTCACGAGTTATTACTCCGTCAGTTTGTTCTGATCGACGTAACATGGCATGGCTGAGCAGCACTTTCATTCTTATGAAAATGTAAAAAAAATTGACAACTCGTGGATTGCCTCAAAAGACGTGTCCTTTTCCCAACGTGGAATTCAAATGCTGCCAGAAAGTGGGAAAAAGTAGTGCCAAGCGATGGACAATACATTCAGTAAAATGTTTCTTATAAATTCTTGTGAATAGAACGTCATTTTTCATAGAAATCAGCAGAAAATTATGATATAGATATAAACTATCAAATTAATACATCTCGATGCGTTTCTTTATTTGTGATGCTGTTGCTATTCGTATAGATATTGTATTTGTGGAGTTACCTTTATTCGCATTGATGTATTAATATCGTGAGACTTACGCCTGTTATTTTAATATATTTTTCATATTTTCGTCATGTCACAGTCTTAGTTGGTAAACTTTTCTCAGATGCAAGTTCTTTTTTCTAAATCTGTTCTTTTTCCAATTCGTTTCATTTTCTGTCTATTTTCTTTCTTCTTCCATTATTTCATTTTCTTCGTATATTTTCTTTTTTCAAACTACTCTTTTTTATCTTCAGTGACATTTTTACAGATTTTCCCTTCAGATGGAATCCTTGTTTTATGACTATTCTTTTTTTTTCAACCATTCTATTCTGTGTACTCATTCTTACTCTTGTGGTCTTTATTGTGCCATTATGATGTCGAATAATGCACTAAATTGACTCGAGAAAGACGAAAGTAAAAACTGGGGAAAAAAAGATATGCTGAATTTGGTCAAAACACTTTTATTACCGAAACAAATTCTTCGCGTCAGTCTACTAGCAGTCAAAGACTTGCTGTTTACATGTGAATTACTAGCCAACGTTGAGATGGTTGTTTGTGAACATCAACTAATCAGATTATAAAAAAATACGCTAAAGATTTTACACAATTTTTCTAGTCTTAGACTGATTCGTTTCTAAAGAACTACCATTTTATGTAATTTCGCGCCTCGTGATGAACAGTTTGCAACATGTATTTCGTCCAATATGTCTCTTTTTTTCATTGCATTCTCAGATCCATTTAAATGGCTTAGCTATGTGTTTGTTGAAGAAATATTTTAAGATGAAAGATCCGTACATCTGAAAGATCCGAAGCCATAATGCAAGACCACAAGTTAAAGAAATGAGTTATTAAATCATATTAATTTATTAAAAAACGATAGAGTCGCTGTTTTATTTATTTTTCCGAATAAATATTGCTTGTATTCATTAATAAGATTTTTTTGTTTTTTTTCTATATTTAATACTTACACAAATCTTTACATAATCCACATTTATAATAAAAATTATAACCTTCTCTGTTGCGCATAATTTGCAATTATATATATATATATATATATATATATATATATATATATGGTGTATAGGTAGGTATTACAATAATACATTTATTCGTTTAAAGGCACGCCCAACGGCGGACAACTTGAAAACAAGCTCTTCTATCATTCTGAAGATGAGACTCTGATCTCGAAATATTTATGAATAACAAATAGATAATACCCAACACCTTCTTCCCTTTCTTTCTTATACTAAACACATTGTCATAGCTTTCTAATACCTACCCATACACCTTATATAGACAATGCCTTAAGCAAATTACAAAACTCTTATATATATATATAATGGATTCTCCCGTCGCGTTCAACGTATGAGGGTCCAACCTTTTTCCAGCAAGACAACCACACAGAGATTTGTTTATAGTGGTGAAGGCATTGTGTAGTACCATCCACACTTCTTGGAACTGCTGATAACAAACAATTGGTGCAGATGACTGCCACAAATCGCACGAACAGCAGACCTCAATTATTTAACCCATAATTGGAGGGAACGAACGGATTAATACCTTTCCCAAGGGTACCAGTGCGCAAGTGAATGCAGCGTGCTCGACTGAAATTGGAACTCGGCTCACCGATTTCCCCCTCCAAGCCGACATCCACCGCACATCCGTGAATGCTAACAGCACCTGGTATTCCCAAGTGGTCACCCACCTAAGTACTGACCAGGCTCAACGCTTAACTATATATATATATATATATATATATATATATATATATATATATATATATATATAAAAACTGGAGATGTGTGAGAGTATGCTTTTGTGTGTATCTTCAGTGATTTCTATTAACATAATATTCTAGATTTAGATTTATTTTTAAAATACAAGATTTATCTTCCGTAATTATTGTCTTTAGATGTAGGTCGTATAAAAACAAAATTAAATTGCACATGAGAATTCTTACTCTTCCCATCACGTGCAGCGTCAGGTATTACTGCTAGGAAATATATATATATATATATATATATATATATATATATATATATATATATTGTAGCGGACAAGAAATTAATAAAAATCAACCCTCTTCTTTTCTTTTACAAAAATTCACAAAGATGTTTGAAATCCCAGTTTTCACAAACAGAAAAAGGATTGATCATCTGCGTAACAAAAAAGTCAAAACCAATTAGAATTAGGTAATAAATACCAATTACAATTAGGTTATTTTAGATTTTTGACCAATGGGAGCGACTAGTAAGACTTGGAAGGAGTTGGTCATCCAGTGCACAATTTAAAAAGACTATATAAATGACCTCGGCATCAGTCAAGAGCTAGAGATAGAAGTAGCGAAAGAGAGACACACATCGAAAATGTAATTGCAAACTTCAAGAGACTCGGACATTGTCCTCTTTCTCTTTCTGCTTATCTATTTCAACACTTACTACTAGAACATTTTGTACGAACTCTACCCTTAACCTCTTAATAATGTTTCTAATTGAACGTTAACTTCTACAACTTACGTTACTTCTCCTTTTAATAAATTTCTATTTTAACATTCAAAATGTAAATATTATTATGACACTATTCCGCATATTCAAAGCTGCTGACAACCAAACTTCTGATGAAAACCTGATAATAATTCTGATGATAATTCAACATAAAACTTGCAAGCTGTAGGAAGTTCGGTTACGTATGACACAAGGCCGAATTAAAAAACATTAATCAGCTCTCTACGCTACAATATATATATATATATATATATATATATATATATATATATATATATATATATTAAATCCAAAAGGATAATCAGGGAGGTAATTTCCCAAAACTCAATCTTAATTAATATCGAGGCCTCGATGCAAATATTATATTCTATTTACAGAGCCAAATATAAAAAATAAAACAAAATTTCGATATTTAAACCCGTTGAATAGCCATTTCTACGCGAAAATCCTGGCTCCTTCAGTAACGACGAAACGAAAATTTTATTTACACACATTCAAATGTATTAAAAGATTTTATCCCGGCAGAAGTAATAAAAATCCATTCACAGAAAAATAAAATGAGTTGGGATTAACAGTCTTTTAATTAAATAAGTGAAAAGTGGAAAGCAAACAGATACCTATGTCTCATAAACTCCTGATCAAAAATTTAAGACCACTTAAAAATCTTTAAAAAGAAATTTTTTATGGATAGATTTTAAACTCCTACCACTTAAGGTTACCAATACTACAATCTAAAAGGTTATGGAAACAAATAGCTACATTCCAAATATTTTATTTAGAAATTTACATTTTTATTAAATGAGGCGATTTACACATGAACAAAATTATAAGACCAGGGGTATAAATTGTTAGATCTATGGTAATTCCAATGTTTTTAGTTCAGTTAGAGATTAGCAATCACTGCGTAAATGTGATACCATGCCTAAAGCAAGCAAACTTACCAAAGTTGAGCGTTCTCGAATTCTAAAATTCCATAAGCAAGGTTTGTCACAGCGGGCGATCGCAGCTAAGGTAAATCGCAGTTAAACTGTGATTTGCAACTTTCTAAAGAACAGTGAGAATTATGGAAAAGCAAAATCCTCTGGTAGGCCCCAAAAGATTTCTCCTGCATTGAGTAGGAGAATAAGACGGATTGTTATGAAAGACAGAGGACTTTCTTCTAGTCAAGGTAAGGCAGTCACAGATGCTGATTGCAGTCCCGTAACCATCAGACGACACTTAAGACAAAAAGGCATGGTAAATAAAAAGTGTAAACAAATTCCTCGGCTGTTTCCACGTCACAATTTGGATCGCTTAAAGTTTGGTCGTGAATACCAAACATGGGACGTTGAGAAGTGGAAGAAAGTCCTTTTTCTGATGAGAAAAAAATTCAATCTAGATGGTCCTGGTGGCTTCCAACGATATTGGTATAACAAAAACATGCCTCCTGAAATTGTCTCCGCACGTCATAGTGGTGGAGGGTCCCTAATGGTATGGGGTGCCTTTTCTTACAGAGGGACGATGGAGCTCCAGGTGATGCAGGGTCGTCAGAAAGCGGCTGGTTGTGTTAACATGCTACAAAAAGCATCTTTGATGACGGAGGGCCATCGTTTGTGTGGGGATGGATGGTTATTCCAACAGGATAATGCTGCAATCCATGCTGCAAGACGGACCTTGACCTTTCTACAAGAAAATGGGGTCCATCTCTTGGGACATCCTGCATGCTCACCGGACTTGAACCCAATTGAAAATGTTTGGTGATGGATGACAAGAGATGTTTATCGAAATGGCAAACAATATTCAACAAAAAATGAACATTGTGAAGCCATCTTCAGAAGCAGGAGCAACATCCCACGCACCTTAATGGAAATGCTTATTTCTAGCATGCCCGACAGAATTTTTGAAGTCATCAAAATCAGTGGAGTTAAACTTCATTATTAAATTTGGTTGTTAAATATTTTCATACACTTTTTGTACAATTTCGTAGAATTTTTGTCTCTGGTCTTATAATTTTGATCATGTGTAAATCGCCTCATTTTTATAAAAATGTAAATTTCTAAATAAAATGTTTGGAATGTAGCTTTTTGTTTCCATAACTTTTAGATTGTAGTATTGGTAAACTTAAGTGGGAGGAGTTTAAAATCTCTCAGTAAAAAAGAAATTATTTTTACAGATTTTTAAGTGGTCTTAAATTTTTGATCGGGAGTGTATTATAAGACACACCCCTCCTCCATACCTGAGTCAAGAGTTTAAAAGTTAAAATTTAACTATCTCAGAGAGATACAAGTGGTAGGGGGAACGAAAGGATAAAGAAAAAAAAGGTCCGGAAGTAAGACATGGGACAAGAATGTAGGTTCAAAACAGTATATTAGTATAAGAAGAAACAAGATATTCAAATGAAGTGTTAATTATAAGTAAATAGAAATAAGTAAGTCCGCGGCATTATTATGCTAACTATTGCTTATTAGCTGTCGTCAACTGTCTTCGTTAACTGCTTTTGTAAACTGCATTTGTTAAATGCTCCGCGGAAGCAGTATATGTTTTTCCATGATGGGTTGTGTTAATCTTGGATGTAGTCAATTGTGCATTCGTGAACTGATTATATTGATCATTCTACTCATATGTGTACAGGTTAATATCAAGATCCGAATGATGTATGCCGATATATATGAATAAAATGTTAGTTCACACGTATGAAAGGAAAATATACCACCTCGTTTGGGAGTTAAAAGTAGATGGATGACTGTACACAGGCGTACATTATCTGTATGTATAGGTGCATATAAAAAGTTGCTTTTATATTTATATAATTATATTTATAACTATATATATATATATGTATGGATGTGTATACATGAGTGCGTGGATCCGCTCTTCATAATATTGCGAGTGTGTGAACACAATAATTGTATGTGGATATAAATAAATAAATGTATGTATGAAGAACACATTTATATGTGCGCACGCATGCATGTAAGTGTGCGAGGGCATCTATGAGTATATATACGTATGGATATGAGGATGTATGGAAGTATGAAAATATATGCGTAATTTGTGAGTATGTGTGAGAATTATTAGCATACTTACATATATATAACAGTTTTTGTACGCGCGGAAATCCCGTCTTTATAATATATATATATATATATATATATATATATATATATATATATATATATTGTCGTGGACCAGGAGGAACCCAGGTCCCACTGCACCAGCGTAGGTTGTGACAATTGGTCCAAGAGATTTCATCCCGCTACCTAATAGCAGTCAGTGTGCCATTATCTAACATGTAGAGGTCTGTGCACCCATCCAGGGATATGCCTCTCCAGACCATCACTGACCCACTACCAAACCGCTCATGCTGAATTATGTTGCGGGCAGCATAAGGTTCTTCACGTCATCTCCAGACTCTTTCACGTCTGTCGCAAGTGCTCAAATTGAACTTGCTCTCATCGGTAAAATGCACAGGGCGCCTGTATCGTAGTTGCTAATTCTAGTGATCTATGGCAAATGCCAGTCGATTTCTACGGTGCTGGGCAGTGAGCACAACGTCCCTACAGAATTTAAGGCTCTCATGCCACTCTCATGGAGACTTTTTCTGATTGTTTGGTCAAAAATATTGACACCAACGGCCTGCTGGAGTTCATTTTGTAGTGCTCTGGCAGGGCCCATCTTGTTCCTCCTTGCACAAAGACGCAGATACCGATACTGCTGCGGGTTTAAGGATTTTCTACGGCCCTTTCCAGCTCTCTGGGAATAGCTAACTGTCTTCTGGAATATTCTCTATGCTCTTGAGACTGTGCTGGGAGACACAGCAAACCTTCTTGCAACGGCATGTATTGACGTGCTATCTTGGAGGGGTCGCACTACTTGTGCAACCTCTGTAGCGTCCAGGTACCGCACAATTTTATCAAAAGAGATGTTGATCCAAGACAAATAAAAAACTACAGCAGAAGAAAGTCAGTCAGGATCTTCTACGGCCTTGTCCAGCTTTCCTTGAATAAGTACCTGTCTCCTGGAATCTCCTCCATGCTCTTGAGACTGTGCTGAGAAACACAGCAAACCTTCTTGCAACGGCACTTATTGATGTGCCATCCTGGAGAAGTTGCACTACTTGTACAACCTTTGCAGCGTCTAGGTACTGTGCCATGCTATCAACAGAGATGTTGATCCAAGACAAATAAAAAACTATAGCAGAAGAAAGTCAGTTAGTAAAAAATCAGCCAAAAGAGATGAGAAGGGAAAATAAGTATCAGTCTCCTCAACCATTTCTGTTTTTTTTTTTGGGGGGGGTCTCATTGTTACCTCTCTGTAGCACCTGTTGTTGTTTTCATTAACAACAAAGCAGCTGAAACTGATTAACAATCCCCTCTGCTACTTAATTGACCAGATCAATATCCTAAACGTTTGACTGATAGGTTGCTATACTGTGATTAAAAAGTGTTGCTCTAATTTTTTTATCTATCTATCTATCTATCTATCTATCTATCTATCTATCTATCTATCTATCTATCTATCTATGTCGGCCAATGTGGTATAATAGGTAGCTGGGTCAGTTATTTCTGGTTTTATGTTTTATCCTAGCATTAATATACTTACCTGCCGTTTTTCGGCTGGTCATTGTCATCATTTCTCAGTTGTGCCTCGGCTCTCGGGCAGGGTACGGCTCCTTTATATCTCTGTCCGAGGGCAGTTATGCATCTGGGGAAATTTAAACTGAATGGTTTCAGGTATCCTGAGGCTGATCCACCCTTTTGTACCAGTGGGTAGATAGGTGGTTCGCCACCGTGGTCTGCGCAACCGACCGCTTTGAGGCAGTTTTTTCCCTGTCCTGTGCGTACGCGTTCGGGTTCCTTCATTAAACCCGACCTTGTGTCACATCTACATCTGTGTGAAGATGAGGTAAGTAACATTTATTGGATAGCCTGTCAAAATATATTTTAATTTATTCTAAATCTATTGAGTAGAAAAAATAATTTGTGGATCCGAACACTGTTATTATTGTATAATGTTCAGTACTATTTTTTATGAATTAACACATGTTTTTTGTGTTTATTATTTAATTAATTGTTGTTGATTGTTATTTTATAATTAGCATTACAGTAAATGTTTCCTTCTTTTTTTTTTCACAGTAATTTTCACCGTGTACATGGTCGTGGGGCCATTCGCGATAGATGGTTGCAGAGAAAAAAGTTCTGCTAATGCGGATATCAACACAATCCTAGAACAGAACAGGTAATGATTTTAGTGATCAAGGAAGCAGCATTTGTGGATCCGATTCGTGAGAAAAAACAAACTTTTGGAGTAGAACTTATACTTCATGGTGGTTTGATATAACGTGGGTGACATGACCGGTCTGAGATGTAAAATTTATGTCTTCTGGAAATAGGGCGTCTAGTTAATTTGAACACTTTCCATGGATATAGCGATAGAATAGTGAGAGGTTTTATACGTTTCATCGATGAGAAAGAGGTTGCAGAGTTAAAATTAATTCGTCGTCTACATGGACGCGGAGAAGCTTTTGAACATTATGGAGGGTGGAAAATGAATACTGGAAGGCCGTCGTCCACTTATGGAAGTACTACTTTATTGTTGGCCTGGTCTGGCTCTTGTAAAGATAGTTTGTTTTTTTGTTTGTTTGTTTGTTTGTTTGTTTTTTTGTTTGTTTGTTTTACGTCATATCAACCGGAATGGTTTATTTAATACCTACTTTACAGTCAGTATTAAATAAGCCATTGCAGTTGATAGGTAAAAAATAAATAGAAGTGAAGTACTTCATGGAGAGGAAAGAAAAATGGTATTCGAAAGACTGGCCATTAACAATTACAGGTAACTACAGTTACCTACCCGTTAAATGGTAGTTCTGAATGCAGCAAGCGTCTGGTCTCTGTTGTAGGTAGTGCCATAGTAGTTACGGTGAGATATGGCTGCAACAGATTTGCAAGTGAACCAGGACAGGCTTTTCGGCTCTTACTGAACATTTTCCCGGGATATAAAACTCTTCATTCTTGTGAGGATCCATTCTGATACGAAAGCAGCAGTTTTATCCAGCCAGAAGAGGAGTTGTAGGCAATGAAGAAGTCTCTGCAATATCGAATGGACTAATTACTCTCTGTGGTGTATATTCAAGTCACCACAAATATATTATCTGTTGAAAGAATTCTGTGAGGATATTATCAATCGTTTCACATAGTGAATCGACCATTAGAGTTCTATTAACCTGAGAACGATAAAGGGTGGAAATAAAGCGGTTACTGTGGAAAAGTGCCACGTGGAAGAAAAAACGGGAGGTCAGTGTCCTCTTAAGTAGAGTCCCTGCCACCGAAGGACCCGTCTTTAGTGTAGGCGCCAATTAAGTGAAAGTGACGCTTTAGGTTCCAGCTTAAATATCAGAGGGAGTCGCCTGGAAATGCGAGCACCTGCACTATGAGCATTTGTATTGTGTACATAGGTTTATTAATTACTTAATTTAATTCATTTTTGTTAATGTTATTTTTATTAATACATTTATTATTATTATTATTATTATTAAGCTGTATTTACTTACATTGAGAATAGAGTTGCCAACAAAAAACAGTCATTTCCTAAAAATTCCTCTTAAACCAGAAACAGACTGTCGTTTATCAATATTATTCTCAGTATCCATTTTTGCATTTACATACGCTCTACCCCTGATATTTAGCACATTTACCCATAAATCACCATACAACTCTCACTTTCTCTTTCTGTATATATATATATATATATATATATATAATTCCTGCAAAAATATACTAAATTCATGTGTGTGTGTGTGTGTGTGTGTGTGTGAATTTAGTATGTTTGGCATGAATTTTACCTGTAACGAATCTTATTTTAAAGAATAGTCATTTTATATTTATTAAATATATTAACCTATTTTTTTTATTTCCTTTTTTTTAAAATTCGGTCCTATGGCTGT